>JANBXA010000609.1:20555000-21027500 GCA_030556225.1 Cricetiscus sungorus | reverse complement strand
TGGTGGTGGTGGTTGTCAGCAGTGCTGGTGGTGCACACCTTTAATCCCAGCACTTGGAAGGCAGAGACAGTAGGATCTCTGTGAGTTTGAGGCCAGCCTGGTCTACAGAGCTAGTTCCAGGACAGCCAGGACTGTTACACCAAGAAACCTTGTCTTGAAAAACCAAAAAACATGATGATGATAATGATAATAATAATGCATAACTGTGTGTGTGTGTTTTCAAAGGACAACTTTAGGCTTTATGGAGCCCATTCTCTCTGTCGACCTTTATTATGGGGTCTGGGGATTGAACTTGAATTTCTATAGCAAGCTTCTTTATTGCTGAACAATCTCATGGGCCCTGGGACTTCCTTTTCTGTTGAGACAACTGGGCAGACCGAAGGCCCTGGGAAAGAGAATCGTATCATATTCTTTCACCATGAAACACCCAGAGACCTGGCCTATAGAAATTGCTCCCACTCACATAGACATCAAGTGGGAACCCAGAAGTCACCAGATAGACCAAGCAGATAAAAATAACACCACAAAGACTCTGAAATTTAAAATGGAACACAGTGCGAAAACTAGGTCAAAACCTACATGCTCTATCTAAACTGGGTAACTGACTACTAAAATAAAACATTAAAATAAGACTCATGGTGGGGGCGTTGTCTCCATGATTGAGCTGTTGCTTAGCATGCATGATGATCCAGACCCTTATTGTCTCTGCTGTTGACTGAATGTGATATGACTAGCTGTTTGAGTTCCTGCCTTGACATCCCCAAAATGATGAGCTGTAACTAAACCAACTCAGTCCTTCCCTAAATTTCCTTTGGTCAGGGGACTTTATAATAGCAACAGAAATGAAACTAGAACAGATAGTAAGCAGGGATTTGAATTTAAGTCTGATTCTACTAAACTACAAGGATGGTTATAAAATTCTAAGCAGAGCCCAGAATGGTGGTGCATGTGTATAATCCCAGTACTAGGAAGTAAAGGCAGAAGGGTTTTGTATTGCTTTAATAAAAAGTTTGAAATCCTTAACAGCTGTAATAGCATGGCCATGTCTCAAGAAACAAAGAAGAAAACAAACAAAAGAGTGGAAATGTGAAGGTGTCTCTTGTTGCACCAACACCAGGACTTGAGTTCAAATCCACAGCATCTGCGTAAACATGTGTCTGCAACTCCAATGTTATGAGTAGCAGAGACAGAATTACCGAGAGAGACCCTGTATTAATAAGGTAGAAGTTGACATAGAAGTACATATGATGTACTCTTCTCCTCTGGCCTCCACACATGCATATATGTCCCCTTCACACACATTTAGATATAGCACATACACATGAACACAAAAGAAATGAGAAATTCTACGTGGAAAGATAGATGATAAGGAATCAGAGGCTGGCAAGGGAGGCATGTGAGCAGGAACAGGGGCAATTGCTGAGCATTTTGCTTGCCCTGTTAAGGAATTCAAACTTTTCATTAAAGGAGTACAAAAAATAATCCTTACTTTGGACTAGTGGGGGTAGCATAATCACTGTGTACCTTGAGGTCAGCCAGTCTGATGTCAGTATGACTTGTGCACTTTGGCTAAATATATGCAAAAGCCTTTAATAGCTAGCATCCACCCAGAACTCCTTAAAGGTCTGTTTTTGCTGCTATGCCTTATGCAGACTACGGGCTAGATAGCCCCAGGGGCATCCAGGTCATCCTCTTGTTTCCACCTTCCACTTTGCTTTGCCCTGGGCTGTTGGGACTGCAGATGCAATCTGTCATACCCAGGTCTTTACAGGAATGTCTGGGATTCCAGGCACTAAAATTGGGTCATTAGGCTTGAACAACTAACGTTTTTAACCACTGAGCTATCTCCCAACACCCCACCTTGTTGGTTAAGAGAGGTATGTGTGGAGCAGCTCCAGAGATGCCCCAGGCAGAATTATATCTGATAAAGTCAAAGTGCTAGGTTGTACATGTCCTTTCCCAGTAAGTGGGGCTTTTGGTGAAGTTCCTAGAAAATTGCAGGTTTGTGGCTGGGCAGGGAGAAAGGCCTGAAGCGGTTCATTTGTGCTGGAATTCCTGCTGAATAGCTAACAAAATATTCCAGGGTGAGGAAGTTCTCATACACGCCAAATTTTCTACATTCCTCTCCTGCCTCACACTGGGACATTTGTGACTATTGAAGGTGAAGCTACAGGAAAGACTGTACCCCTTGGAAAAAGAAATTAGGGAAATTTTTACTAAATACATGCAAAGCCTTTACTATGCTAATACCCATTCTGAACTTCTGAAAGTAATTTCCTGGAACTACTTGACAGGAGACTCATCCCCTTCCCATAGGGTAAAGAATTCCTTCCTAAATGCTTATTGTGAGCTTTGAAGAGTAAGGCCATGAATAACAACGTAAAGAGATCCTTCGTTGACATGGCAACAACATGCATGAGAGGAAGAGACCAATAGTGTGTGGAGTTAGAAAAAAAATGATGGCTGCAGACAAAACCTAACAACAAAGGAATGTAGGTTAGGAAGGACTAGATGAGCTAATCATAGTCCACAGAAGTGTTTGGATAAATTATCTTCAATAATTCATATTTTCCCAAGCCATTTTTCTTTTTCCTCCTTAAAAATAATGATACATGAGAAACCAGCTTAGGCTCCTAGCAATAATAGTGGATATGTAGCCTGAACTGGTCTTCTCCTGTGACCAGATTAGTGACTACCTCAATTGTCATCAGAGAGGCTTCATCCAACAACAAACGGAAACAGTTGCAGAAAGCCACAGCAAAACATTGGGCAGAGTTTGGGGGAATCTTGCTGAAGAGAGGGAAGGAGGATTATAGGAGCCAGAGGGGTCAAGGACATCACAAGAAAACACACAGAATCAACTAACCTAGCTCATAGGAATTCAGAGTCTGAACCAACAACCAGAGAGCCTGCATGGAATTGACCTAGGCCCTCTACACAGAATAACCTTGTAGCCCTGGCTGTCCTGGAACTCTCTCTGTAGACCAGACTGGCTGAAAACTCAGAGATCTGCCTGGCCCTACTTCCAAAGTGCTGAGATTAAATGCATGCACTACTACTGCTGACTGTTTTATTCTTTTAAAACTTTTTTATTGCCGGGCGTTGGTGGTGCACGCCTTTAATCCCAGCACTCCGGAGGCATGGGCAGGTGGAACTAGCCTGGTCTACAGAGCTAGTTCCAGGACAGTCTCCAAAGCTACACAGAGAAACCCTGTTTCATCAGGCTCAGAGGCAAGTACCTTTATCCACTGAGCTCATCGGGCTGGGAGGGAAAACCCCTTATCCACTGAGGTCATCAGGCTCGGAGGTAAGTACCCTTATCCACTGAACCATCTTGCTGGTTCCCTAATGTCTTACCTTTAAGTTCATTTTTAAACCTTTTGTTGAAGGTCTTATCAGAAAAATGTACAAATCATAAGTGTGCATCTGTATAACTAGTTCTACAGCGAACACAGACACATGCGTGCGTACATAAACTCACTTAATAATATCTAGTCAAATATTGAAAATCAAGGCAGACACATCTGTAGTCTCCTCTATTTTTTCTGGAAGCTGAGGTAGGAGGATCACTGAGCCTATGAATTCAAGGCCAGCCTGATAAACATGTCGTGACCTTGTCTCCAAAACATAAACACACACACACAAGAGGGGAGGGGGGATATAGAACTAAGGAATGATTTATCTGTCCACTTAGTACCTTTTCTACTCCATGATCCCAGCTGAAGTAGTTAGTTCAGTTAAATCCATCTGAGGATCTGATCACTGAACAAATGCCAATAGTAATTTTTTTTAAATATCTAGCAAGGTTGTATTAATAACCACTTACAATCTTAAAAAAAGCATGTTTATAATTTATGCACACCAAGAATATTTTCTAACTAGGGATCTTGAAAATGTCAATCTGGTAAAGAAGTGTGACTTTGAGGGGATTTGAAGCTAGAGATCACATGTGACTAAGCAAGTGCTTTAACAATGGGGTATGTCAACCTTCTTTCTAATTTTTATTCTGGGACAGTCTCACTAAGTTGCCCAGACTGACATTGAACTCACTCTGTAGCCTAGGTAAGCCCTGAATTAGCAATACTACATCAGTCTCCCAAACAGTTGGAATCACTTTTATAATTCCTTGAATGATGATTTGATTTGTCAGAAATTGGAGAGTGTAGAGGTTGCAGAGATGGCTTAGTGGTTAAGAGCACTTGATGCTCTTGCAGAAGATCTGGGTTCTGTTCCCAGCACACACATGGGGACATACAAACATTCACAACTCCAGTTCCAGAAATCCAACACACACGTAGTACACAGGCATTGCATTCAAGCAAATATTGTAATACATATACAATAAAAAGAATTTAATATTTAGAGAAAAGGTTAGGACGTCTAATTGTATGTGGTGAAGCCTGCCTGCTGGAGACAACAGGATCAGAAGTTTAAGGACTACATAGTGACACATCCTGTCTCAAATTTATTTTACAAAGTCTGAGGGTTAAGGGTATGAACCAGTGGTCCAATGTTTGTCTAGCATGATGGAGGCCCTGAGTTCTATCCACAACACCAGAAAGGAAAGGAAAGAAAAAGTGAAACAAAAATTCGAGCTTTTAGTCGCAACAGTGCTCGCTCCTGCGTTACCTCGGCTGTACCAGCAGGGGTAGCTGGTTCACCCCAAGAGAATCCAGACTCCTGCTTGCTCAGTGAAGGTTCTTGTAAATGGATTCCTATCACCTAGCTCCTCTGGAAGCAAGGTAAAACACAGATCTGCTCTCCTGTATTGTTTAGAAGCCACCACGGTGTACCAGAACTGTAATTCCTGCCAAGAGATGGCCCGTTGGTTTTGTGGTAAAATGGCACGTGCCACGTGAGGCACTGTTCTGACTTGCTCCTAATAAACAGATTGACTTTACATCAGCCCATTGGTGCCTTAGCAACAGTACCCCGCCACAATTGCTATTCGTTCAAACCCTGTCCTATTGATCGGACAGATACACAGCCAAGTGATTTGAGCTGATGTTGCTGAAGTTACTGCAAGGATGGAGATTTTCAGCACATATAATGATTCCCATAATTGCAAGAATGTTCCCAAGGGAGAAACAGCACAGCTTAAACAATAAGTTCAGCCTAGCTAAGTGATACCAGCAAAACTAATCCAACATGGGAAGTGAAAGACGAGGAGGCCAGAGACCCCACTAAACTCGGGTGTGTTTTTTGGTTTGTTTGGGGGGGTTGTAGTTTTTGTTTGTTTGCTGTTTGTTTTTAATGCAGCCAAGACACTGTGGAATTCATATCCACATGCCCAGCTATCCCAGATGATGAAGCAGGAGGATTTCTTAATCTCAGAAGTTCAAGGCCAGCCTACGCAACATAATGAGACCTGTTCTCTATTTTTCTTTTTTTTTTTAAATCCAGCCTGGTGGTGGTGGAGCTTCCCTTTGATTCCAGCACTCTGGATGCAGAGACAGTTGAATCTCTGTGAGTGTGAGGACCAGCCTGGTCTACAGAGCTAGTTCCAGGACCGCCCCCAAAAGCCACAGAAAAACCCTGTCTCGAAAAACAAAACAAAACAAACAAACAAGCAAACAAAAAAGATGGCTTAGCAGAAAAATGTGATCACAAATCTATCAACCTGAATTAAGGGCTCAGAACATACCATGGAAGGGAGAACTAACTCCTGGAAGTTACCTTCTGACCTCCAAACATACACTGTGGCATATGGGCCTCTGCTTCGTCACCCTGTATCACACACACACTCATGTGTAAACACAGACAAAATAATTTTTTTTTGGTTTTTGAGACAGGGTTTCTCTGTGTAGCTTTAGAGCCTATCCTGGCACTCACTCTGTAGACAAGGCTGGCCTCGAATCAGTCCTAGCTTTCATGAGCCTTCTGAACCACAAATATCAGTATTAACTATTGCAGCAGTCTGGAGGCAAAAGGGAATTGCTGTGGGTTTTGTATATGGTGGACAGAGTGTGGATGGTGTCTGTGAGGACTCAGGCATTACACTGGCCTGAATGCACTCAGGCAGTGCCCTGGTTCCATGGTTGCCTAGTCTGCACACAGGTACAAAGGACCCCTTTAAAAGAAAGACACCACCCACTTATGCTCTCTTTCTGTCTCTCTTTCCTGCTGTACCCTGGGGCAGACAGCACTTTTCCTGTCTCCTCTTCTGTCCTCTGTGTCTCTTTACCTCTTTTCTCTTTCCTTCTCCTTTCCTCTCCTTTCTAATAAAACTTCTCACTTAAGCTCTGTCTCCCTGGTATGTTTGTCCCCGCCTCAGTCACTCTTCCCTGCCATGGAACCTGCCAAGGTTCCCCTTGCACTTTGTCATAACAGTGTCACTGATAGAGAGTAGTAGTTGCCTAATGGACTCAAGGCCCTGCGGACAATTGCCCAGCACAACAAAGAAATTGTTGAAGAGAAGTGGACCTGAGTCATGGAGAAATCAGCAAGGTAAAGTGCCATGGGTTTCTGTCTTAGGGTCTACTGTTGTGAAGAGACCATGGCAACTGTTATAAAGAAAGGAAAGCACTTAATTGGGGCTGGCTTACAGTTTCAGAGGTTTCTTTCACTGTCAT
This sequence comes from Cricetiscus sungorus, assembly GCA_030556225.1. Taxonomy (NCBI): domain Eukaryota; kingdom Metazoa; phylum Chordata; class Mammalia; order Rodentia; family Cricetidae; genus Cricetiscus; species Cricetiscus sungorus. Next base: position 21,020,928 of record JANBXA010000609.1, on the reverse strand, counting down.
CATGGCAGGAAACATAGCAGCACACGGTTAGAAATGGTGCTGGAGGAGTTGCTCAGAACCCCTGGGCTTTGTGTGGGCTGCTGAAGACTGAAAGCGCACCCCCAGTGACACACTTCCTCCAACAAGGCCACACCACCTAATCCTTTCAGATAATGCCACTCCCTGGTGACTATTCAAATCTATAAGCCTCTGGGGCCATTCTTATTCAAAGCACAGCAATTTCCTTGTGCTATTTACAGCAATGCAAGTGTCCATATAAAACACTCTTCCCAACCTGGCATGAAGTCGCCAGGAGCATGTGCCACCAGAACAGATAGAGTAGCAGACTTGTCAAATTGGGAAGCTGAACAGAGCTCTCCACTTGACAGCCCCAAATCCTCCGGGCCCCACCCAATAGCAACAGATGGGATTAGGGAAATGATATCCATCCTTGCCACCAAGCAACTGAAACAGGGCCCAGGTGGCACCATGCAAATGAAGCAGACCAGGAGGACACTGAATAAGCCCTGAAAACCAAATTGTCATAACTACAGACCCCAAAGGGCAGGACCTGCACCATGAGATCAATAAGACAAATGTCTGCTAAAATCAAAAGTTTAAATAGAATCCATGTCCTATCCCACAATCGATCCAATGTCTATGACACAACAACAACAAAGAAAAAAACAGGTGTCACAACAATCACACTATGAATAAAAATGAAAGAAAATCAGGATTCACTAGTCAATTAAAAAAAGAAGCCAAGACCCATCAGATGCTAGAGCTACATGAAGAGGTTTTTAAAATATAATACCAAAAGTGATTCAATAAAGAAGTACAAATAAATGTGAAATAAATGAAGAAATGGTAACCCTCACCAGGCGATACAAAACAGAAGCAAACACAATTGAAAAATAAAGTACATAAATCGTAAAACTCAGTCCCAGCACTTGAGAGGCTGAGACAGGAGTACTGTCTGAGTCCCAGTGCAGCCTGGGCTACAGTGTGGGATCCTGTTTCAAAACAAAACTTAAAGACAAACAAAACAGCATCTCAAGTGACCTGCTCAGTGACAGAATAAATGGGACATAAAAGGAGTGGTCCTGGCTCTAGAGAGGAGGGATTACTAGTCTTTATGGTGGAGAGAAAATACACGCGCTGTACAATCATGAAGACTGGAATGGAACTACCGCGCCATCCCATACACCAGCATGAACTGAACAAAAGAGCTTTAAAAGGTATGAAGCTGGGCTAAGGGTGTAGCTAGGGTGGCAGAGTGCTTGTCTTCCATGATGAAACTCCCCAGCAAGTCCTAGATTGGTTGTAATGATACATGCCTATAATCCCAGCATTTAGGTAGGAAGAGTGTATCAGAAATTGAAGTCATTCGTAAGGACAGTATGGAATACATGAGGCCTTGTGTGGTGATATATTATTTATGATTTATTACAGCTTGTTTGAGGGTTCAGAAAGCAAAATCAGCCACACGCCACAGAAGCCAGGGACACACCTTTAATCCCAGGACTCAAGATTAAGAGGTAGAGGGATCTCTGTTAGTTCAAGGCCTCACTGACTACACAAAATTGATCTAGTCCTAAAAGAAACAGCTCACACAAAGGTGGTCTCAGCACCTGGAATCACATGCCTTCAATCCCAGAACTAGAGGAGTATAAAAGATAGGAGCAGGGTCTCTAGTAGTCAGTACCAGGCATTCATTTTCCAGCCACATTGAGGAGGCAACAGTCTGAGGCTTGGTGGAAAGCTTGTGGTTCACCCCTTTCAGTTTGATGAGGAGTGAGACCTAGTGACCAGCTGCTTTGCTTCTCTAATCTTCAGCTTGAAGCTTGAACCCTAGTATCTGTCTCTGGATCTTTTATTTATTGTGATATAGCCTTGTTCCACTTTAAAGAAAAAGAAGATAGAGAGAAAGGGAGGGAAAGGAAGGAGAGGACAGGAGAGGAGAGAAGACAAACCAGACAAGATGAGATGATGAGATAAAACAAGGTTTAAACCTGGGAGGGTAAGATAAAAGGATTCCTTGAGACTTGTGAGGCTAGCATAAGCAGTTTGTTAAACAAAAATAAGTTACTCCCCCTGGTTCAGGTCTATAATCCTAGCTGCCAGCAGACTGGGGCAAAAGAATCATAGGTGCAAGGCCAGCCTATTCTACAGAGGGAGTCCTGGCTACCCTAAACAACTTAGGAAGATCCTGTCTCAACAGGAGGGAGGGCCTAGGCCCTACTCCAAATGACTTGACAGATTTTTGATGATCCCTCCTGGAAGGCCTCATCCTTCCTGGGGAGTGGGTAGGGAACTGGATGGGAGGAGGGAGGAGAGGACATGGGAGGATGGGAGGGAGAGGGAACTGGGATCAATATGTAAAATAAGAAAAAATAATAAGTTATAAAAAAAGATCCTGTCTCAAATATTAAAAATACATAAGAGGCTAAGGATATAGTTCAGTGGATAGAGCAATTCTCTGGCATATATAAAACCCTGGGTTCAATCCCCAAGTACCACAGAAGTAAATAAATAACAATCATGAATCAAAATCTGATTAAAGTTTAGTTTCTGGTTTTGCAGTGATTTGAAGAACAGCAATGTTGATAAAATAATATATCTAATTGTAATGTATGTATTTTGTGTGAGTAGGAGGGAGTACATGTGCAAAATTTAGAAAACAATTTATAGAAGTCAGTTTTTGCTTCCTACCATGTGGAATTGAACTAAGGTTGTCGACTTTATCAGTAAGTGCCTCTACCTACTGAGCCATCTTGCCAGCCCAACAAAGCAATCTTAATGTAGCATCCCTCAAGGGATTTATCCTAGCTAGAAAAGTATTGAAGATCAGTTACAACTCATACAACACTGTATAATATTGCTGCCCCCCCCCAGTAGCCCTAGCTGTCCTGGAACTTGCTATGTAGACCAGGCTGGCCTTGAACTCAGATTCACCTGCTTACCACAAGCTGGGATTAAAAGTGTATCACCATACCCCACTATGTAGCTGCCCTTTTTTTGTTTTGTTTTGTTTTTTCCCCTTTTTTCTTTTTTCAGTTTTTTGGAACAGGGTTGCTCTATATTGCTTTGGAGCCTGTCCTGGAACTAGTTCTGTAGACTAGGCTGGCCTCGAATTCACACAGACCCTCCTGATTCCTAGTGCACAAATGGACTTTGGAAGCCCAGATATATGGGGAGGGCCTAGGCCCTGCCCCAAATGATTTAACAGACTTTGATGATCCCCCATGGAAGACCTCACCCTCCCTGGGGAGTGGATGGGGGATAGGATGGGAGTGGGTAGGGGGCATGGGAGGATGGGAGGTAGAGGGAATTGGGATTGATATGTAAAACAAGATTGTTTCTAAATTAAATAAATTTGTAAAAACCAGTTTCCATAGTCATGGTTTCTCTTCACAACAATAAAACACTGGCCAGGGCAGAAGTTGGTGCCAGGGACTGAGGTATTGCTGTGACAGCCCTGGCCATGTGGCTTGTTGGAGGAATATGAAGACTTTGGGACTTTGAATTAGGAAAGCAGTTGAACACTTTAAATGGGGCTTAATGAGACACACGTAGGAGTGCAGAAGGCAGTGGTGCTAAGAGCCATGGAGATTAAGATGTCCTAGTTCAAGAGGTGTCAGAAGGGGAGAACATTAGTAAGTGACCATATTTTGGCAATGAATGTGGCTGCTTTCTGCCCTTCTCCCAAAAATCTTCCCAAGGCTAAATGAAAGAGTTTTGGATTAATGGCACTGGCAAAAGAGACTTCAATACAGCATACTATTGACTGTACTGCTCAGTTATTAGTGTTCACTCTCATGCAAATCTATAATGAAAAGAGGCAACCTGAACAAGGAAAAAAATATAAGGAGACAAGGACTCTAAGACACAGCCTTAAAATACTGTTTTAAAATAAATTATTTAGGTGTCAAAATCACATGCAGCACATAAAAATGTTCCAGAAACACAAATGTATTTCAAAAGCCGCTTTAAAAGAAAGGCACATTTGCCGGGCAGTAATGCACATGCCTTTAATCCTACCACTCAGGAAGCAGAGGCAGGCCAATCTCTATGAGTTTGAGGACAATCTGGTCTACAGAGTGAGTTCCAGGACAGCCCTATCTCAAAAAGACAAAAGAAAACAGGTAGGTTCTATGTACATAAATGAACCTAAAATAATAACTAGAGATAAACAATTAATGGTATTTATTTTTAAATATTCATTATTTTATTTGTAGTATTGATTTTATTTTTAATTACATGCAAATGAAATGGCGTTGGAGTCACTGGAGTTGGAGTTATAGGCAATTACAAGCTGGGAACCAAAATCAAGCCCTGTGAAAGCAGTAGGAGTTTTGGGGATAGTATATTGCAACAGGGTTTCTCTGTGTCTCTGTCTGTCCTGGAACTCGCTCTGTAGACCAGGCTGACCTGGAACTAACAGAGATCCACCTGCCTCAGCCTCCAGACAACCAGAATCAAAGACCTATGCCACCAAGGCTGGCCTGTAGTAGAAGTTCTTGACTGCTGAGTCATCTGATTAGCCCTAGCTTTTAAAACAGCAAGTTTTGGTTTGCGCATCTACAAACAGACCATTGTGTGATGAAGAAAATCAAAGTGTTTGAGCTACAATTCAAGGCACTGGGAGAGGAAAAGAGGGAGTCTAAAAGTAGTCATTTGAGCTACAATCTTTAGAGCGTATTTGTTATGTGTTACAGGTCCTTTTTCTGGGATAGCTTAAACTCAAGCAGTTTCCCTGATTTTGGAGATTGTACAGTTAATTTTAACTTTGTCTACTGTGTAGAAGAGATAGGCTTCCTGTGGAGATCTGAAGTAGAGTTTTCCACAAAGCACGTGCTGATTTTGTATTAGAAAATCCCTCTGTGCTTGTTTAACACCATTTGTACACATGTGGCAATATTAATGCTAACCTGTAAAATTTAGGGCTTAAAATAGGACCCTGTGAGTGTTAAGGAAATGATCAAGATGAAAACAAAACTGAGCCACACCAACAACCAGCAGGACCTAGCTAACATTTCTAGAACATTTAACCCAACATCAGAATACAAATTCTTTTTGTTTGTTTATTTTGGGCTTCTTTTTGTTATTGATACTTCTTTGATTTTTTTTGTTTTCTATCTATAACCTTCATGAATTCTAGGCAAGCAACTCTGCCACTGAGCTATATCCTTGGCCCTTGGTTTGGTTTTGAGTTTTGTATTGTTTGTTTGTTTTTCAAGACAGGGTTCCTTTGTGTAACAGCTCTAGCTGTCCTGGAACTCGCTCTGTAGACCAGGCTGGTCTCAAACTCACAGAGATCCTCCTGACTCTGCCTCCCAAGTGCTGAATTAAAGGCCCCTGCCACCACCAACCAGCAAGTTTTACATTTTTTAAAGATTTATTTATTTTATGTATATGGGTATTTTGCCTGTCCTCTGTGTGTGTGTGTGTGTGTGTGTGTGTGTGTGTGTGTGTGTGTGTGTATCTGTGTGTATGTGTGTGTATGCATGTATGTGTGTCTGTGTGTCTGTCTATGTCTGTGTGTATCTGTATGTGTATATGTGTATGTATATCTGTGTGTCTGTGTGGCTGTGTGTGTATATGTGTATGTATATCTGTGTGTCTGTGTGCCTGTGTGTGTATCTGTATGTGTATACCTGTGTATCTATGTGCCTGTGTGCCTGTGTGTGTATCTGCATGTGTATATCTGTGTGCCTGTGTATATGTGTGTGCCTGTGTGTCTGTCTATGAGTCCATGTATGTGTGTGTCTGTGTGTATCTGTGTGTGTATGCATGTGTGCATGTGTATGTCTGTGTGTGTCTTTGTGTCTGTTGTATGCATGTGTGTATGTCTGTGTCTGTATGTCTGTTTGTGCCTGTGTGTGTATGTGTGTGCCTGTGTATGTGTCTGTCTCTGTGTGTATATCTGTATGTGTCTATCTGTGTATATGTGTGCCTGTGTGTGTCTGTGTGTGTGTGTGTGTGTGTGTGTGTGTGTGTGTAGGTGTGTGTGGTATAGGCAAACAATAGGGCCTTGATCCTGAGATAACTTAGTTCATTGCAATCAAAGGCATCACAATCATCAGCACAAGCCTACATAGAGGAACAAAGGAGAGAGAGCTCCTCAGTCTCAGAAAAGTCTCCTTTTTCTCAGATTGGAAACAAAGGCTCATTGAGGAAACAGGAAGTTTTTGTGGTGAATTTTCACTCTGCAGCTCAGGCTGGCCTGGAACTCCTTATTTAGCCTATGCTGACCTCAGTCAGTGCTGATATTAGAAGGGTAAGCCACACTGCATACTTAGTTTTGGGCTTTAAGACATTTACTGTTTTTTATTTTTATGTGTATGAGTGTTTGCCTGCGTGTATGTAAGTGCACCAAATGCATGCAGTGTCCTTAGAAGCAAGAAGAGGGCTTTGGATTCCTTGACGCTGAAATTACAGCTGTTTGTGAGCTGTTCCAGAACTGTACGTGGGTCCTCCGCGAAGTCATCAGGTGTTTGAGCTAGATCCTGGGACCCACATGGTAGAAGGAGAGAACTGACTCCAGCAAGTTGTCCTCTGACCTCCTCACATAAATAATTAAGTCAGGCATTAGTGATGCACGCCTTTAATCCCAGCACTCAGGAGACAGAGGCAGGTGGATCTCTGTGAGTTTGAGGCCAGCCTGATCTACAAAGAGAGTTCCAGGAGAGTCAGGGATACATAGTAAGGCCCTGTCTTTAGAAAGAGAGAGGAGGTAGCAAAGGAAAAGAAAAGGAAGAAAGTTTGCATTTTTGTCAAATATGTTGGAGCATTGTGTAACCACAGCAATTGGTAGGGGAAGGTAGGAAGATCGGACAGTCTAGGTAATCCTCTGCTACATAGTGAGTTCAAGGCCAACCCAGACTACATGAAAACTTATTTTATTTATTTATTTTTGTTTTATTGAGACAGGGTTTCTCTGTAGCATTGGAGGCTGTTCTGGAACTCACTCTGTAGACCAGGCTGGCCTCCAACTCACAGACATCCACCAGCCTTCTGCCTCCCGAGTGCTAGGATTAAAGGTGTGTGCCACCAATGCCCAGTGAAAACTTATTTTTAAAAAAAGACCTAAAATGCAAAAAGCCAGCAAGTAAACATCCATACATTGTACATTATAATTCCAGCACTTGAGGGGTGAAAAGCAGAGGGTTTTCTAACTTCTGTTCAGGGTCAGCCTAACTACATGAGACTCGGTGTCATTTTTTTCTCCTTTTTTAATTTAAATTAGAAACAATCTTATTTTACATTCAATTCCAGTTCCCTCCCATTCAATTCCTCTCCTTCCCATCCTCCTGTGCCCCCCACAAATCCCCTCCCTCCCCTACTCCACTCCCCAGGGAGATTGAGGCCTTCCATGGGGGATCATCAAAGTCTGTCACTTCATTTGTGGCACGGCCTAGGCCCTACCCTGTGTATTTAGGCTGAGAGAGTATCCCTATATGGAGGAATGAACTCAATTTCAATTTTTTTAAAAGGGTAGAGAAAAGAGGGTTTTTTGTGTGTTTGGTTTTCATTGATATGTTTCCAATGAATAAATATACAGAGACATCACCATCAATTTTATAAAATCAGTTTCAGATAATAAAAAAGAAAATATTTCCCCATAAGTGGAGCTTTATTTAGGGGGTGGTTTTATTTATTTGTTTTGATTTTATGTGTATAAGTTCTTTGTCTCCATGAATGTCTGTCCACCATGAGCATTCTGGTGCTGATAGAGGCCAGAAGAATATGTCAGAGACCCTATAATTGGAGTCGCACGTAGTTCTGAGCCATCATTCTGTTCCTGGAAACCAAATCTGGGCCCTCTGGAAAAGTAGCAAGTGTTTTTAATCTCAGAAACATCCACACACACACACACACACACACACACACACACACACACACTAATAATAATAATAATAATAATAATAATAATAAAATTTTAAAAAACAACACATACAGGGATAAACACAACTATACACAGACATCTCCTGTGAACTTAGCCACAAAACCTTCAACAAATATTAGCAAATCCAATTCAGCAATGCTTAAAATTCTTTAGCCACATAATCAAATAGGATTTGTTCTAGGTATGAAAGACTGGCTGTTTTCTCAAAATCAATTGATGTACTATGGTACAGCAACAGGTTAAGGAAGAAAAATCATATGATCAGATCAATTGGTAAAAACAGCCACACAAACCGACAACAAACCAAACCAGCTTTGACAAACTGGTTTGTCAAATGAGTTTCCTGGAGAAGATGGAGTGACCATATCCCTGCCTATTTCTCCCATTCAGTTCCGCTAAAACCCCCATGTGACAGGAGAAAAGCCAGTGGACTAACTTTGCTACCTGCAATTCATTTACCTAATATGGACCCATGACTAGATGCTGAAGAAACAAGCAACCTCTGAACATCAAGCCAAAAACCATCAAGAAAATCTTGTCATTCACTTGGGGGACCAGATCAAGCAAAGTATGTGAAGGTCAGAACTGACACATGGAAAGAGGCAAAGGGGCTTTTCAACAAACCCTCAGCAGACATTTCTAGCCAGGAATAACCTTGTGTCTAAAGAGAAAATGTATCTGATTATTTTCATTTGATTAGGAGCTACCTAAAAGGTATTCAGTCTATCCTAGTATAGGAGCACACACTTACAGGCCCAGCTGTTCAGGAGGCTAAGGCTGAAAGACCATTTGAGCCAAGGAGTTCAAGACCAGTGTGGACAACACAGCAAGAGCGCATGTCAAAAAATCAGTTGTGAAGTAGGGATGAACGAACCTGAACCAGGAGAGCACTTACCTAGCACACATGAAGCCCTGGGTTTGATCCCCAGCACTACGTACAACCAGACATGGTGGCACATGCTTGTACTGCCAGCACTTGAAAGCTGACACCAGGAGACTCTGATGTTCAAGGACATCTTTGGCAGTACAATGAGTTTGAGGCATCCTAAAAAAAAACAATCCCAATTACTACAGATTATCCAAGAAAACATGCATTAGCCCATTGCATACCTCTGACCTAAAAGTAACCATATGAGAGTCATATTTTTTAAATATTTTAAAAGGAGAAAACAATTAACTGTCATTTTTTGGCCATTTAGTAATAATGGATACCTCCCTTTAAGAAGGAATCTTGAAGGCCTAGCATAGTGGCGCATACCTATAAACATACAATATTTAGGAGGTTGAGGCAGAAGAATCTCAAGTTAGAGGGAAGCCTGGGTCACACCTTGTTGACAGAAGGAAGAAGTGGGGTTGGGGGAAGAGGGAGAAGAAGGAAAAAGAAAAAGAGCAGGTGGTTGCCCCCAATATGTCTGCTTTGAATTCGTATGCTCTTTTATTTGTAGCATCCAGCAAGCTGAATTAGAGCCCAATAAGGAGGAGTCATTTTTTTTTTAAAATAAAGTTTTATTAAACAGAAAAAACAATAGGGTTTCTACATAATAACAACCAAAAATTCAAACACAGTTCTATGTAGAATTGCCCTGAAGATTAAAAGCCTCTAATCACTCACAGTTCTTAGGAGGCAAATGGAAAAGGATTAAGAGTTAAACACCAAGTCATTTGGAGTAGGAACTAGGCCTTCCCTCCTGTCTCTAGGCTAAGGAGGAATCCTTCCATGGGGAATGTGCTCCCTAAGTCCTTTTGTGCACCAGGAATACATCCTGGTTACACTGTCAGAGGGCCCTTAGACTGCCCAGGCTTTCTAACTGAGACCCTACTCCAAATGACTTGACAGATTTTGTTGATCCCTCCTGGAAGGCATCACCCTCCCTGTGGAGTTGGTGGGGATGGGAAGGAGGTGGGGGGGGCATGGGAGGGAGGGAGAGGGAACTGGGATCAATATGTAAAATAAGAAAAAATATATATAAATTGTGTGTGTGTGTGTGTGTGTGTGTGTGTGTGTGTGTGTGTGTGTGTAAAGACTTAAACACCAATCTGGGCTATATGGTAGTGCATGTCTTAAGTTGATGTAGAGGGATTACCAAGAGTTCTAGGCCAGCCTAGACTACAGAACTAGCTATTTACTGGCAGAGGACAGGGTCTGGAATTTAAGGTATTTAGTATTTTTAAACTTCTAGCTTCCTGGGGTCATTGGAGTGTTAGGCTGTATTTTCCATCCTTGCACTTGTAGCTCTGTGGTAGATCTCTTCTGCTGAATTCCATTCCTTATACCACAAAACAGGCATGGAACAACACAAACACTGTAAAATGTTTGCAAGGAGAGAGATTCTTTGAAGAGAGTGAAAGACAAGCTACAGACTGGGAGACAATGTGGGTCAGTGAGACAGTGCAGCGGATGAGAGTGCTTGCTGCTAAACCTAACCACCCAGTTGGATTGCCAGCCCCACAAGGTAGGAGACAACCAGTACAACTTGTCCTCTGACCCCATCCTTCAAACAAATAAAGAAATGTAACTCACAAAACTAAGCATGTAACAGCTGCACGACTTAGCATTGCATTGCACCCTTCCACTCACCTTCGTAACTTTATTTCTAATAGCTCCAACTGGAATTACCCGTGTCCTTCAGTGAGAAATGAGAGAATACACTCAGCAAGAAACTGGAAAAAATTATTGGTAAACGCAACAGCTTAGCTGAATTCTGGGTGAATTAAAAAAAAAATAATAAATGACCTGATGTTAGAAGAAGGCCACATCACAGAGTCTGGACAACCAGGGAGCCCGCATGGGACCAACCTGTGAGTGACATGAGTGACAGTTACATAACTTGATCTACTTGTGGGACTCCTAGCAGTGGAAGTAGGCACTGCCCCTGAGACTTTGGCTGGCTTCCAGTAACCTATTCCTCATACTGGTTTGCCTTGTCCGGCCTTAATGCAAGGGGAGGGGAGGTTAGTCCGACCATGTGGGTGCCCATAAAGATGGCTGAACCCCATCTTGGCACAAGGACAGAGAGTTCAAAGCTGTCAGCAAGTCACAAGACCTAAAGGTCAAAGGTGTGGTTGCTACAGAAGGATGTTTCGGCCGTCTTAGTCTAAATAACAACAGACCTGGATCTGAGGTGTGGCTACTCCTGACTGTCAAGGCTTAGGAACAAGAAGTTGGAGCTAAGGTGTGGTTACTGAACCCTTAGAACAAGTGAGGAAGAAAATTCTGTTTGTTCCCCTTTTTGGTTAAGGTATGTAAGAGTGGCGGAAAAATAAACTCGTGACATTTCAGTATTGACTGATCTGTCCTCCTGACCTTTATTCTGTCTCTCTCTCTCTTATCTATAGCTAGCCTTTCCCTCATCCACAGTCCCCCACTCAGATACAGACTTGAGGTGGCTGGGCTGGCTCCCATTGCAGCCCCACAAAGACCACTCCCAACAAATGGCACCAAAACGTGGGACTGAGTACGGGGAATGTAAGTGATGGACACCGCAGAAGACACTACAAAGGTGAAGTGAGCGCTGGAAAAAAGAAGTGAAGTAAAATGGGGTGACTGAATGTCAGGAGTAAAACTGTATAGAATTGTAGATGTGAGACAGAGAAATACCAGACAGATGCTAAAGAAGTGAGTGAGTTAACCTCGAGGGCAAAAATGTATATAAGTAGAGATATGAGACAGGGAAATATTAGTCAGATGATTGTATATTTACTTGAGTATATTTTAATAGCCATGATAGCTGGAGTAAAGAGGGAGCAAGTACAGAAATTTTTGGAATTTGAAAGTTTTGTAAGGATCCTTCCCCTTCGCAGAAGTCCCCACCACAGCTGTCTCAGAGCTGCAACCGGGCTTGGAGAAGCAAAGGTACCGCCCCGCTTATGCACTAGGTCAGCAGGACCTGTGGGTGCCAAGAACTCAGAGTTGTTACAATGGTGGTTGCTTACTTTTCAAGCAGCTGCAGTCACAGATGAGCTGCAGCAGGCCAGCCCAGGCCCAGAGAGTAAAGGCAGTTCAGGACCTAGAGGCTTTAGGAGTACTATATGCTTGGGATATAGTATAAAAAAAAAGACATCAGGTCAGTGTCTTAATTGGCGATGTGTGTCTCCCAAGGCTGGCTCCCAGATCGGAACAGCAGGAAATGGTCAAAGCCAGCATGGCCTGAGAGCCAGAGGAATCTGTATGGATGGTTCAAAAGAGTTTAGCAGAGTAGAGAATACAGAAATCTTCCTAAATTTTGGTGGTTAAAAAAGAAATTGAAAGAATGGAGGTTAATATAAGATTTTAAAAAAGCTATTAAAAAGAGGCCTCAGGAAACTGCAGCCCTGTTAGGCCCCACCTAAAAAGGTGTCAGTGAAGATGCAAATGAGACCATGTCAGCTAACGAAAGCTTTACAGGTCAGAGTAGAAAAAGTTTTCAAAAGTATTTGGGACATATGTGTTACATCCTAAAGAAATTAGGTCTCAAAAATTAGAAATTAGAAAAGATAGCCTGTGATCATTGAATTGATTTTCAGAAGTTATTGGGAAATATTCCAATGGTTACATCCTTTTTTTAAATGCACCTACTGGTGATTTGAAACCTTTAAAGGAGATAGTGATCCCAATTCACTTAGACAGCTAACTGAAGAGAGTAGACAAGTTATCCTACAAATGGAGAATGCAATCCAGCATCAGCAGATATGCTATATTGACTATGCAAAACCATGGGAGGCTTATGTGCTTTCCACACAGCATAGTCCGACTTCTGTCTTATAGCAAGGGGGGCCATTGTTATGGTTGCACTTACCAGTTTCCCCAGCCAAAGTGTTAAATCCTTATTTTGAAGCAGTAGTTTATGTGGTACAAAAATGCCATATGGAGTCTAGTAGATATTATGGCAGGGAACCAAGTGTAATACATGCTCCCTGTACCAAACAACAAGTTGATTGGTTATTTCAAAACAGTGATTCATAGACAATTACTTTTGCTCAGTTTTTGGGAAAAATTGATAATCAGTTTCCAGCTCACAGACTGTTGCAATTTGCGTTAATGCATCCTTTTGTAGTCCCTAAAATTGTAAGAAGTAATCCTGTAAAAAATGCTATGTTTGTTTACCGATGGTTCTTCTAATGGAAAAGCAGCTTATGTTATTGATGGAAAAGAATATGTAGTAAAAACAGATTCAGCTTCAGCTCAGATAGTTGAATTACAAGCTGTTGCAATAGATTTTCAGCTTCTAATGAGTGATTCATTTAACTTATATATTGGTAGTCATTATATTTTCAGAGCTCTTCAAGTTATAGAGACAGTTCTGTGCATTGGAACTAGTAATAATCAGGTTAAAATACTGTTTGAGCAAATTCAGAGTGCCATTCATCAAAGAAACGCTCCGTGCTTTGTAGGTCATATAAGAGCTCATTCAAACCTTCCCGGCCCACTGGCTGAAGGTAATGAGTCAGCTGATAGGCTGACAAAAATGGTCACTTTATCTCAGGTAGAATTAGCTCAGCAGTCACACAGCTTTCATCATCAAAATAGTAATAGTCTAAGAAAACAGTTTGGTTTAACTAGAGAGACAGCCCCACAAATTGTCAAACAATGTGATGTGTGCCCAAATATTTACATGTAACTAATATTGAAGTAAATCTAACAAGAAGTTAGAGCAAAGGTGTGGTTACTGAATGAGTTACCCTTAGAATGAGTAAGGAAGAAAAGTCTGTTCCATATACATGATTCTGTGTTCCCCTTTTTGGTTAAGGTATATAAGAGTGGTAAAAATAAACTCGTGGCATTTCAGTATTGACTGATCTGCCCTCCTGACCTTTATTCTGCCTCTCTGTCTTTCTTTATCATCTATAGCTAGCCTTTCCCTCATCCACACTCCCCCACTCAAGTACAGGCTTGGGGCCACTTAGCTGGCTCCAATTGCAGCCCCACAAAGACCATTTCCGACATGACCACAACTTGATATGCCAAGTTTTGTGACACCTATGGGAGTCCTCTCCCTTTCTGAACAGAAAAAGAGCCATCAATTGGCATTTGTATGCCGCGCACGCGCTACACACACACACACACACACACACACACACACACACACACACACACACACACACACACACTAAATAAATGTAATTTATAATTTGAAAACACTCTGTGTCTCAAAATTAATAATAATATAATAAATACATAAATAAATAAAACCCAGTGCAATTTCCTGTTTTTAATATTCTGCTATAATCGTGTGAAGACATGAACTCTCTCTGTACTATATGTTTTTGCAGCTTTGGGTGAACGTATCCGTTACTTCAGAATTACAAGTTAATCTAGGAGTGGTGATTCATGCCTGACAACCCAGAGTTCAGGAGGCTGAATGAAGGAAGAGGAGCACCTACAAGTTCAAAGCCACCATAAGCTACATAATGTTTCAGGCTCCATGAACTTTAGAGTGAGATTCTCAAAAAAGGTTTGTAGGGCAAGTGAGATAATTTGGGGGATTAGAACACGTGCTGCGAAACTTGATGGCTTGAGTTTGATCCCCCAAACCCACAATGTACAGGAAGTGAGCCAACTCCTGAAAGTTGCCCTCTAACCTCCACACTCACTAAATAAATAATTTAAAATTTGAAAGCACTCTGTGCCTTTGTTGTTTCCAAGTGTACCTTCTGGAAACTGCTTGCCAAGCTTTTCAAGTGGCCAAGAGACAGGTGTAAGATTCTCAGCTGCCATGTTGGTCCGGGCTGTCATGTGTATGTTGCTCATAGGTGTGAGGTGACAATGGCAAAATGGGCTCTGCTGTGAGGCAGCCATGGTGGTGGGAGAAGATGTTCCACACTCGTGCAAGGCACACAAAGAGGAAGCACATTTAGGGCTGCAGTGTGGCTCTTCAAAAGAGTACTTGCTTAGAACGCTTCTGGCAGGTTTGGGGTTCCACCTCCAGCACTGGGAAAGAAGGGACGAGGTGGGGGAGTATGAGGGGAAGAGAGATGGGGAGGGGAAAGGGGACCAGGGATTGAAAAGGAGAGAGGAAGAGTGGGAATGGGAGAGAAAGAGAAAGGAAGAAAGCAATCTTGTTAGGTGGGAGGCAAAGGCAGGCTCAAGAATTCAGGAGCATGGTCTGGGGAGATGGGCTGTGCAAGAAAAGGTACCAACTGTCAAACTGGATGAGCTGAGTTTAATCCCCAGAGCCCACAAAGAAGAGCACCAACTCCAACAAGTTGTCCTCTGACTCTTACTCCCACACTAGTAGCAAAGCACCCACACACATGCACACACAGACATAGATTTTAAAAGTTAAATATTTTAAGGGTTGAAGACTAGATTCAGTTACATAACAAGTAGTAGACCAGCCTGAGCTAGAAAGAAAGGGAGAGGAAGACAATGGGAGGAGAGGGGAAGAGAGTGGGGGAGGAGAGGAGAAGAAAGGAGGGGGGGAAGGGAGGGAAGGGGGAACCACTTCAGGACTCTAACAGGTCTGATAGAGAAAATAAACTTGCTTAGGATCCCAGCTGCAAAAGTAGAGGACTAACCCCAGTATATGAGGAAATTGGCACATGGAAGGCACTCTCAGGCTCTCTCCTCAGTGTGTGTGTGTGTGTGTGTGTGTGTGTGTGTGTGTGTGTGTGTGTGTGTGTGTGTGACAGAGAAAAGCGTTGAGAAGTTGCCTTTCAGCTTGTGAGGCAGGGTCACTCTGTTTACCAGAGCAGTTACTACAGGCAAGTGCTTTTCCCGATTAAGCCATCCCCTGAGCCATCTCCCCATGGTCTTTCCTGGCTTCCTCTTACAGGATACTCATCCTGTCCTGTCATGTCAGAATGCTTTGGTGGGACCAAACATGGTGGCAAATGTCTGTAAAGCCAGCACTCAGGAGTCTGAGGCAAGATGGCTGTGAATTTGCAGCTAGTCTGTCTCAAACAAACCCACAAACAGAAAATGTACTTTGCTAAAATTGTCCTAAGCTCCGGGTCGACTCGATCCAGTTCTTCTGGTTTGCTCTGAGCAGGCTACAGCGATGGAGCTGTGCAGTCTGTAACTAAATACCACCACGTGCCGGGAGCTCTGCAACAGACACTGCTCACAGGTCTGAGACCAAGTCCCTAATAGATTTGCTATGTATTTTTGTTTGCTTGTTTAAGACAGGGTCTCACCAAGTAGTCCCAGCTGCCCAAAACTCATTTTGCAGACCAGGCTGGCCTTGAACTCACAGATATCTGCCTGCCTCTGCCTCCCAAGCACTAGGGTTAAAGGTGTGTGCCACCAAGCCCTGCTAAATGTGGCATGTTGTGAGGGACTACAGCTGGTGCTTTTCCCTATTCCTTCACATGGTGGAAGGGGTCAGGAATCTGCCATGGAATGGTTTAAGATGGCCTAACTCCCTAATCACTCTCACCTCACTTTCTCTGCCTTAGGTGTTAGGATTTTGACACAGAAGGTTTGGGAGAACATAAACTAGCAACGCTGCTCCCTTTAAAAGTACTTTAATTCCAGTCACTCTGTTTGCTTGCTATAAAAGATACTAGTACATTAATTCCTGTTGAAATAAATACTACAGGGGTAGAGGAACAGCTCAGGGATAGGGTGCTTTCCTCCCATATTTGAGACCTGAGTTTAAATCTGAGCCCCCCATCTGAAAAGACAGGCTCTTGCTGCACAGTACTCACAATCCTAATCACATGATGCTACATCATGGTCTTCAAGCCTTTACTTGCCTGTTACAAAGCAGCACAAAGAATGCAACTGGTGCTGGGAAGTCACGTCATGAAGGTCCTCCTGCCCAAGGCTTGCTTTCTGATGGAGGTGGGGTGGAGCTGTGCACTGGTAAGAAGACCTCTTGCTGGCATTGGACTAATGGCATATAGCAGGCATGGCAGTGCTCAAGCTTCCAGATGGGTTTTATCATTTTACTAAGGGTGGTCGTTGCCACAGTAACTGTTATCTAATGTCACCTAAAATAAATAGAAAAGAATTTATCTTATTAGTGGTACAATTAATTGGGACATCCAGTGGTTCAATGTTCTAGCCTATTCTTTCTAAAAGCTAACAAAGTGCTCTCTCTTTCTCTCTCTCTCTCTCTCTCTCTCTCTCTCTCTCTCTCTCTCTCTCTCTCTCTTCCTCTCTCTCTCTTTCTCTCTCTCTCTTCCCTCTCTCCTTCTCTCCCTCCCTCCCTCTCTCTCTTTCTGAGACAGGGTTTTACTTTGTCCCTAAACTCACAAAGCTGAATTCAAACTTACAAGAATCTTCCTGCCTCAGTTTTCCAAGTTCTGCCATGCAAAACTACTAAAAAGAATTCTTGCTGGACAGATGGCTGGATAATGCAGCTGCAGGGGAACAGGCTTCGGTGCTATGTGGCCTTGCTCATCTCTGTACAGTCCACAAAGGGAAAGGCTTACTGGGCAGCCTACAAGAACCTTGCGAGAACAGTTTAATAGTTTTCCCTTGAACATGGCTTGATGGGCAGCCTGATGAGAAGTCACCATGAGGCAGTATCTCACTAGCCTTGCTGGCTCTGATGAGACTTAGGCCTTGCTTTCTTGACACACTTAGAGTGGAACAGCAGGCTTCTGTGTAAGGCTATTATGAAACTGCATGGATGTGACTCACAGTTGGCCCCTGTGACAAAGCTACCCACCCACCTGTGCTGTCTGTCACCTGGCCCCCTCAGTTCATTTTTACTGTGTGGTACAGGATGTGGAGCTGACACTCATCTATAAGTGGTAAGCAGTCTGCATGCCTAGGCTTATGATGTCTGTCAAGCTGAATCCAAGGGCAAGTGATTAGATGGCCTAGCAACCGCCTCTGCACGGTTGCTTAGGAACCGCTTGACCATTTGACATCCAAGTGCGTAATTCTGGCATTTTGATGAAACATCTTTTCATTGTCACCTTTTCCTACAGTTCTTCCCCCAGTGGCCTCCTGTGTTGAATTGCCTTGATAGGTCAACACCCTCAAGGGATGGAATTCTGTGAGTCAAGAACTCAACAGGAGCTCAAATGTGGAGTGTGATGGAACAGATTCTAAAAGGAAGATGAGAATCCCTAACTGCACATTTCCTAGAAAATTTTTGATAAAAAAAATACTTGAAAGGCTGAGGTAAATGGAACATCACAAATTCAAGGTCAGCCCAAACTAACACAGTAAAACCCTGTCTCAAAACATCAGAAAAAGAGCCTGGCAGTTGTGGTGCACACCTTTAGTCCCAGCACATGGGGAGGCAGGTGGATCTCTGAGTTCAAGGCCAGCCTGGTCTACAGAGTGAGTTCCAGGGCAGGCTCAAAACAATACAGAGAAACCTGTCTTGAAAACCCCCCCAAAAATGCTTATTGAAATGAGTATGCCTCCTTCACTTTTGACACCACAGGGTGACATTTCATATTGGGTATTCCTTTTAGTTAGTGTAAACATTACGCTCCAATTGTATATTTGTTATACACGAAGGAAAACTTGTTCAGTATGAAGCTTCCCTTTCACATTTTATATTGTATAAACACTAGGAATTAATCCATTTCTGTTGCCCATCACCATATGTTTTCACTTACAGTAGTTCCTGGAATTCTGTGCACATCACAATATAAGCCATAAAAGCACGAGAGGTAAGAGCACTGGATTGGGTCCCAGTTTCCTAAGCGCATGCTACTGAAAGCACAGCAGTGGGCAGAGGACCACAAAAGCTTGCTTTCTGAAGTAGGTTCGTAGTATGGAAATGTCTAGACTAATTCTGTTCTTGATGTCTCTCCTTGATGAGTTGAGTCATAAAGATTCTAGTTGAAATTGGAATCACTGCTTCTGGATTTAAAAACAACGTAATTATCTGTGCGGGCGGGGGTGGGGGGAGTGGGGGGGGTGATTGCATGCTTAGAATCCTAGCACTAAGAAGATAAGGTAGGAGGATTGCCATTAGTTTGAGGCAAGCCTGGGCTACAAAGTGAGTACAAGGCCCTATCTCAAAACAAACAAATTAAATATGTCAGCAAGTGTCTGCCGCCAAGGCTGATGACCTAAATTGGAAGGAAAGAACTAATTCCACCAGGTTGTCCCCTGACCTTCACTCATTTGAAATGGCATACATATGCTCATATATATACATACACTTTTGCATTCTCTCACTAAATAAATAAATGTAAAAGCACAACTGAAATATATGTTTAAGAAAATAAAAACACAATGGTACCATTTAAAATAAACTTGAATTAGCCAGCCATTGGTGGCGCATACCCTTAGTCCCAGCATTTGTGAGGCAGAGGCAGGTGGATCTCTGTGAGTTTGAGACCAGCCTGGTTTACAGAGTGAGTTCCAGGACAGGCTCCAAAGCTACACAGAGAAACCCTGTCTCAAAAAACCAAAAAAAAAAAAAAAAAAAAAACCACACACACACTTGAATTATTTTTTCAAATATAATTTGAATTGTTTTAATATATTATTTTAATTATATTTAACTTAAATTTTATTTTGAATTTGAATTTTTATTTATTAACTAATTTGAATTATATTTAATATTTCAAATATAATTATTCTTTCAAAATAATTTGAAAGCAAATATAACAACTAAAGTTAAAATTAATATAATTTAAACTTTGCTTCTCATTAAGGCCTATCATAATCATGCTGCATTACAGGTGTCCTCTCCAGCAGTCTAGAATAAATAAAGATGCCATTTCTTTATCACACTCTCCCTTGACTAGCTGAGTCTTTGTTGCATGCATTAGAATTGTGGGGGTGACAAAACATTGTTTAAGAAAAAAAGTCACAGGCAGTAATAGCACACACCTTTAACCATAGCACCCGGGAAGCTGTTGAACTCAGGTGGATCTCTGAGTTTGAGACCAGCCTTGTCTGCAGAGTGAGTTCCAGGATAGCCAGGGCTACATAGTGAAACCCTGTTTCGAAGAGAAAAAAATCACTGCCCCTTTAAAAGTGCAGCAAGCTATTTTGCTGTACTTTAGGGTGAGTGGACCAACAACCAACTGGGAATGACAAGTATAGCAGAACAAAGGCTGGAATTATTCTTAAAGTCTAAAGAACGGAATGCATGTTAAATGCTACATGTCTGTTAACAAAAAACAAAACAAAAAAAAAACAACTTTGGTGCTTGATCTTTGGTGGAAAAATAGGGAGTTTTTACAAATGTAAAAACAAAATATTACTGAAGAAGCAGAAGTTAATTCTGCCCAAGAATTCAAGGGCAGCCTGAGCTACGTATAGACCCTTTCTCTTAAACAAAAAGTTTTCTAGATCTAAGTGGAGACATACATGAAAGCAAATGTGGGAAAGTCAGTATGGAAGAGCCTAGAGTTTCTTGGTGAAAATAAAGCTGTGATGAGGCATTTACCTCCAAATCATCACCAGATATGATGATGCCCACCCAAGTGCTGGGATCAAAGGCATGCACCACCATTTTTTTCTTTTCTAAAATACCTTTTCTTATTTTACATATTGATCCCAGTCCCCTCTCCCTTTCATTCTCTCATGTCCCCTGATTTCCCCCTCCCATGCCAGTCCCCATCCACTCCCCAGGGAGGGTGAGGCCTTCCAGAAGGGATCATCAAAATCTACCAAGTTATTTGGGGTAGGAACTAGGCCCTCCCCCATGTCTCCAGGCTAAGGGAGTATCCCTCCATGGGGAATGGGCTCCCAAAGTCCTTTCGTGCACCAGGGATATATCCTGGTTCTACTGTCAGAGGTCCCTTAGACTGCCCAGGCCTTTAACTGAGACCCACATTCAGGGGGTCTCAGTCGGTCCAATGCTGATTTCCCAGCTATCAGTCTGGGAGTCCATGAGCTCTACCTTGTTCAGGTCAGCTGTTTTTGTGGGTTTCTGCAGCCTGGGCTCAACTCCTTTGCTCATCACTTCTCCATCTCTGCAACTGGATTCCAGGAGTTTGGCTCAGTGTTTAGCTGTTGATCTCTGCTTCTGCTTCCATCAGCTACTGGATGATGGCTCTATAATGTCATCAATCTCATTATCAGGGAAGGGCATTTAAGGTAGCCTCTCCAATATTGCTTAGATTGTTAGTTGGGGTCATCCTTGTAGGTCTCTGGACATTACCCTAGTGCCAGATTTCTCTTTAAACCTATAATGGCTCCCTCTATTATGGTATCTCTTTTCTTGCTCTCCTCTATTCATCCCCAGACTCAATTTTCCTGCTCCCTCATGTTCTCCTCTCCCCTCCTCTTCTTCCCTTCTCCTTCTTCTAACTCCCTCTCCCCTCACCCCCTCTCAATTTGCTCAGGGGATCTTGGGGATCTTGTCCTTTAACACTTCTCCAAGGGACCATGTTCTCTTAGGGTCCTCCTTGTTTCCTGGCTTCTCTG
Source organism: Cricetiscus sungorus (assembly GCA_030556225.1). Taxonomy (NCBI): domain Eukaryota; kingdom Metazoa; phylum Chordata; class Mammalia; order Rodentia; family Cricetidae; genus Cricetiscus; species Cricetiscus sungorus. Next base: position 20,999,767 of record JANBXA010000609.1, on the reverse strand, counting down.
ACAGTGTGAATTGTAGGCTGGTGATCCTTTGCTGTATGTCTAAAATGCATATATGAGTGAGTACATACCATGTTTGTCTTTTTGTGACTGGGTTACCTCACTCAGGATGCTTTCTTCTAGTTCCATCCATTTGCCTGCAAATTTCAAGATTCCATTGTTTTCTCCCCACTGAGTAGTAACTCCATTGTGGAAATGTACCATTTTTTTTTAACAAGAAAACAAATGGACTAGAAAGAGAAAATGGTTGACTACATGTGTTCTGCAGATGTGGTAGCCCAACTCTATAGCTGTCTGTATTAGTTGTAACCCCAAGGTGCCTCCACATAGATTATGAAGGAGCTCAGTGGCAGATTCTAAGCTTTTAACATTAGCCAAGGAGATTCTCCCCAAGCAGGAAACAATGAAGGATACTTCATTAAGATTAGCCTTGATTCATTTCAATGTCGGGCATTCTGAAGTCTCCATCAAACTGCAAAGGCAGGCCAGGCCTGACAGAGGTAGTCAAAAGGCAAGGTCAGCACAAACAGGCAGTACCCGTCACTGAGAAAAGCTTCCAGTAATCATCTTGTTCTTTCCAGAGAAGATTAAAGTGAGTCATCCATCTTCTGTGTCTCCAGCCACCTCCCCATGGCTTTGACAAGATCCCAGAGCCGAAACAGCAGAGTCACCATGGACACAAATAACTGATGATCCAAATGCGTGCTCGGGAGCCTGAAATCATTTATCTTTGAAAGTAAGATTTACCACAATGAATAAAGGCATACACACAATCAACAGAGATTCCAATACAGACTGCCAGCCATCATGTGTTCAGCTCATACTGTTTCTCATTGCTCAATAATGAGTCCATTATTATTATATTCTTCCTAAAATACACACAACACTGAGCAATCTGATAATGTATGTCTATGAAATTTAGGTTACACTGCCATTTGATTTGTGCTCTTGAAGCCACAAAAACTCAAAACAGCAAGAAGTTTGTGTTGATAGAATCATCATTCAACATGTTTCTTCTATAGCTGCAGAGAAAGAGGCCAAGACCAGAGAGAAAAGTCAGGAATAGGCAGCAGGCCACATCTGAATAGACTCTGTCTCCTTAAACAAGAAGATACTGCTGGAAAAAATGCTAACTGCAGGTGACATTTGAGAAGGAAGTCCATCATACATCAAACACTATTTTGAGAACATCACTGAGCTCTGGATCATTTCTTTATCTGTAATGCTGACATCTAGTAATGCCCTAAAAATGAGAATCATTTGGGAGGCTACGTTCTCAATAGGATGAATAAATATGTAACTACTGACTGTTTAAGTTGTATTCCAGGACTGCCAGTATAGCTCACTGGTAGAGTACTTACCTGGCATATGTAAAGCTCTGAGTTTGATCCTTAGTACTGAAAAGAAAATAAAACAAAAAGTAAACAAACTAGGAATAGTGTTTGCCTGCACTTCCAACACTGGGGAGGTGAAGGTAGGGGGATCAGGAGTTCATCCTTAATTGTACAGAAAATCTGACGCCAGCCTAAGCTGTACAAAACACTCACAGAAAAGTAAACAGGCTGGCATGGCAGCACACATCTTAAATCCAAGCATTCTGGAGTCAGATACAGGCAGAACTCTGGGCATTCCAGGACATCCTAGTCTACATAGTAAGTTCCATGCCAGACAGGGGGCTACACAGTGAGACTTTGTCTCACAACACAAAAATCATCAGGAAGGCGAGAATATTGAAAGGCGACTGGAGGCTACAGTTCAAAGCTAATATGGAGAATTTAGCAAGACTCGTCTCAAATCTAAAAGAAAATGTTAATGTAAGTTTTCTTTTTCCAGCCTGGTTTGGCAGCCACCTCAACCCCAAATAAACACACAGATGGTATATTAACTATAAAGCTGCTGATTGTTGGCTAGGACTTCTTACTGGCTAGCTCTGTGTTATTAATCTAAGTATTTTCACATGTTCTTATCTTACCAAAGAAGAGTCTGGACCTGTTACTCCTTTGGCAGCCTACATGGGGACTGTTTCTGGCCCTCCTCTGCCTACCTTTCCCAGAATTCTCCTCCTCTCCCAGACCCATCTATCTTCCTGCCTCATTGGTTGAACAATGTTTAATTCGTTAATCAATAAGAAAAACATATGCAGAAGGACATCTCCCATCAAGAAAATGGCTGGAAATGCCAGGCATGATGACTTAAACCAGTAATCCCAGCACATGGGAGGCCGAGGTACACAGAGAACCACAAGTTCCAGGCCAGCCTAAGCCTGTCTCAAAAAAGGGTACGGGAACTGCAAAATAGCTCAGTGGTAAAAAGCTTCCATAGTGTGTGAAAGGTCATAGATTCAATTCCAGAGTCATAGTTGATTTTTTGTTTTTGTTGTTTTTTTTTTTTCCAGACAGGGTTTCTCTGTGACTTTGGAGGCTGTCCTGGAACTAGCTCTGTAGACCAGGGTGACCTCGAAATTACAGAGAACCACCTGCCTCTACCTCTCGAATGCTGGGACTAAAGGTGTGCACCACCAACACCCAGCTAGAGTTGTTTATTTTCAAAAAATTAAAATTGGGGCTGCCGTGTAGCTAAGTTTGTAGAGGGCCTGCCTAATATTAAACTGTATGTAGTACCTCATGCCTGTAATTCACTTGGAGGGTGGAGACATGAGGAACAGAAATTCATCATTCTAAACAGCATAGTAAGTTTGAGACCAGCCTATACTACATGAGATTCTGTCTCAAAAATAAGCAATTAAATGTTATGCTTCTAACTGGGCTTAGGTTTGGTAGCATACATCAGTAATCCTGGCACTTTTGAGGCCTTGAGGATCCTAAGTTCAAGGCCAGCCTATCCCAGAAAGCCAAAAAAACCAAAAACAAAAAAAACCAGGGAGAATGGCTGACATGTCTGGGACTGTATTGATAGGCCAGTGATGTACAGGCTGCAAAAGAAGTCTTCAGGACAGAAGTAGCATACATTAGCTACACTGTGGTTGAGCTACAATGGGCAAGACAGAGAAAAACTGTTTATATCGGGGCTGCAGTTTATGATGGGGAGATAATGTAGGCAATATGGAGCATTATGTTATGGAACCCTGGAGTAACTGCAGTTGGGTCTTACTCTGCTTAGCAACAGCCTAGCCTTGAGGAAGAGTGGCCTTGTCCTGAGTCTAAAGAATCAAAAAGGGCTCAGCACAGCCACCCATATTAAACTGATATCCACATTTTGCAACTGGAGCTTGTTATTAACACTTTCTGATGAGATAATGGTCCTATTCTGTTTGGAGGCAGCAGTGACCTTGTTCTGAGCTCCGCCTGCGATTCAGGAAAAGTAGCCTTGTTCTGAGGTTACAGGAGCTCAATGCAGCCATTCTTCTTATATAGTATTCACACTGAGGAGGTCCTCAGGACTGGCAAAGTGCTTCTCCAGCATGAGCAAAGCCTTGTGTTGAGTTTCCAGCAAAGCACACACACACACACACACACACACACACACACACACAAATGCACTTTCAAAACATAGAACTACTTTCTTGAAGATATTTACAAAATTCTAACTTTAAAAAAATCAACAAGTGTCTCTCCCTCCCACACCCCCCGAGCCTCCTCCCATCCCATTCCCCCCCACACACACCACAGGGAGGGTGGTGCCATCCAGGAGGAATCAGCAAAATCTATCAAGTCATTTGGAGTAGGGACTAGGCCCTCCTTCCTGTCTCTAGGTTAAGGGAGTATCCCTCCACGGGGAATGTGCTCCCAAAGTCCTTTTGTGCACCAGGGATACATCCTGGTTCCACTGTCCAAGGTCCCTTAGACTGCCCAGGACTTCTAGCTGAGACCCATATTCAGAGTGTCTAATCAGTTCCATGCAGGATTCCCAGCTATCAGTCTGGGGGCCCATTAGCTCCTCCTTGTTCAGGTCAGCTTTCTCTGTGGGTTTCTGTAGCCTGGTCTTGTCCTCCCTCTCTGCATCTGGATTCCAGTTTGGCTCAGTGTTTAGCTGTGGGTGTCTACTTCTATTTCCATCAGCTACTAGATGAGGGCTCCATAATGGTGGATAAGTTAGTCATCAATCTCATTATCAGGGAAGGACATTTATGGTAGCCTTTCCACTGTTGCTCAGATTGTTAGTTGGGGTCATCCTCTGGACATTTCTCTAGAGTTACTTTTCTCTTCAAACCTATAATGGCTCCCTCTATTATGGTATCTCTTTCTTTTTTGCTCTCATCTAGATTATGCCAGGGAACAAATAGATGAGGTTAGCTGTTTCTGTGGGTTCCCTTGTGTTGACCATGAAACCCCCCACCCCCACCCAGACTTGTACAATCCTTCCTCTCAACAGGATTCCCTGAGCTCAGCCCAGTGCTTGGCTACGGATATCTGCATCTATTTCTATCACTCGATCGTGTAGCTTGATCTACCTGTGCGACTCCTAGAGGTGGAAGCAGGCACTGCCCCTAACACTTTGGCTGACTTTTGGGAACCTATTCCTTATACTGGTTTGCCTTGTCTAGCCTTAATTAATACAAGTACTATCTCAACTTGATAGCCATGTTTTGTTGACACCCATGGAAGGCCTGTCCCTTTCTGAACAGAAGCAGTGGAGGAGTGGATTGAGAGGGTTGGGGAAGATGGGGGAAATGGGTGGAGAGGAGGGAGGGGAAGCTGAGATTGGGATGTAAAATAAATGAGAAGTTTAATAATAAAAATATTAACAACAGCCAGTGTAGTGACTCACACCTGTAATTCCAACAATCTGTAGGCCAGCCTGGTCTACATGGTGAGTTCCAAGCCAGCAACATCAGAGTTCAATCCCAGCATGGTATAAACTGGGCACAAAGTGGCAAAAGGTTCAGAAGTTCAAGGTTATTATCCTCCACTACATAAGTTTGAAGCCAGCCTAGGATACAAGAGACCCTGTCAAAAAGTGAAGAAAACAATAAGGAGAGGAAGGAATGAAGGAAAAAAGAAAAGGGAGGGGGAAGGAGGGAGGACCCTAGCAGTGAGAAAAATTAAAACTGCCTGCTTCCATCAAAAGGTCCCTGAAATTAACATCAGCTGTGGACTCCATACTCACAGTCCCCACATGTTCCCATCTCTGCTGTGATGAGGGCATGAAATGTAATGAGCTACAAGTAATTTGTTCACTGGGTATATTTCCCTGTGATCTATTTAATTCAGAAAATCCGACCAAAGTAATCCACTTGATAGTATGATGATATCCAACCATGCTAATGTGGTCACCTGGGTAATTAATTTCTAACAAACAAGTTTTATTAAAACTGAGCCAACAATGCTGGGCGATGGTGGCGCATGTCTTTAATCCTAGCACTTGGGAGGCAGAGGCAGCCTCTGTGAGTTCGAGGCCAGCTTGGTCTACAAGAGCTAGTTCCAGGACAGCCAGAGAAACCCTGTGTCAAAAAACAAAAACAAAAAAGTGAGCTAAAAAATATGTTTTGTTAATACCAAGTTTTAATCCCTGATTTGTAATATTTTATTACTTAGAATTTTTATATACAATATACTTTGATTATATTCTCCCCCCCAACTTCTCCCAGATTCTCCCCACCTCTCTACCTACTTGACTCCATGTTTTCTTCCCCCTTTTCAAAATCAAAACAAAACAACGGTCAAAACAAAAAAACTAATAAGACAAAAAAAAATAGCAAAAGTGTAAAACAAAATCGGCCCAGACTGGAAATGGTGGTGCATGCTTTTATCCCAGCATTTGGGAGGCAGGGGCAGGAGGATCTGTGAGTCCAAGGCCAGCCTGGAAAACAGATCAAATTCCAGAACACCCAGGCTTATGAAGAGAAACCCTGTCTCAAAAAATATTAATATTATTATTAATAATAAATGACCCAAAACCTTGAGTCACTTTTGTGTGCGATATGTCCTGAAGTGTGCCCAACGACATTCACTTTCCTGTTCCCAGGAAGTATTAGTTGCAAATGCCTTCTCTGTTAGGGGTGGGACTTTGGGTCTACTTTCCCTTCCCAGTGCTGGGATTTTGTGCAGGTCTGTGCTGTGCTGTTGAAGTATTTGTAAGTTCATTTGTGAATCAGTTCTACTGTGTCTGGATGACATTGTTTTCTTAGATTCATCTGCCACTTCTGGCTCTCAAAATCTTTCCACTCCTCTCTCTAAGGTCTCTAAGCTTTGAGGAGTGGGGATGGATAAAGACCATTTAGGACTGAGTGTTCCAGAGTCTCTCCCTCTCTCTCCCTCTCTCCCCCTCTCTCTCCCTCTTTCCCTCTCTCTCTCCCTCTCTCTCCCCCCCCCTCTCTGCACAGTGTCCAGGCCAGCCTGGACTACTTAGTTTTAGGACAGCCAGGATGTGTAGAGAGATGCTTTCTGTATATCAAAAATAAAACAAACAACCCCCTCAAAAGGAAAAAAAAAAACAACCAAAGAGATATGAAGTTCAAGGTCATTCTCTACAACATGGTAAGATCAAGGCTAGTCTGGGATGTGAGACCGACCCTTTCTCAAAATAAACAAATAAGACATGGTTAACTGATACAGCTCAGCAGATAAACTTGCCTGCACTGAGTTCAATCCCTGGGGCCCACATGGTTGAAGGAGAACTGATTCCCACACATTGTCCCATGGCCTCCACTAGTGTGGCATAGCCCACACTTGCACACACACAAGTGCTCACAAAATATTTAAAAATCAATGGATTCAGAACTAATAAAGATATCATCTAGCAGAGAACACTATTGTATAATAATAATGATGGTGTGATATAGTAAATATTCTTGATCTTTGTTCCTGGCACAGAGCTAAAACTCTGGGATTCTGGGTAAATGCTACCATGCCCAATGTATGCATTTTATTCTTTTTCCTTTGCCTTAGTGACAGTGTAGGAAGAGCCCATTGTTCATAAAAAGTCCTTTCAAGCATAATTGAGTTTATAGTAATGAGGTGGCCCTTGGAGTGTCCCTGGGTAGCTTCAAAACAGGGGCTCGTTGCTGTAGGAACTAACCTAGTGATTAGAGTACTGGAACATTAGGATTAGCATAATGGTTCATGACCATAACCTCAGCAGAAAGATCAGGAGTTCAAAGTCATTCCTAGCTATATAATGACTTGATGTTAGCCTGGGATATATGAGATTGTCTCAACACTCCCTTGCCCACTCCTAAAAATGCAACCAAGACTATCAGCCCCCACCACCCTAGGTAGGGGAGCAGAGCTGGAGATTAAGTAATTAAGCAATTGCATCTACTTACTTAAGTCATAGATTTTCTATAAACACATTACATTGGGCTTAGAAAGCTGGTCAGTGAGCACATACACAAAGGGGCTGGAAGGTGCCCACTCCCCATATTTCACTTAGCTGTTCCTGGGTTGTATCTTTTATTTTTTGCCAGGCCACTGCAAACTTAATGGCAACAGCCCTTTGGGTGTCACTAATCAGCACCCCCCTCACTAGAACTAAGTAGCGTAGTTATATCCAGATATCACACATTCATCCTGTCTATTCCACCCACAGCTGTTCCCAGAGGTGATGGTTGGCTCCTCTGGGCAGCATCCTATGAGACATGTTCATTGAATGGCACCTTTTGACTGTTCAGTTGTGTCCTTTGACAAATAATGCCACTGCATTTTTCTCTGAGGAGATAGGCGGGCAAGTTCCTGGTGGGGGTTGTGGTCCTGGTAGGATAGAGGACCAATTTCAGAAATAGAAACAGCTGGCTGATCTGGCCCAGCTTCATAGTTCTTCTGGGGACAGTCTCCTTAGAGGGTAGTATTAGGACCTGAGTCATGGTCAGGAGAATATCTTTATTCCTCCAAACAATGTTTGCCCACAGCTATACCTATCGCTTCCACATGTGTCCTCAGTATATTATCTCTAGAGCATCTCAGATCCCTCAAGAAATTTCTAATATACAGATACACCAATAAGCTAATAGAACCAAAGCCATTCCTATACATCTGTACCTGTTTTCCCAAAACTAGAGATGACAACTCTATTATGAGGGCAGAATTCATATTTGTAAAACACTTTGGAGCCAGGTATGGTAATGCATGCTTGTAATTCTAGTGTTCAGGAGGCAGACAGGAAGACTGCTCCAAGTTCAAAGCCAGCCTGGTCTATATAGCAAGTTCCAGGCTAGCCATATAGTCCCTACGGCAAGGATTTTTAAAAGCTTTTGAAAGGTAGCACCTGTGGCACAGGTGATTAATAATTACTCAAAACTGCAAGCTGTTGTGGCCATGTCTTTAACCCCAGTACATCAGAGGCAGAAGCAAGTCAATCTGAGTAAAAGGCCAGCCTAGTCCACACAGGAAGTTCAAGGACAACAAGAGCTATAAAGACAGACCCTGTCTCAAAAACAACACACTCACTCAGAACAGCATCAGCCATGTACCACACCCAATCTTCAATAAGTACGCAAAATATAGACCTATAAGTAGTCTGTAGTAAGTACATAGGGAAGAAAAAAACCAAACTACTAAGTGCGGGACACACTGGAACTTTATATGTATATTTAACACACAGCAGAAGGAATATGGTGTCAATAAGAAAATACACTCTGTGTTCATGTGAACCCCCATTATCAGCCACTAAGAACACTTTGGGGTAAGGAAAAGATGGGAAGGGGCAGCATAAATAAGACTAGGAGGGGAAGTCACTGCTGTACGGGCACACACAGGCAGGGGCACACAGGCAGGGGCACACAGGCAGGGGCACACGGCCAGGGGCACACGGCCAGGGGCACACGGCCAGGGGCACAGGGCCTCTTCTTTCTGAGAGAGTAATACAGCGATACAAGAAAACAGTAGCCACGGACTAAGCCTGCAATGCCTGGGGGCAATGAACACAGGTAAGGGGGGTGTTGACAAGAGGGAATGGCAAAGGGGGTTTCCTTCTCTGTGGTAGTTTCAGTGCCCATTAGTTAACATCCATGATTTCAGGGTTGGATGCAGAACCAGAGGCAGGAGAAGCTGGGGTATCAGACGAAGCAGTCTGGGACTGGCGTCGACCCACATCTTGGCGTTGGTAAAACAAAACATAGGCTGCCTTGGACTGTAGGAAGAGGACATGGGTCAGTTTGGAAGTCAGAAGGAAATAACAGGAAAGGGACCAAGTGGGGATACAGAAGCTATACCTCAATCTGATTCTCATTCACAGGTGAGACACTATTGTCATCAAAGTAGTGCCACTGGCCACTGTCCTTGTTGCAGGCAAATGTTGTATCTGAAATAAATAAAAAGTCATCCTGACCACCTTCCTGCCTCTGTGGGATTTCCATCCACATCTACTTTTAGGCTCCTCCTGCCTTGATAATTTTGTCTCTGGCTCAGTGTCTAGTCACCCACTGGGTACATCCTGACCCCTAGTCTAGACCTCCCCCAGGGCATGTCCCTGCCCACAGGCTGGCACATACAGTGTCCATCACGCATGCCACCATAATGGTTGGAAACTGCGATGAGATCATATTTGTACATGTCTGGAGTAGACTCATTCTTTGGTTTGATGACAAACTCGGAAAAATCCAGATCCCTGTGGGTGAGAAGACAGTAAATCCTGGCATGCTCCACCTGTCCCTTCCCATTTTGTACACACAGCCCTTCTCTCCAAGGCTTCTGACCGGATAGGAAACTGCACCAGGGTGTCCAGCTTCTCCCGAGAAAATTTGGAGAAAGAGAAACGCTTCAGATGGATAATCAGAACTTCAGGCAACATCCACAGGTCCAGCTTCTTGGTGGCCAGCTGGTGCTGCTTGCAGGAGGAGCAGTACCTACAGATAGAACAAGGATGGACAATGAACACCTGCCTCATGCCCCATGTGTTGTTCATGCACACCATCTGGTCTACAGAGATTCGTTCTTGTTCATCCCCTCTCCCTCTCAGACAGCTAGTACCACTCATGAAATGTCTCCTGACTATGCCAGGCCCTCACCAGGGGTTCTCCTTCTCAAGGGTCTCCACAGTGGTGAAGAGTTTGATGCACTCTTGCAGCTGCACTGGACTTTTCTTCAGCATGTATCCCACACAGTCATGTTTCACGTACCCCTGGGGAGGGGGTTAGTACCCAGAGGGTTAGAGGGTTAGGCATGAGCAAGGTCAAGAAAAACAGGGCAGTGTGGAATCATACACCAAGTGAGTCAGAGAACCTGAGGCCATGGCGCTCCCAGAAGTGTGCAGGTGCCAAGGCCAGGCCGGTCCTGGGCCTGAATCTCTTGGCTCTGTTCCTAGCTGAAGTTAGGGGGAGGATGCATAAAGGGCTGAGCTGCAAGGGCCTCCCCTCCCTAGGGTCCCATTTACCTCAGCCTCCACTTCATCATAGTAACGCCTCTTCATCTCCGGCTCCCAATCCATGGCAATGTATGGCTGGGCTACAGGTGCAGAGGAGATGGTTATGCTCCTGTTGCTAGGAGACCCTTATGCTATCTGCAACCCCAGCCAAATGACATACTTTGAACTTCTTCAGGGGAGGTGGTCCGGTCACTGGTTCCGTTGGAGTTCACTGTCTGCAGGGTAAAGAGTTGCTTTCGCCGCCGCCTTGGGGGCCACTGAGATGTGTGAAGGCTGTTGTCTAAGAGAAGTGGGCATCTCCTGGTGGCCCCAGAGCTGGGCCCAGCCTGCTCCTGCTCTGTTTCTTGGACATCATTGTTAGTGGGAGGCTCAGGAATTTCCTCTTTTTCTTCACCACTGCTACTGTCTTCATTGTCATCCTCCTCCTCCCCCTCTTCCTCCTCTTCCTCCTCCTCCTCCTCCTCATCACCTAGGATGAGAAGGATAAAAGGGATGGAAATGTAGGCATTCCAGGGAATTGGGCTTCCACACATTTTGAGGATCCCTGTATGAGTCATACATATCCTCCAAATGTACTGTTCTTCAGCCCTTTACCCCGGCTGAGATACATTCATCCTTACCAGACCCCTCTCCCTTCTCATCTTCTGGGGCCTCACCTTTCTCATCCCCATCATCCTCATCTGAGGTGGGTTTGGTCACGTAGCGTCTGTAACAAAGCAGAGAAGACTCCCAAGGGAGAGGCACAAGGATGGTGGAGCATCCCAAGGTTTTACTTGGGTATGGTAGAGAAGTTAGTGGTAAACTTACACATAAGCAGGTTTCTTTCTTCCCTTCCTTCCTTCCTTTCTTCATTTCTAGGTCTTGAGAATGCTAAGCTAATGCTTCACCACTGAACTACATTCCCAACACTTACCTGAAAATTTTTTTATTTTGAGACAGTTTTTGTTGTTTTTGGTTTTTCAAGGCAGGGTTTCTCTGTATAGCCCTAGCTGTCCTACAACTTGCTGTATAGACCAGGCTAGTCTAGATCACACAGAGATCTACCTGCCTCTGTCTCCTAAGTACTGGGATTAAAGGTGTGCCACCACCCAGCTTTGAGGCAGTTTTAGTAAGTTATGCAAGCTGGCCATATGATTCTAACATAGCTACCCAAGTAGATGGGATTATAGGCATGTACTACCACACCTGGCTGTTCTTAATCATGACCCTGGAAAATGGTGAGGTAGTGACATAAATGAATGAAGAGGCTAAGTATTCCAGTAGCGGCCTGTGGATAGATGGGTAGATACTCATGCACTAGTTAAGAGTGTGGAGTTTAAGTCTAAAGTTACCACTAAATAGATATGCAATCAATTACAAATTTGAATTAACCTCTGAGAAGCTTTAGGATGAACTTTTTTTTCAAGACAGGGTTTCTCTATGTAGCCTTACTGTCCTGGAACTAGCTCTGCAGACCAGGCTGCCCTCAAACTCAAAGAGATCCACCTGCCTCTGCCTCCCAAATGCTGGGATTAAAGGTGAGCACCACCAAGGCCCAGTAAGGATGAACTTTTGAATTAGAATGAAGGAGAAATTCATCTAGATAATGCACCTTTGCTTGCCTTCCATGGTAAGGACTCTAGATTTTAGATACAAGAATAAATTACATCCAAGTCCTCTCTGTAGAGACTATTATATACAAAATGAAATTATCTCTACTTTGTCTTGTTCACCTCTGTATTCAGTTTGGTTCACCAGTACCAAAGAGAAGCACTAGAGAAGCCAGAGGTCTAGAAGAAGAAAAAGTCCTGGAAGTTGTACTGCCATGTTCAATTTTAACTGTCATTTGGATGTGCCAAACTCTGAACCCAAATCTGAGTATTGACCTTGGTTGGTCTCCTCCCTCAAATACACTGCCCCAACCCCAGGAAAGCAGTACTTACGAAAGCCGGTACATCAGGATGTTATATAGACCTTCCCAGGAGAACCGGTCCCGGGGCACAGAAACCAGGAGAGGGTGTCCAAAAAGTATCAGTCCATAGTAGGAGTTGTTGAAGTCTCGGGATGGGGTGCGCTCTCGAAGGTAAACAGGAACCACGATATCATCTCTGGAACCCTCAACAGGCTCAATCCGACCAGTCACCTCATATCTGTGTGTATATGGGGGAGGTGACTAGTTTATTCTTGACTAAGGAATCCCAAGAAAGATTTTCTGACTTTGCCCTCCAGTTGCTCTATTCATTCACCTCAGTCCAAAAAAAGGGTAGGGTTTTTTTTCCATTTATTATTAGTGTGTGTGTCATACACTAATATGGGCATACTGACACACATGTGGAGGTGAGGATACAACTTTCAGGGGTCAGTTTCCTCCTGTCTTGGGTTCAGGTTGTCAGAACTGTGCAAGTATTTTTACCCACTGAGCCATCTTGCTTGCCTCCCCCAAATATTTTATCATTATTATTTTATGTGTATGGGTGTTCTGCCTGTATGAATGTCTATATATCACATGTGTGCCTGGTGATTGCAGAAGCCAGAAGAGGACACTGGATCCCCTGGGTCTGGAGTTATAGACAGTTGTGAGCCTCCATGTGGGTCCTGGATCCCCTGGGACTGGAGTTATAGACAGTTGTGAGCCTCCATGTGGGTCCTAGGAATTGAACCTGGGTCTGTCTACCCTTTTTCCAAAATACTTTAAAGGGTCTAAAAATCTGTGAAATATTTGGTATTTTATGAACTACTAAGTGACTTCCATAGCACTTTTCCTATATGCTGTTTTAGGAAGAGCTTTGGAAATATGGGAACATTGAGGGGGTGTATATATAAAAAAACAAGTATTAAAATATTTTTCCTGTGGAAAACACTTTGGCTTACAAAGAAAATTTCTATTTGCAAAGCACTGTTTAGTTTATAGTTGCCCAAAATTTAAAACTTGAGGGAAGCAGGGCATAGTTCAATGGTAGAGCACTTGCCTAGCATGTAGGGGACTTGGGTTCTAATTCTACCAGCCAGAAAAATAAACAGTGGATACGTTTTAAAAGGAGCATATTACTGTACATAGTGGTTCACACCTTTAATCCCAACACCTGGGGAGGACAGTCTACTTTACATTTTCCACTTCAGCTAGGACTACATAGGGAGACCATCTCTCTTTCTCTGGCTCTCTCTATATATTTATTTACTTATTTATGGGTATATGTATTGGACTATAAGTATTAAGAATCAAATATTAAGAGTACTTGTCTAACAAGCTCTTGAGTTCTGGGTTCCATCCCCAGCAAGGCAAAACAAAAGGTGGGAGGAGCTTCCTCTATTCATTCCCCTTAGTCTTTTCACTCACACAAAGATATCATCCCGATCCAAGATACCACTCAGAGGATCATCCAGCTGGTAAAGCTTGTAGAATCGGTGACTGAAGACATCTGCTACTATCATCTGGGAATAGAACAGGGGCATGAGAACAGTGGGAATGCAAGGCCCCTTTTCCTTCAAATCCTACCTACCCAGCCTCCCTCTGCAAAGTCTTACCTTGTCTGGTGCAACACTTGTGTGTGTGGATAGAGCCACACACAGATCTGAAATATTGCCTTTCTTGGGGACCACAACCCGATGCTGAGGGAAAAAGAAGATCAAAAGAGTTTATGGTAGGTTAAGGCAGAAAACCCTGAGGAAAGTAATCAAATTCTGACTAACATATCCTTCACTGTGTTCCTATACTCCCCACCTGTTCTGGCTTGCGACGGGGATCCATGGGGACAAAGAAGACCTCCAAGACCCTCCTAGAGCAGACAGGTAGTGGGACGCTGAGGTAGCAGAAGGGGTCAAAGGTCACAGACACATTGCCACAATCAGGGCACACCAGTGTAGACTTGAAGAGGCCATGGAAAGTATCCACAATCACAGAATCATTTCGTCGTTTGTGGTTTTGCCAGGCTTCCTGAGCCACTTCCTGTTGACAATGTCATAGAGTGTTAGGAGCAGAGGTTGAGGATAGATTCACAAGGGGAAAGGACTCTGTTGTGGTAGAATAACAGCTGGGTCTATCCGGAAACTATATTTGCTCTTAGAGCTGTGATTTATGAAGGACAGGAGCCTGACTGGGGTTAACTCCAAGGTTATGGGAACAGACATGTTGCTATGATTAAGGCTGGGGTGAAGGTCAAGGTAGGGGAACTGAGGAAATGGTAAGGTGTTAGGTAGACCTGGGAAACCAGAGAATTACTAAGGCAATGGCCATGGAGCTTTAATGGGTAGCCTACCATATCTGGTCGCCCAGCACCATTGCACAGCTCAACATATTCTTTCTTTTTGACTCGATTGAGGTCCTCATGTAGTCCATCCAGAAGGAATGACAATAGTTCCTGTGAGTCATGCTGCTGGTAGCCCAGAAATTGGGATGCAAAATGGCCAACCTTGTTCTGAGGAGACAGTTAGGTGGTAAAGTGAGTAGGAGTTAGGAGAAGCAAGAGAAAAGAAGGCGGGAGCCCATGGGGTTGAGTCACACCTTGAACACATTCGGCACAATGGAGCGGTGGTAGCCAGACCAAGTCTGCTTTACCAGATCTGCATAGGCCTCAGCAAGCTCACCCTTCATGCCCAGAGGGTTCCGGAAGTTGAGCTCCTCCAGGTAGCGGTTATTGAGAAAGTACTCCGTGAGCTGTGGCACATTGCTGAGGCACTGTGGTAGTAGGGCCCAGTGAAAGAGGTAGAGGGGAGGTGAGGTGGCCCAAGTCAGAACAGAAAAGGAGGGAGGAGAGGGAAATGGGAGAGAGAAGAAGGGTTGGCGGTGTGAATGCAGTAAAAGTATCAGGGAAAGATATCAGTATCTCTGGAGTAGGAAGATGGTAGTACCAAAGGAAAGAAGGGGAAACAGGGAGCAAGTAGAGGGAAAAGGTGTTGATACTTCAGGAGAAAATGTGGGCATACCAGATCAGATTCATGGAGCCTTGGCTGTCAACCTGACCCCTTGTACTGTAATAATCATCCCTCCATCCCCTGGCTCTGTCCCCAGTACCTAACCCCTGGAACTGTGCCAGACATAGATCTAATGGCCCAACCTGTAGGGCCGAGTTCATGAAGCACGTGTTGCCCAGATTGGTAAGGCCACAGATGCCCGGCTGACCCTGGAAATCTTCATCCTCTTCTGGCATGTTGTTCCTGGGATTGGATGAGAAACCTATGAGCTAAGGGCCTACTACAGGTGGGGGCTCTGTACTCGTAGGTTCTGAGTCCCTACTGTGGGGTGCCCCAAATCTGCACAACACCCCGAGGGCTCACATGCCACACAGCTGTGCGCTGGGCCAAGTGCCATCTTTGTTTCGGGTTTCCATGATAACCAACTGGGTCAGCGGTAAAGAAAAGAAAAAGAGAAGTATTAATGGAAGGCTTAAAGGGCACCCTGCCCTTCCCTGGTCTGACTACTGCCAGGAATCTACCCACCAGGCTACATGTGCAGATAAATCCTCCCCATGGTTACCTGTCCATTCTCAAGGGAGGCATCAAGTAGTGTGATTTGTGTGTTGCACAATCGATCCAAGGAGCCCTCGGAGTTCTTGATCCAGAGGCGTGTGTCTTCCTGAGGCTCCACCAGAAATTGCTCCCGAGCTGTTTGCAAGACTAGGTCTGTGGAGGGTGATGAAACATGACCATATATTCTGGGACCCCATAATACTGACCCATTTGATAGCTTTAGCTCATTTTCACTTTGTTTACTTAGCCAATACCTTGTGTCCTCAAATCGATCTCCAAATGAGTGACCCACACACTTAACACACTCAGAACTTGAGAGACCCTCTCAGTAAGTAAATAAACACTCTTTCCAATCCCACCCAAGCAACTGGAACACAGCTCATCCTCTATGGACTCCAGTAGACAGCCTGTGTCTGCTCAACTTGGCCACCACAACTTTTGTCCTCCACAGTGTTGACTAGTGCCTTCTCAGGATGCTGTAACTTGATCCCCAGACACCCTCAGGCGGCTATTGAGATGTGACTCATGATTAGGAATAGCAATTTGTCCCAGAGGTCCTGAGACTCACCCAGAGAATCAGTGGGGTTGAACTGAATGGTGAGAGCTGTTTCCATATCACTGTGCTGGACAAGCAGCAACTCTATTGGGTATAATTCCACTTTTCGGATGCCAGTGTCAGGAAGTTCTATGACCTGTGAAGGTAGAGGAACATCAACACCCATAAAACCACCCAACTAACAGGGGAACACGGGTACACACAACTCCGAACCTACCCTAAGCTTACATTTAGAAATCTCAAATCTACCCCCAAGCATCTGCCCCAACATAAATACCTTGCGCTCAATAGGTGGCTGGCCATCTTCTAGGCCATACCAGCTGACCAGGTAATTCCATGAAGTTGCTGGGAGCAGCACATAGTCATCTCCTTCTAGCAGCCCCTCCCTGAGGTGCCAGTTTATCTGATCTGCAGGGGGTAGGGCAAAGCATGGATTAAGAAAGGACTGTTAACTCTGGCCACCCCACCAATAACTAGCCATAGAGAATGGGAGTATGGTGAGGACAGAGAATCAGAACTCCAGGGCAAGGTTGATGAGGAAAGGCAGAAGCTTGGTACCTTCAAAGAGCCCAGCATTGTTGATACAGCCAGGAAAGGTGGCAGCATCCTGGTCCCCTCCCTTCACGTACACCTCCCACTGTTTATACCAGTGTTGCTCCACAAGGAACCTGGAACCCAGACATACAACAAAGGTATCATAATTATTTAGAAGCTAGCTGTACAACTTCTCATCACTTGCAGAATTAACTATCAATGTACTATAATCCAAGAAAACTTTCAGCAGCATGTAAAAATAAGTAAAAAGTAGAATTTATTCAGTGAAATGCATTTGGACATTATTCAATTTTTTCATTCATTGCCGTTTTTTGAAATGAGGTCTTGTACCACCCAGACAGGCCTGCAACATACTATATATGTAGCCCAAGCTGGCCTCGGGCTCTACGGATCCTCCTGCATCAGCTTCTCGAATACTGGGATTAAAAGGTGTGTGCATAGCCCTCCACATTCAGCTACAATATGAATCTAGTCTGTGGTCTCTTTTGAGTCCTGGCTGGCAGTGAACTTGTTGCCTCAGCTTCCGTGCTAGGATTACAGACATGAATCACAGCTGGCTTTGAATTTCTGCATGTTTTTGTTTACTGACTGTACATACCCAGACCATACCATATCATTGACTCCAGGAAAATACTCATTTCCACCTGGGAGCTCATGCCAAAAATCTATCATACAACCTACTAACACATATATTCCTCCTACCAGCTTATTGGCCCCTACAGTTAGGTTACGAGGTTCACAAATGAAGGTACAGCTGATTTAGTTAACAGTATTTTCAATGCAAAAGGAGGCACCTGTCAACTTTAAAAATAAGATTTTATTTTTAATTACATATATCCCCGTCTGTGGGTGGAAATGTGCTCACAGAGGCCAAAAGTTTCAGATATTCCCTGGAGCTGGAGTTACAGGCAATTGTGAGCTGCCTGACTTCAGTGTTGGGAACTGAAGTTGGGTCCTTTACAAGAGCAGTACACCCTTTTAACCACTGAACCATCTCTCTAGCCCCTGGCCTTCCTAAAATTTAGATTTTAAATTAAAAATTAACATTAAAATCACTCTGTAGCAAAACTTCAGTTTAGTTTAGGATTGGGGATATAGTTTAGGGGTAGACCACTTGCCTAGCAGACAAGAAATCTTAGATTGAATTCTCTCTCATGTATGAGCATACACACACACACACACACACACACACACACACACACACACACACACACACACACACACACCCTACCCCTACCTAGCAAAATAAGTACTTTGGAGGCAAGAAAATTGCTTTGAATGTGGGCTCAGCCAGGGCTAGAATAAGGCTTAATATCATAAAAATAGGGAAAATAAATATAGACACGGCTCTGGGGCAGATCTTCTCAGAACAAGGCAGTTACTGACTCAGGGCAGGATGGGATCAAAGCAAGACCACTGATGACTGTCATCAGGTCAGAAAGAGTTAACTCTACCATAAACGCCAACTACAAATGTACCAGGGCATTGCATCATTGAAACACAACTTAATTGCCTACACAGAACAAACACCTTTGCCTCAATGAAAGTCATCTTTACATAATAAACTCTTTACTGGTGCCCTTTTCCATCTTAACGCCTACAACCAGCCTATCACCAACATCATGCACAATCTAAAAAAGTTACATATGATAAATATAACTGCTCTATCAAATTTATTTAAATAAGTTGAAGTACACATAAAGACTTACTAGTAAGTCCTTTACTGCCTTCTATACTGTGGCCAACACATCAAAAGATGATTAAAATTTGGGTCTCTTGTATAAAATTATTAGTCATTTTTTGTCACCAAATTATTACCAATTCTTGGTGCTTTCTTTTTCATACTTTTAATTATGCACGTGTAGTAAGAAGAGGACATCAGATCCCCTGGTAACAGGTGTTTGTGAGCCACCTCGTGAGTGTTGGGAACCGAACTTGGGGCTTCTGGAAGCAGCATGTACTCTTAATTGCTGAACCATTTCTCCTGTCCCCATTTTTACATTCTATTTTTTATTTTGAGACAAGGTCTCACTATGTAGCCCTGGCTGTCCTGGAACTCACTACATAGACCCTGCTAGCCTAGAACTCACAGAGATTTGCCTGCCTCTGCATCCAGGGTGCTGGGATTAAAGGCAAGCGCCATCATCACCTTAATTCATCATTTTTGTTGTTGAAACAGGGTCTTATGCAGCCTACTGACCTTGAACTATGTAAAGAGGATGACCATAAGCACCTAATACTCTTTACCACTATATTCTCATAAAAGCCGCTATATTTCCTGTCTTGCTTGTAACATTTTTCTTTGAAAAAGTATTTCACTTTGTAGCTTGTTGGACTAAAACTCATTGTTGCTCTGAACAGCCTCAAACTCATGGCCCTCCTGCTTTAGCTTCCCATGTGCTAGGATTTCAGATGTTTTACCATGCTCATTTTGTTTTCTAAATATTCTTCCCAGGCTGGCCTCAAACTTGTGGCAATCCTCCTGCTTTAGCTGCCTAAATGCTGAAATCACACAAATGAGCCACCATGCCCACATTTCTTAAGTAATGCTTATCTGTCTTTCCAAACTTAGCAAAAAAAAAAAAAAAGTTCTTTTATGCCTAAATTATCTCTGGGAGATAACACAAAGTTGTTTTTCTCTGATAAAAAGACAGACTCATTGTATGACTTGGAACTCATTTTGTTGACCAGGCCTGCGTTTGCTTAAAGGGTATTGACATTAAATCATGTGCTACCACACCACTGGGAAGTTTTAATTTGAAATTTTTATAATAGCTTTTATTTTCCAACTTTTTAAAAACCAAATTCTTATGTACCCTATATTGACTCTGACTTTATTACCCTGCCTCTACATCCTTAGTGCTGGGAATAAAGGGCCTACACGAATAGTCAGCATTCCCAGTTCTTTCTATTTAATATTTTTGAAAATGGCACATAAAAAAAAATGAATTTTAGGGACTAGCCAAGAACTGTCACAAGTCTGTTGCCAGCCTGAGCTACAATGTAGGACCTCTTGAACAAAAAAATTTACCTTCCTCAGTTAAGTAAGTTGATTATGTAGGATTAGACATACTACTGTAAATATCTTTCCCCAACCTTTCTTAACTTCGTATGAAACTGGTTTCTCTCCATGTACTGTGTACTTCTCTAAACCCAGCCACCCTTTCTTCTTAAGAACTCCAGTCAGGCCTGGCAGAGGTGGCACACACCATTGATCCCTTGGGAGGCAGAGGCAGGTGGATCTTGGAGTTCAACATCAGCCTTTCAGACCAGCCAAGGCTACACACAGAAACCCTGTCAGGAAAAACAACAACAACAACAATAACAACAAACAACAAAAAAGAACTCTACAGTTGCTTATTGTTAAGAAGATGTCTATACTTGATTTAAATGTGTAGATAATTCACTGTCACAAAAACTAAAACTTTCTAAGGAGGTTATCTTTTCAGAGATTTGAATGTGGCTGGGTCAAGTGCCTGCTATGTTTGGACCCTCAGTATGTAAAAATTGAGCAAAAAAGCCTGGCATGGTGACAATCTTAGCACTTTCTGGGATTGGTGGAGACAGATTATCAATCCAACTGAAACAGCTCCAGGTTCAACCAGAATCCCTGGTATCAAAAAATAAGGTGGAGGATGGATAAGATGGGCCAGTAGGTAAAGGTGTTTGCCACCAAACCTGCTGACCTGAATTTGATGTCCCAGAACCTACATATACAGTGGAAGGAGGGAACTGACTCCTGCAAGTACTTCTCTGGCCTCCTGCAGCACACTTAGTCACATCCCACCCCCAAATAAATACATATAAGAAGTTTAATCAGTAAACTGCACTTGTTTAAATTTGCTATTGAACCAAGGATGGGAGGTGCAGATAATACTGACACAGATGCACAATTTGGAGCTAGTTCTTGAGTTCAATATTTCCCAACTATGGCAGCAAACTCATATAGGACTTTGAGATACTTTGCTCTTACCTAATTTAAATAAGCAACAAAAAGTGGAGCTTGGCAAAAATGCTTCTTAACAATTCCAACAGAACAAACAAATTGGTTTTAATATTCAACCAGCACTGGTGTGGTAATTTTTTTAATGAGGTGAAATGAACATAAAATTAACCCATTTTAAAGTGAACAATTCATTAACATTTAGTACATTCACAATATTGTGTACCCACCACCTCTACTTAGTTCCAAAACATTTTCCTCATCCCCAAAGAAGATCCACTACTGGCAGAATAGTTTAAAAGGCTATTAGCAAAGAAGACAGGATGTCATATATTATCTACCAATGGAAAGGGGCATGAACCAAAGCTTTGAGGACCTTTTGGACATCTTCAAATAAGCTACAAAAATAGCCTGCATAGTGTTTACTTTTAAGATGGACTGAGGCTATTTTTTACTGTAAAACTATGATGGGATGGCAGGAAAAGATCATTATACCCTCCAGTTTTAGAATTGTAATTTATCTCAATAATGAATATACATTTCTTTGGCATTGTTATTTAGGAACTCTGTAAAGTGGGAAAGTCTAGAAAAGGCCCGAATATGTAAAGAACAGCAACAGTCTAATGTGGATGGCCCTGAAAAGGAGGGGCTGATGTACTGGTAATCAAAGAGATTAGAGAAAAATAGTTAGAATGGAAGTAGGGTACCAGCCTCCGAAATCCAAGCTGTTGGACATCCTGGGGAACAGATAGATGTGATATATGCATACATATTTAAATATGTATTTTAAAATTACCACTTAATAGAAAAACAACATCTTAACATTTGAGAAACCTGGGAGACAGAGCTATAGTCAACAGATCAAGATTAATGTCTTAAATTACATCATACAGATATCATTTACCATGTCATATAGGGCTCGCAGTATGCATCCAGTCTATTTTATAAACATACTCTCTATATAGATACATATGCTTATAAATATGAATAGTGGAAAAGTGTATCATGATAATGAAACATGTGAAAAGAGCCCTTTAATTCAAAATTTAGGGTAACAGTTCCTCATGAAGCAGGGAGGGGAATTTCCATCTGACAGGAGCACAGGAGTTTTTAAGGTAATGTTCTGAGTCTTCACATGGGTGATGAATCCACACATAAAACTTGGTAATTGTTTTTCTTTTAAATAGTCTCATTGAAAATGAATTGCATATACATATATGCTATATATATGTATATATTGCATATATATACGTATACATATATATACATACATACATACATACATACATACATACATACATAATATATGCATGCGCCAGGCTCAGGGGAACATGCCTGTAATTTCAGCCAGATTACTGAGTTTAAGGTCAGCCTGGTATACACAGTAAATTTCTTGACAGCTAGGAGACTCTGTCTCCAAAAAAGAGGGGGCAAAATAATTCAAACTTCTCTGCATGCCCTTAGATTCCCCAAATCTAACACACTTTATCCATTTGCTCTATTCTTATTTTTCCCATATCATTTTTGGGTTGTTTTTATTTATGTTAATTAGACAAAAATACGTTCATTTGTGGTATACAGCATGATGTTTTGATATATACATTGAAAACACTAAAACAAGCTATTTAACATATCAATTGTGTCACAGATTTTTGGGTAAGAACATGTAAAATCTATTAGGCAATTTTCAAGTATAGAATAGATTTCTATTAACTATTATCACCATTTTGTACACTGGCTCTCCTGAATTTATTCCTCGTCTAACTAAATTTTTCATTCTTTGACCAAATTTCCATAGTCTTCTCCCTCCCATGAGCATTTTTACATAGGCTAGTTTTTCAATCATTTTCTAAGTTGCTTACACGATGGTTCCTTATCCCTAAATTTTCAGTATGTATTTTTCACCCCAACTAGGGACAGTCTTTCATTACCAAATTACAATGATCACAAACAAGAAATTATTGGTAGCAATATTTTATCTACTGGCCTTAGTCAAATTTCACCTATTTTTTTTCCAATGAAATTTACAGTGAAAGAAATTATGAGAAAGAACCCTGATTTTTAAAAATAATTTATTTTTCCTTGTTCTAGGATCCAACTGAGGATCACATGTTGCATTTAGTTGTGACTTGTTAAACTGCATTAATTCCTTCAATCTGGTACAGTCCTTCAGCATCTGTCTTTCACGACCGTGCCATTTTTGAAGCATACAAACCATTTCTTTCATCCAGATGTCCGTCGATTTATGTAAAAGGTTTTATATTATAACCTTTGTAGGTCTTATGAATTTCACAATTAAAAAAAAAAAAAAGAAACTCGGAGTGAAATAAGAACCCGGAAACCGTAAATTTTGAGGCGCTGATTAGCATTTTTTTTAAAAAAGATGAGTAAAGACAATTTGTTAAGGCTGTGGATTGTTTGTAAATAACCATTTTCTACTGATTACAAATTATTAAATAGAAAAAAAAATTCTTCTCAAAGACCCTCCCTTTGTAATCATCTGCACTTTCTCCTGTCCTAGGAAAAAGACCTTGGCTTAATAAATCAAAAAAAAAAAAAAAAAAAAACCAAACAAAAACTATCGCGTCACAATCTCGGTTCTTTCGCAGGCGCCATTTTCTGCCCTAGGCACCGCCCCTCCCCCACAGTTCGCCCCACCTCAGCCCTTAGCCTCGTTCCCAGGGGCCCGGCACCCTCCCCATTCCACCACTCCCTCCGCCCCTCGGCCCCAGCTATAGGCTACGGAGTTGCTCTTCAGCTGACGCCACCAAGCTCGTCTGGTTCACAGGCGCTCCAAGTACTTGTAGGCTGGCAACCGACGCAACGTTTCGTAACACACGCCACGCCCCCGCGTTAAGTACGGAGCCAGCCTCCTTTCCAGGCTCCAGGTTCCCAGACGCAGTTCCCTCTCACTCCCTCCCCAAAAGATGCAGTCCCCTGACTCCGAGGCTGTCCCCCTCACGCCCTGCTACTGCCATAAACAAACCCCATTTTGTCCTCGGGCGGCTGACTGCCCCACTCGGCCCCGCCTCTTCCCCAAATGTTGTGATTCATTCAATAGCACCTCCACGCCCCCTATCTCCCGCCAGCCCACCAAGACCCCTCCCCGCCTCGCACCTCTTCTCCCTTGGAATTTGGTTTCTAAGTACCCCGCAGATATTAACGCCCCCGCAGTCCCCTTGGCCAAGGCTTCATTGAAGCCCAGCCTCACCAGCTTTCGCCAGCTCGCAGTGGACGCTCTCGCCCATTCTCGACTTGGCGCCACTGCTCGTCCAGGTCTGGCATTGCCTCGCGCTGTCTCTCTTTCTCTTCAGCGGAGGCCGGGATGGCAGCTGCAGCTGGGTCCGCTGCGACCGCCGCCATCACCGTCCGTCCTCCTCCAACTGCCGACGCAACTGAAGATAGGAAGAGGACCCTCAACTGGCACTTCCGGATTTTGTCCCGGAAACGGAAGCAGAGCCCCCCAACAATCAGGGGGCTACTGCCATCTTGGAAACGTCACAATTAGGCGGAAACTGGGTGGTGGGCTGTGAGCTGTGTAACCAATACCAGGGGTTAACCCTCCAGTTTGGTACTGAGGCACTAGTGCCTTATGAAATTCTAACACTAGGTCAAAAGGTCTTATGGAAGATGGAGGCTAAAGGTTTTCCATATGAGCAAAAATGTATATTTTCCTGCCCTTTGCTCTGTTGAGGACTGCAGCATCCTAATGTGAAAGCACCATTTTTCTTAGCCTAACTAGAATTACCTTTCATTGCACTACCCTTCTTGTCCATCAAAATCAAATGTAGAGACTGGAGACATGGCTCAGCAGTTAAGGGCACTTGTTGCAGAAGATGGGGATTCAATTGCCAGTGTCCACATGGCTCACAACATCCAAAACACCAGTTCCAAGGGACCATCAGGAATACACATGGTACACATACATGCATATAGGGCAAACATTCATACACAAAAAGTAAAATACTTGGGTTTTTTTTTTTTGTTTTTGTTTGGGTTTTTTGTTTTTCGAGATAGGGTTTCTCTGTGTATCCCTGGCTGTCCTGGAACTTGCTCTCTAGACCAGGGTGGCCTCAAACTCACAGAGTGCTGGGATCAAAGGCTTGTGCTATCACTGCCTGGCTCTATTTTTTTTTTTAAACTCAAATACAAAAAGTTTACCACCTCCGGAGAGCCTCACAGCTGGAAGGCTTGCCTTCCCTGTCTGTCCGTCCGTCCGTCCATCCGTCTTTTGAGACAGGACCTTTGCTAAATTGCCCCGAATTGCCTCCAACTCTGTGGAACTCAGGCTGGCATCTGATTTACTTTGATCCAACTGCCTCATCCTCCAAAGTGTGTTCAACACTCAGCTTCCTGAACTAGAGTTACCAGACAAATTTGATGAAGTCACCCCTAAACCCTGTGTTTGCTGGGGGCATAACAAATAGCCAGTTTGCCCAGTTTAAGTGACTTCAACTAAAAACAAATATGCCTTGGGTGGCAGGTACTGTATGTTTTTGGCCCCTGATTAACAATGGGGGGAAACTAAGATCCAGAATTGTCAAATCTTTTGTTCCCAGCTAGGATATGCTGTAGCAATGCAGACCTAGCTGCAGAGCTGTGACCTTAAACACCAAACAGATCCTCAAACTGTGGTCACAGGCTATCAACTCAAGAATCCCTTTTGGGGGTTTCACAAAGTCAAGACTATTTCTGCAGTAGCTTCACTCTCATTTTCATGCATATATAGTGAAATTACCCAGAGGGTACTTTTGGAATAAGCAAAAGTTGTTTGGGTGTCCCAATCTTACATAAAGGAAATCTGAAGTCAAACATTTAAGAGCCATTGAATGTGCAGGATTTCTTTTGGTGTTTTTCTGAAATAGGGTCTCAATTCTGAATATGAAGCTCTGGTTGGCCTTGAACTCATGGTGATCCTCCTGCCTTAGCCTTTCAAATGCTAGAAGTACACACATGGTTACAGGTGTGCCAGGCTCTATGCCAGACTTAAATACTATTTTAATTTCTCCATTGTGGGAAGCAGTATAAGAAATTAAGCTGTGCCCGGAGCTCTACTTCTAGAAAGTGGTGGCAACCCTCTGAGAAACAAAAGCTGTGTACCTCCAAGACATTACCAGATGTCCTCTAGTGGGGAAGTTGTCTATGGTTGAGAAGCATCCTATTAGGCTCTCAGCTGCACTTGTTGTTAATGACTTTAATTCTCGGTATATCTCCACTTACCTTTCTATTGGCTGTCCTCACAACTTGGCAGGTTTAGTGATTGCCTTCACTATTAACAAATAGGATACACAGGCAAGAACATACTTTAAGATTTGCCTTTCCATACCTACACAGACCCATATGCATGCAGGTCTGCTTGCACAGTTCAACCCTCATCACTCAATACGTGATCTAATTTACCTCTTATTTCCAGTTAGCTTCTGAAGGGAGTTTGATAGTGGTGGTGGGGTATCTGTTACTGTGATTCTATCCTCTAATCCAACCTAACACAGATGAGCTCACTTCATTGCATGAGCCCTGAAGGAGAAAGAGTGAACTCCTTTAATTTGCTCCCCACCATCAAAAAACAGTATGGAAATGCAGTTTGGCACAAGTAGATAACTGATCTTTAACCCCATCTGAATTGGCTCCTTTCATTGCCTTTCTGCATCTGCTCTTCCCCATCCCTAGAGCTAGTTTCTTCACCTTCCAGAGGCCAATCTCTTCTCATACCAATTTCAAGAATGGGCACAGGAAGTCTGCTGAATAATTTGTCAACACCCTGTTACAAAACTGACAGAAACTTGAATGTGTCCTACTGGGTTGTCAACTTAGAAATCTGCCTGCCTCTGCCTCCCAAGTTCTGGTTTTAAAGGTGTGCAATACCACTGTTCAGATGCAGGTATTCAAGGACAAAGGATATTAAGGCCCTACTCTCATGTGCCAATGCCACTTTTTTGTGTGCTGTGTGAGCAAAGATGTGAATCCAGAAGTCAACACAGGGTATAATCCTCAAATGCTCTCCACTTCATTTTGTGAGATGGGGTCTCTCACTTGGAGTTTACCAGTTGTTTTGTTTTTGTTTTTTTGTTTTTTTGAGACAGCGTTTCTCTGTGAAACAGTCCTGGCTGTCCTGAAACTAACTCTGTAGACCAGCCTGGCCTCAAACTCAGAGATCCACCACCTACCTCTGCCTCCAGAGATATGCACCACCACCACCAGGCCCACCAGTTCTTTAGACAGCAACCTTGTCTCCACTCTCAGTACTGAGATTACAAGTGCCCACTACACCCATCTTTTTAATTATTGATACTGGAAACCTGAATTCAGGCTTTCAAGAGTGCACAACAGCAAGCATAATACCAATTGAACCATCTCCAAAGCTCAGGCTGTTGCAAACTTCACCATACAGACAACCCCCAGAATTTCCAGAAACTACTTGTTTAAACTTCTGGCACTGTGACCCCACTCTTGAACTTTTCTAAGTCTATTAAAGGATTCCTTCATATAACCAGTGGTCAAAAACTACTACTTTCAGGCCAGGCAGTGGTGGCACACACTTTTAATCCCAGCACGCAGGAAGCAGAGGCAGGTGGATCTTTGTGAGTTCGAGACCAGCTTGGTTTAGTTCCAGGACAGGCTCCAAAACAATACAAAGAAACCCTGTCCCAAAAATCCAAAACAAAACCAAACCACCAACAAAGCTACTCCTTTCACTTTCTCTCCAATTGGCCTTTTCATAGTGTCAGCCAGATATAGTCTTTCTTCAAACTTTACTTTCCACCTTATCTACACTGCTGGATAAACCTAACTCCTTCATGCTCAATTATTGATTCCCATTGACATAATTAAGCCTGCCTTACTGCTTCACGTCATCCCACCATTCTATGTACAATCCTTCCAAAGTGTTTTTCACAGTTCCACACTTCTAGACTACTCCTCCCCAATGCTCACCAAGTTGACAGTAATCACCCTAGCTTGAGCCCCCTTGCCTTCATGATTATTTACAACCAGACTTTTCACTTTAGATTTTTTTTTTAATATTTCATACAGCGATTATGGTGCATTCATGAACCCGATCCCCCCAAACCCCACTAGAAGGGCACCCTCCCTTGCCCTCCCACCCCATTTAAGGGTCCCAAGGCTTAGGGTGGAGGAAGGGGAGCAAACCATCCATCCAGGAGACTGTCCTTACCCTGCCCTACCCTCCCAGGGATTAGGATATAACTGGGCACAAGCTCCCACATGTACCCCTGTTTGTGCACATATACATACTATATATGGCTCCTCACTAAGCTGGTCAATTCCTGGCAGAGCCCCTACTCAACAGCACCGAGTGGGACAGGGCAGGAGGGCTAGGCAGAGCTGGGCTGGGGAGACCCTGAGAAGGAAGGAGGCCCCGGCTACAGGACTGAAGGGAAAATAGGCCCCCAAAACGTCCATCTCCCAGTCTCTGGTAGTTCTCAGGTCCCCCTACAGCTGGGGACACTAGATGGGGAGGAAGGTGGCTGAGGCATGCTTTCCCATAACCAATCCCAGGGTCTAGTGATGGTCAGGATCTGAACAGGGTCTGGGTCCCTGTCTCTGAAAGGCTGGGAGTGGGACTTCATTGCACAAAATACTGTAGGAGGGCCAACATTTGGAGTAGGGCCCAACCAGTCTGTATACAGAGATATTGCATTAAAAAGTGAGAACCTCATTTAAAATAATAATAAAAAAACAATAAAAGAAACTAACAAAAAAGAAGGCCCATACAGAGGCAGGTGGGACAGCAGGCAGAGGATGCCTCAAGAATGCCTCAGACCAAAGCATCATCACTTTCTAGTCAATGAAGAACCATGGCCAGGACTAGCTCCAATCCTTTGGCTGGCCACAGGATAGTGGTCCTGGGGCAGAGCATGATGAAGAGGGGAAGGCCAAGCCTTAGTGTGGGAGACTGACATGGCCATTCTGTCCGCCGGCAACTACCAAGACAGAGACACATCAAGCAAAGTAGTGGTGAGAGCTTTGTTAGCACCCAGCAGACAGGCCAATGGTTGAGTTGACAGGCCAGTGGTTGGGTTGACAGGCCAGGCCAGTAGTTGGGTGTTTAGGCAGGTGGCAGGGGACAAGATGGTAGGAAAGTGTGGCTCAGGCAGGTAGGCAGGCAACAAGCAGGGAGGACTGCAGATGGGAGCTGCCCTGTGAGGGGTGTGGCATCCCTCCAGCTGCTGCCTGCTGGGACCTTGGACTGTGGCTTAGAACTTGGCTTAGAACTCGGTATCCACCACACGGAAAGCTGGCCTGCCTGCAGGGGAAAGCAGAGTGAATGGCTGTTAGTGGGCAAGCATGTAGGTGGGTGAAGCAAGAAGAGGGGAGGGCCACACTTACCTGAGTCAGGCATAGAAGAAGACCGAACAGTGGCCTCCTTTTGTAGCTGTACCTCCTTTAGTGCAAATATGGAAGTAGCTGTGGATGAAGAAACATTTAAGTGGGGGATGACCCGTTGGTCTACTTCGAACAAAACCCCACATGGCCCCACTGTGTAAATTAGAACAAGTTGACCCTTTTTTGAGAAGCTTTTCTCCTATCTAACTGCCTATACTAAAGAAGATGGGACACAGATTACTACTGGACCACTGCAAGAGACAAAAAAGTATTCAGTTTATCGAGTATGACAATGCTAATATAAACATTACCTACAAATCTACATGAAAGGTGGTGGTTTGAGATTTAATTATTAATTCCGTGGGTAGATGGGAAAGGTGAGCAATTTGTGTAATGAACTTTTGTTTTGTTTAAGACATGTTCTTTACAACCCTGGCTGGAACTCACTATGTAGACCTGGTGGGGCCTTGAACTTACAGAAATCCACATTCCTATCTTCCGTGTGCTGAGATTTTTTAAAACTAGGCATAGTGGCTCATGCCTGTAATCTCAGACCTTAGGAATCTGAGATAGGATTGTCACAAATTCTAGGCTAGCACAGGCAATATACCGAATGGGTTAAGACTGCCTCAGATAACAGCCCACCAAAATGAGGTTTTTAAAAATCTTTATAAATAGCCAGGTGTGGTGACATGCACCTACTAATCTCAGCAAATGGAAGGTGGTGGCAAGATGAGGAGTTCAAGGTCATCCCAAGCTACATTAGCAAGCCTAAGGTCTACCATAGGAATATTTGTCTCAAAAAGCCACATCACCACAAGCCAGGCTACCTAGCATAACCTTGCCTCAAAAGAATTCCCCAAATCCAACCCCCCCCAGCTAGTTCTATTATTCCAGAAAGGGGCCTGGAATGCCAAAGACAATATAAGGAAGTTGTAGGGGAATTTCTCCCATTGGTTTTGAACTGTCTGAAAGTTATATGGTTGTTTAGTTGGCAAAAACTGTGCTGCACTCCTTTTTTGGATATTACACCTATATGTACTATATGAGAATTTTCATAAAAAGTGAAAGGAATCCAAGATGGAAACACATTTTTTCCTAATAGATACAACCTGCTACATGTGCATGAGGATGTTCCCTCCTTAGAGATGGCACCAACCAGCACCTTACATTCCAGTGGTTCGGCTCTCCACAGCCCTGACTTAAGCCAACCATTCCCCAAATCCACTCACTGTCAGGAAGTTTGTGGATCCGTTCCCCTAGGCTGAGGAAGAATGGATGTTTCATGGCATCCTCAGCAGAGATCCGATTGCGACCCTCAAACTGAATTGGACAGAAGAAAGAATATTGGTACAGTGGCATGTTCAAGTCTCTTAGTCTGCCCTCCTCAGAGCCTACCCTTGGAGGTGATCCCATTTCCTACACCTGGACCCCCACTCCTGTTAAGGTTGGCCTCCAAAGATGGTCTCACCTGCAGCAGCTTGGTGAGGAGGTCAGCTCCGTCGCTATCAAGTCTAACACAAAGATAAGGGGATGCACTTTATATTGAGTTCAGATACCCTGACCCCTAACGCCCATCTACCCATCAGCCTCACCGGGGTGCATGGCTCAGAAGGGCCTCAGCTCGGTACTTGGGGTAGTTGTATGTTCTAAACTCATCATTGGATAGGATGCCTGGCCATGTCTCCTCAGTTGGGGTTCCTAGTACAGAAGACAAGTTACCCCAAACATCTCAGGTCCTCCCTGCATGTTCCCACAGCTTCTTAGGCACAAACTTCCTCCTCACCCAAAATGCGGAAGATGAAGTGCAGCTGTTCTTCCACTGTGGAACCCGGGAAGAGGGGCCGGCCTGTGGCCATCTCATAGAAGATGCAGCCCACACCCCTGAGCAGGAAAGGCACCATGAGTAAGGGGACAGTTGGTTGGGCAGCCACTCCCTTCCACACTTCCACCTCTGCTCACCACATGTCAATTTGGGTAGAGTAGTCTGTGGATCCAAGTAAGATGTCAGGGGGCCGGTACCACAGTGTCACCACTTCATTGGAGTATGTTTTAGTAGGGATTGACTTGGCACGAGCCAGGCCTGGGAGGCAAAGAAAAGGGAGCAGCTGGAATGAGGAGGCTGTGGGCAAAGCTTGGAATAGAGTACAACTGGGACAAAGAATGCCTGCTATAATCAAAGTCTGGAAAAGCTGAAGGGGACCGAGGTTGGGTGGTCACAAGGCAATGAGTTGCTGAGGAGTCAGTGGAAAGAAAGGGGACACTGGTGGTACCAAAGTCAGCCAGCTTGAGCTCTCCCCTCTCGTTGATGAGTAGATTCTGGGGCTTGAGGTCTCGGTGTAGCACCTTCTGCCTGTGGCAGTAGGCCAGGCCACGGAGCAACTGGAACAGGAACAGCTGCAGATCCAGAAATGGCAGGCTGAAGTCAAAAGATAGCCACTAACCCATCCCCCTGGCAACAGGAAAGCACTGCTCCCTCCCAAACAGACATTGAGCCCAATGTCTTATCACACAAGAGATGACAGGCTCCCATTGCCCTCCCAGTAAAAATATCACCAAGTAAGAGGCTATTTCTGGGAGATTTGTACAGCAAGTGAGTGAGTGGGGACCCCTCCTAACCCTGCTTTCTGTCCCACACCCACTTTCACATTGTGCATGTTGATAACATTCCCACAGTCATCCAGGTACTGCTTCAGGTCCTTGTCCTGAGGACAAAAGAGGTAGTACAGGAACAAGAGTCACATATTATAGCTCCTGGCCATTTCCCCACCTCCCTGGGGCCTATTGCCATCTAATCTTACCAAGTATTCAAAGACAAGGGTAAGGGACTTCTCCGTGTGGATAATGTCATGTAGTGTGACAATGTTGGCATGCTTGAGGTCCTTGAGCAGGGACACTGTAAGAAGCATGGGACAGAATAGATCAAGAGTGAGAGCTTCATCCTCAAAATAAAGATAAGGACTAGACAGATATGAGCTTAGAGGTTTAGGGTAATCAGAGCTTCTACCTCTGCTTTAGGATATGCTAAGAAGTGGGTGTGTCTCAATGGTTCACATGCAGAAAATAAGGCCTAGACAAGAGTATCAAGCAATATTGTGGGACTACAGCCCCAACTTCATGTACCACTATATTTTCACAATCTGCTTTTGTTTTCTGGGAAGGGCCCTTGTCCAAACCTAAGTTTGGACACAGGCTGAAATTTGTACTCATTTTCTGTGTAATTCAAAACTATTCCATGTGATATTTCTGAACACTTTAAAGAGTACTTGAAGAATGAAAGCAAACACCATAATTTGCAATTAATTCATCTTTCTTGATCCATTTAGATCCCTAGTTACCTTGATTATTACCTGGGTATGTAGATAGTGGGCATTCTCATGAAAGCCACAATGTTGCACAGGTGAGGAGAAAAGGTCCAAAAAACCCTAATCTCTGTCCTCACTCATCATAGAGTGTGTGTACCATGGAGTCAAGAATGTCTAGGATGGGGTCTGTACCTTCCCGGATAGCAGTGCAAGGTGCCCCTTCTTCGTGTTCCAGTCTGATCTCCTTAAGTGCCACAAGGTTGTCTGTGAGCTTGCTTTTGCCTTTGTAGACAGTGGCATAGGTACCCTGGAGTGTGAGGAAGTAAAACAGCAAAGATGCAATGAGACTGCATGGAATTCATACTGACCCCTATCCTCACCATGGTCCTTTTGACTGTCTCACCTCACCCAGCTTATCCAGCTTGATGTAGGTCTCCAGTTTTCCAAAGCCAATCTCAGACTGTGGGGTAAAGGAGATATGTTGAAGCAGGGCTGGAAAAGGGCAGAGAGAGTGGGATATGTGGGAGACAAAAAGAGATGCTTACCAGGCTGACACGGCGGAGGCGCCGGCTAAGAGGCTTGTCGAAGATGGGGCTATTGAGGGTCAGTTTCTCCAGATAGCCCTCAGGCAGGCGGATGTCAGCTGGTAGTGAGAGGCGTTTGTTGATGTCCTAGCAGTCAAGATGAATGAGAAGCATGATCATAAGCTCCACCTCCCCAAATACAACCCCATTCTCCAACTCTTCCATCAGTGGGACAGGAATCAAGCACCTCAGTGGAGATTTTGCGTGGTGGGTGGTTGCGCATGCGTACTCTCACTGGAGACTGCACTTCATCTGAGGATGTGGCTGAAGCCTGGTCACTCTCCCCATCAGATCCCATCTTCATGTCCTCATGCACAATCTCTGGTGGTGGAGAGAGGGAAAGGCCAGGACATTGGAGTCAAGAACATTCCCTCCTGCCCCCAATCCATGTATATACATGGCCCCTAGAGCAGATTAGGTGGGCCCAGGATATGGAGGGGCATGGTCATTTAGTAGAATATTCCATCAGAGATGAGTTGAGATGGTAGTTGCCCATGGGTCAGAAGGCTAGTGGCAACAGGCATTGCCAAGAGCCCTGAGAAGGCAGACCCAGTGAGACCAAGAGAGCAACCACAGCAGGAATGCAGGAAAAAGGTAGAGAAAGCCTTGGAGCAGCTGTAATAGGTAAGATACCATTCCTCCCCTGGAGCCTGAATAAAAAGTCAAGGAAGAAGGTATAGGCAGAGTGTTAAAAATGGATGACAGGGAAGGGAAAGAAAATGAAAAAAAATGAAGACTAAAAACTAAAAACAAGAGTCTAAGGAATGCACTGGGAGCCAGTATCTGGGAGCTGGGGCAGGGAGAGAGAATGATCAAAGTGGACCCACCTGGTGCAGAGCTGAGTTGGCCCCTTCCAGAGCGAAGCTCTGCAGGGGCAACACGGGTAGGTGCCTCTCCAAGGTCACTTCCACCTCCACCACCACTCTCATCCAGGCCTATCTGCTCCTGGGCACCATTGGTCTTGTCTATGCCTCTGCCCCCTCGGAGTGTCATTG
The DNA here is from genome assembly GCA_030556225.1 of Cricetiscus sungorus. Lineage (NCBI taxonomy): Eukaryota > Metazoa > Chordata > Mammalia > Rodentia > Cricetidae > Cricetiscus > Cricetiscus sungorus. The sequence continues at coordinate 20,965,781 of JANBXA010000609.1, read as the reverse complement.
ACAGCTGCCGTTTGATCTTCTTCATCCGATCCATGGCAACCTGAACAGGGGACATGAATAGAAATGGGGTCCACATTAGCATCTGCTTGATCATCATGGGCCCCTAAAAGACCATAATGACCTAGAATACATCAGTGACCATTCAACAACTACAGATCCTTGGATATCTGGTATGGATAGTGTCATTGTTAGTCCACCCCTAAGTAGTTTACCTGGGTACTAAGACTTGGTTGGCTCGCTGAGGGCAAAGGACCATTCAGCAGATTGTTGGTCTCTAAGGCAATAGTCTCACTGTGGGAGCACAATACTCCACAGCAGCTATCTTCAGGTGCAGCAGCAGTGACAGACGCAGCCACAGTTGGGACAAGGGGTTCAGTTAGAACTGAAGGACAAGTGACAAAGTCCTGGGTGTGCCCATAGAATGGCATGTTTCGCTGGCACCAGCCCCACATTGCCCCCAACTGCCAGGCAGAATGCTCCCTGTGGCCCACAGGGACCCTCTCACCTCCCCCAGCAACCACTGCCATGGTGATTAATGGACCACCCCACTTCTCTATCCAGATGGGGGGAGGGCTGCCAAGGTCCAACCATTGGATGGAGTTGTAGGGGGTGGGGGGTATGTCTCAGCATACTCCACCTATCCTCAGAGCTGCTAAACTGGCTCAATAGGATTAGGATCCACAGGGTCCAAACCCAGGTTTTTATAAAGCCAAGTCATATTTCTTTTCTCCTAGAGAATATATCACACCTTCCTTATCATCTCAAATAAACACAGCCGTCCCGACTGTGGCCCATGTGTCTTATATACCTCATTCACCCCATCACTTCTCTGGCCTCACCTCTTCCTTGATCATTTTTAGTTGCTGTTCTACACCACACCCAACAGTTGCTACGTCAGGATCTGTACACTGGTTGTTTCACAGACTGTAACAAATCTCATTCCCCATCCTCTCCAGACCATTGTACAAATATCACCTTTTATATGAGGCTTCCATAACTTACCTATTTAAAGTCTCAGCCATCTTGAGCTCCCTTGCCTTGCCAGTGTGTCCCCTAGTTCTCATCACCACCTCAGAAAAAAATGCCATCTACCTATTGGTTTCTTTTCTTTTCACTATCTGTCTTGTCATCACTGCAACTAGATCATCTGTCCCACTGGGGTAGTGTTTATATGCTGAAGCCACGGCTACATCCTAAGAACCTGAAATAGTGACTCAAAAACTACACACAGAAGCAGTCACCCAAAGGGCTGAGAGCCTAGGACCAACCTTTATTATTGAGGTTAAGTTCCAGATACTTACAGACTACCCCAAAGAAGACACCCAGGGATGCTAGAATTGACAGAAAGATGACCTAGATGGGCTGCTGGAGGGAATGGGGCCACCAAAAGGTTTAGGTCGGCATTCTTTTGCTTCCTCCTGGGCTCTGACCCAGCAAGGAGGGGGAAAGACCTGGCTCAGGAACCATCTGTACTCACAGCAGGGCTTGAGATGGCCCAGAGCCAAAGGGAAGTAGAGCTAGATAGGAGGTTGAGGATAAGGCTAGGGATGGATTCAAGAAGAGAAATGGTTCATCTGTTACCTTGAATCAAAGTACTTCCCCCAGCAGTTCCCACCCCAACTTCTGCCTAACACTTCTATAAGGTGAGACAGAGCCAGCCTAGCAGAAGAAACCTCAGATAACAAGGGCAAGATCCACCCATAAAGAATCCAGAATACCATAAAATCCTGACCTTGGAGGCTGAACACTGGCTCTAAGGTCTAGAAAGTGGCCAGCTCTCAAAGACTTCCTTTTGTCTCTACATGACACTTATACTCAGTTATTTTGTATTTGGTGACAGGAGTAAGGGACTAAGAAAATGGACAGAGAGGGAGCTATGGATTAATTTATGACCTCTAACTGGAACCCTCAATGACTGGACATTTTCCAGAATTCATCTTTTGGGGGATTTTAAGAAGACAAACACTTTGGGGGGTGGGGACAGACTTCTAGAAGCAGATACACTTAAACATTTATGAGCAGCAAAATTTAAATACCATAATTTAAATTTTCTGAGCTTACAGGCTTCAGAGTAAGTGAAGAAGCAAGAATCAGGAGGTAGAATTCCACAACTATATGGTGTAATCCCTCCTCAATCCCCCAGGCCATTCTCATATCAAGGACACTCACACTAACTCTAAGCACTGAGCATACAGTTGTCATATACTCTAATATGCCAACACATTCCATTCTGGCCTAATCTCTGTAAGTACACACTAGACCCTCAAGAAGGTCCTCACTACATCTGAACTCCTACTAACACTCATGATTTCTTTTTTTACCTCAAAACTGTTGGCATATATTTGCCTCCTTTAAGCAACTCCTTAAAGTCACCACCACATTCTCAGTCCCTTCCTAGCCTAGATACTTGTTAGCCTCTCTGTAGCTCTGTCCTACCCCAGTATCATAGTGTCCCCTCTGGATTCTGATCCTCATTAGCTTGCACACAAGGTGTTCTACAGCTGACCCAAATTAGCATTCCCTGGACCTTCACAATGCTCTGAGCCACATTAGTACATAGTCAACCTTGTGCATTCCCTGACTAGTTTTGTTCACACTTAGGCCCCTTCAGTTGTGAGCCTCTTCATGTGCATGCTGGGATCTGAACTCAGGTCCTCTGAAAAAGCAGTATATACTCTTAATAGCTGCACCATCTCTTAGCCTTTACTGTCACAGTTATGACCATTATTAACATACATTCTGCCCTGAACTTCCACTACACTGTCCCTTCTCTCAGCACAACCTGAATCTTCATTCTATCTTGACCCCTACTAAAACACACTGTGCCTCACCTAGTGCGGACTCCCTATTAGCACACCATGAACCCTTATGTAGCCCTATTCTCCGGGAACAAGCACACTATTCTTTCTATCAGACTTGACCCTCATTAGTACATACAGCGTCTCTACTTAACCCTGACCCCCATTAACATATACTCCAGTCCTTCATGGCTCCAATTCACTTTGGCACACTTACTCCTATCCAGTCTGCTTCAACCCCCATTCTCACTATTAACCCTTTGATTCACAATTGATTTCCTTTATAGTTCTATTCCTTCCACCACACACTACATTCCCACCCCCCAAACTTTATCCCTGTAGCACCCCCCAAATCAACACACTTCAGTGGCCCATGGACAGGAAGAACATAGTATTCACAGTGTTCTGATGTTCATCAACATATTTTACTTCATGCTCTCTTCCAATAGTATACATTTAAGTGTCTGTGTGGGTCTAAACACATGGTAGCAGCCTCTAGAACAGTGGTTCTCAACCTTCCTATTGTGACTTTTTTAACAGAGTTCCTCATGTTGTGACCCTCAACCACAAATTATTCTTGTTGCTACTTCAGAGCTGTAATTTTGCTACTGTTGTAGATCATAATGCAAATACCTGATATACAGGCTATCCGATGTGACCCCCACCCAAAGGGGTTGTTACCCACAGGTTGAGAACCACTACTCTAGAACTTCATATACAGTATACCCCACACTTTCTGGAAACTCACATTCTCTCTTTTCTCACTTCACCCTGAGTCTTGTTGTGCTGAGCTCCTTATACTCCATTTACTGCCACCCTCCCATACACATACATGCACACACTTCTGGTACCCAGTAGTACAGGTCTTCCACCATCCCGCCCATCACACACCCTCAGGTACTTCAACAGTTCTGCCTGCATATACTGGGCTCCACACTACCTAGATCTTTATTACAGCACCTTTCCACTATGATCCTCCCTCATCAGCACACACTTAACATTTGAGTCCTTCAACTACTTCCATGGGCACACCCTGTATCCAGAAAAGCTGCCACCCCTAACCCTGTGGACAAACACAATATTAACACTACTCTGACCCTCATCACCACACACTGGGCCTCAGAACCCTGAATCTATTGGCACACCTACCACCATTTTTCCATTTACACTAGGTTTCTCTGCAACCCTAACCTCCACTAGCATGTTCTGGAACTGGCCTTACACGCAACCCCCGTTATACATCTTCCCATTCCTCATAGGCCTGCAATCCCTTTCCATAAGCACTCAGTGGGCCTGAAGTCATACACAGTCGTTAAGGCGTTTTACTATCCTCTTTACAACCTTGGGTCTTTCACATTACTTTATCAATGCAGTCCCATAACTCTAGTCCTTTAATCACCCTTCGCCTCCTTAGCATCCACACCATTTCCCATCCTCAGCTGCCAGGACAGGGGCCCAGGGCGGGGCCAAGGTCAGGGAGGCCCCAAATGACCCCCCGGTGCATTCTGGGAAACTCGAGGGGGAGGGGGGACATGAGGACAGGACAGCGAAGCAGCCCAGGGCCCCCAAACTGTTGTCCTAGCACCGCCTAGGTTTGGGTTGGTTCTCAAGAAAGAGCAGCCCCCACCCTAAGTATCGAGGACACGCTCACCGGAGGGGGCGCGCGAGTAACCTCAGAGCCTCGGGGCCGGCGCGGCGGCGCCTGGGGCGGCGGCCCGGGATGAGGCCGCGCGACCTCCTTTTCCTCCAGTTCGCCGCAGGCGCCCGTCCCAGTAGTCTTCGGCCATGGCTGCTGGGCCCGGGCCGCCGCCGGCTGAGGAGGAAGAGGCGGCGGCGGCGGCGGCGGCTGAGGCGGAGGCGGCGTCCCGCTCAGCCGGCCATGAGCTTGGCCGCTGCGGGCGATGACCCCGTGCTCGCAAGCGCCCGCTGGAATCCGGGTGTTCACGGCGGCTCGGGACTCAAAGCGGACTGCTCGCGGAGAGGCAGCGGATCCCAGGGCCCCACAGCCAGCGACCCAACAGCCACGCGCGCCGCGCTCCGCGCATGCGCACGTACGCGCTGGAAAGGAGGAAGGAGGAGACTCACCTCGGACTGCTTGAACCTAAAGACCTGTCTGCAGCGGAAGGGGGTGCGGCCATTGCGTGCCCACCAGGGAATGTGTCGTTGGCCTCGGAACGGCGCCAGGGGGATGTAGATGTGGGTTAATACTCAGTTTTGACCTTGGCAGAATTGTAATAGCATCGAGGTGAGGAGCAGCCAGTAGCCCGGCGTACCAGTCCCCTCTTGCTTCCCCTACAGTCTCACTTGGTACACCCTCATGGTGGCAAACGGGACTTTTGAAAGGAAGAAAAGAACAGGTGAGCCAAGCAGTGCTAATCCTTTGTGGTGCCTCGGGAAACAAGAATTTAAAGGCTTGAGATGACTTTCTAGGCGAGGTGTCCTGGATTATCATTGGCCTTTCCCACCTTAGTTAGGACAATCTAGCCCCGCCCTGCAACCCTCCCTCCACCTCTAGCTCGTTTCCCCACTGTGAAACGTACGTAGCCCCACCCTTTCAAATCTGTCGCTCAGCCAATCGGACTTGCTCCCTGTGGTGAGGCCGAGCAAGAATGAAGGGCGTGGCAAACTTGAAGAGGCGTGATCTCGCTTTCCCTCGGCCTGCCTTTGCACGGTTTTTATTGGTTTTCGAGCTCGCCTTTTTGTTCTGAGCGCCTCTCAGAATGTCTCTGAATATCCCGTAATATAATTGGTTCAAAGAGCACTCAATCAGTGGGTCCCTCCCTTAACCATTCCCATAGTCTGTAGCTTCTCCGTGTGGTGGAATTTAGGCTGAGAGGAAAGGCGGACGGACCTTTAAGAGGGGCAGATTTCAAAAAGCGCATGTTTGGGTGGAGCTTCTTGCCTTCTCACCCTAACATTCGCTTACATGCTCCCCTAACTGGGTTTGCTTGACACCTTTTAATGACCTCATCTTGCCTGCCACTGACAGTCTTATGTACTTACTAGGCTGTTACACGGCGGCCAACATAGCCAGGCTGAGCTAACCTCTCATTCCTCTCCCTAGAACATCATATGATTCCCCTTATCTATGCCAAACATTTCTGCAAACCTTCTGAGACTTCCTTACACTGGACGCAGGAACTTCCTTGCCTCTTCTGGGCTTCCCTTGGTGGGCCTTGCCTTCCCTCCTCCCTTCCCAGTTAGGATTTTCAAGCAAGGTTCATTATTGGCAAGGACTTCCTCAGCCATTAAAGTTCTGCTAGGGTAGACATCATGTCTTATCACTTAACTGACTTAATCTCCTACCCTTCCTCTCACAACAGGAACAATTCTGTGACTTACTTGCTGTTCCCTTTGCCCGGATTGCATTTGCGCCCTATCCATATTCCACGTTTCTTCCTGTTGCAATCCCATTATTCCAGATCCCCACTTGGCTCTGTGCCTTTCAAAAGTGTGGTTTTAAATATTTAGGCATTTATTTATTTTTGCAACTCATGAGCTCACACCCAGTCTCATCAACACTTTGTTTTGTAGCCTAAATTGACCTTGACGTCACTATATAGCCAAGAATGACCTTGAAGTCTATTCTTTTCCTGCTTCCACCATCCAAATGCTGGGATTACAGGCATATGCTACCACACCTGACTTTCTTTGCACTCTGTCAACTGAACTACATCTCCAGCCCATTTGAACCACAATGCCCAGCTCATTGATCAACTTTTAAACAATTAAATTAATGGGACTGGAGCTGGAGAAATGGCTCAATGGTTACAAGCACTTGCTGCTCATCCAGAAGGCCTGAGTTTGGTTCCCAGCACTTGCATCAAGTGGTTCACAACTGCCTGTATCTCCAGCTCCAGGGGATGTCATTCTTGTAAAATACATGAAGTGAATGAACACAAATATATACAAATGTCTCATTTTACATTTATCACTTGCTTTTCTCATCAGACTGTGATTCCCTATAGACTTTGACCAATAGTGTAAATATGAAACTAGCTAGATGTGGTGGCACTCCATAGGCAGGTGCTGCAATTACACCCAGCTTTATGCTGAGAATTGAACTCCAGGCAAGCAATAGCTACAGCCCTAGCCCATGTTAGACTAGCTTTAAAAAATGATTGTATATAGGTGTTTTGCATGCAGGTATGTCTGTATACCATGTTTGTGCCTGGTGTCCAGATGAGTAGAGGGCATTGGGTCCCCTGGAACCACAGTTATATTTGTGATTAGGTATGCTGGTGCTGAAAGCCAAACCCAGGTCCTCTGAAAGAGCAGCCAGTGCTGTTAATTGCTGAGCATCTCTCCAGCCCTTCAACTTTAACTTATAGTTAGTTATGTTACTATTTAAGTTTTATGAGCCTTAAGAAAGATGTTTTATCTGCTGATATGTCTCAAATACCTATAATGGTTGAGTAATTGGATGGCAAATAGTTCCAACACAAGAGGCACTATCTCTTGTTCTCTCTCTTGGGTTTGCTAGGTATAGAGGGCACAACAGAGACCCAACCCTGGCTTGCTGAGCCCTTTTTCCTATCAGTCTGGTTCTGTAATGGTGTATACACACAGCAGTAAAATGGTATGCACAGTAGCAATCTAAGATATAGCCAGGATTTGTGGGATAACTGGCTGTTCTAATTTTTTGGTATCATGTAGCTCAGGCTGGCCTTGAACTTCTGATTCACCTCCACAGTGTTGGTCAAGCATGGACCATGGTTTCAGAAGCTGATACTGATGGACAAAGAATCCAGGAATAGTGGTGGTAAACAGACTAAAATGTCTGGAAAACCAGCTATATTGAAAGAGGTAGAGACCAAAGTATGCAGGATGCCCATGAAGGAACTGAGATGGTAGAAAGCCAGTGTAAAGAATAGTATATGCAGTGCTTGTCTAAGGGTCTTTTGGAGAAGTAACAGCAGTAAAGTGCTGGGGGGGGGGCTTTCTGCTCATTCTGAACAGCCAGTACCCACTATGAGACACCAGAGATAAAGTACTTCTGTCATCCAAAGTAGCATGCTAGGGGACTAAAAAAGACGATAAGGTCACCCCAATACATCTGTCCAAGAAAAAAAAGTATGGACAGAGAGGTAGGTAGGTGAGAGCATACACTGTGCCTAGAGCCAGGAGCTGACTCAGGAGGTAGATGTGGGGACATGCTGTGATGAAAATTAGGCCAAGTTTGGGGACAGGATGAACTCTACTTCAGTAGAGGGGTCCTGCTTCTAAATAGGACAAAGAAACTGTTTCCTGGCTAGGTTGGAGACAGAAATCAATGAAGAAAAAAAATCCACCATGGAGATGGCCTGCCAGGTTGGCGTTTTCAACTGTTTGGAACCTTCAGCCAAGACAAGGAAGGAGGAACACAGCAGCCCCGTAACCTGCTCTTCTCCGGAAGGTAGGAGTCTTGATAACCTCCAAGCACCTTCAAGGGGCACATATGGGCAGTCTGAAGCAGAAAAGAGCACATTCTCACTCCAGATGTCCTTAGCCAAGTATGTTCATGAAAACTGCAGTGTGCCTCATGCCATTTGTGTTTCTCAGACTGGCTGTTCAGGGATCCTCAGCATGGACTTGAAACACCTGCACAGGCATTCCTGGTGCTGTGGGGGAACTATGACTGTAAAGGGACAGCTCAGGGTCTGACTGCTACACAATGGAGAAGGGATTTGCTCAAAGGATGGCATGCCCAAAGTATGCTAACTCAGCCCTTGCAACCTTATCACTTTTAAGTGTGTGCATAGTGGATATAGATAGCTAGGACATGGAGAACACAGGGTTTGAACCTAGCTCAAATCACTCAAGTCACACAGATCTAGGTATCTATCTATATAACTTCACCAGTACCTCCATGTGTGTTACAAAGTAGATAAGAGATATCAACTCCCATTATTCTCTGCCCAGGAAACCTGCAGCTGGAGTAGCCTACTGGGCTATTTGAACCAGACAACTGCAGGATGCTCCTTCCTTCCCTGAAGACAGCCAGGATGGCTATATCTGGTTGTTATCCTTTTTATTGGGATTTGAGTTCCAAACAAGGTACAAAGCAGTGGTGACAGGGTCTGGGGTTGCTGGGTGGTAACAGAATACCAGGCTTGGCTAGATGGACCGTTGCCAGAGGCCAAACAGGAACCAGTACTGGAAGGGATCTGGGGAAGGACTGGAACTTAGGAGAATGCATAGCAATCAGCGAATGGTATATCGTACATAGGGGACTTCGACGTCCTCGCCACTCTCGTCGTTGCAGCACAACTCAAGCACCAGTGCCCGCACATGGCGGCCCAGCTTTCTCTTTGACACACGGCTCACAATCTCCGTCATCCTAGGGAAAGGGGTGAGGGTAAGGACAGAGAGCCAAGAAGACAAAGCAAGAGAAGGGAGGTAGGAGAGGTGATGCACAAGAGGGGAAGGGCTCCTAGCTGAGGCTCCCCACCCAACATGGGAACACAGGGCCCTTCCCAGCCTGCCTGGCAATAGCCTACTCACGGCTGATCCAACCGTTCCTTGAGTTTAGCAGCTGGCATGAAGAAAGAATAGAGCATGGATACACCCTGGGACAGCATAGTGATCTCTAATTTGTGCTCTGTCTGAAGGGCAGGAGGGGGAAAGAGCAGTGTTAAGATGGTGAAAAGGTCAAAAAAATCATCTATACATCCCTTCCTCTAGGTGGGACAAAAGGGAGAAAGGGCCTTACCTTAAAGTAATCGAGGAACTGTTTGAGGGTCATCTCCTCACCATTAGGCTGCAGGCCTTGTACTTCAAAGCGATCCCACAATGTCCATTCTTGACTATAGTACTGCAATGCAAGAAGAGAACAGGATATGGGCCATTCCAGAAATTCCAGTCCTCTGCCCTCCCTGACCCCTCATGGCTCCCATGTCACTCTGAGTAGGCACTGAACCTTTACAATTGAATGACAAGGTTGTATGCAACCAGAAGAGAATCTTACTCTCATCTTCTACTCCTTATCTTCCCAATCACTCTTATCTACTACTGACTTTTATTCCTTCAACATGCCAGACATACTTTACACCTTAATACTCTTACAAAAAAACATGCAGGTATATTTCAGTGGAACTCTGACCTAGTGACCAGATATAATGCAAACCAAAGCCAGTTATACTGAGATATATTCTGCTACAGGCCCCATCTTCTGATGTGGGTACCTACCTGGTGACGAGGTGCAGCAAGAGGTTCAGAAAACCCAAAGAAGGGCAAGGCCAAGTTCAGGAAACCATTTTTGTAGGAGTCAAGTTGTTGGTGTCCCTGAACTACCTTGTACAGCTCCAGACACACAAGGCCAACAACAGCAGCTGTGGTGGTGGCAATGGCTGGGATGATCTTTCCTGCAATCAGCTTGCTCTGAGAAACAGACCAAGGAAGATGTTACTTGTAAGTTATAAGAGGCTGAGGGTCTACAGAAAGGCATGGATCTAAGGAACTCAAGCCTAGAAATGGTAGAACATCATTAGAATTCCCTTACCTTGTGCCGGTCCGCAGGGGAAATATCATAGTTTTCAGCCCGAAGATTGGATGCAGCTACAATGAAATCCATGTGGAAGTTGCTGTCATCATCCTGAGTAAGAGGAGTACATCAGATGACAAGTTTTCCTGGCCTCCTGGGACTTAAGTATCTTCCAACACAAATTACCTGCTGGTCTCTCCCAGATCAGAAAGAATGCTATGCGGCAGCCCAAGATCTGATCACCATAAAGGCCTGGACTGGTTCCATATTCCTAGATCCCCATTCTTTACAACCCAGTCTGTGCTTAGCTCACCCCAACTATCCTATCCAGGGCCCCTTCCAAGCACCTTCTCAAAATCAATGGGGTACATCTTAAATCCTGGTAACTTGTCTGGGCTGGGCAACGTGGCTTTGAGCTCCTCAAGACGGCTGTCATCTGCACAAAAAGAAAAACCCAGCCCTTTAGATGCAGGGAGTGAGGTTAAAAGCCTAGATAGGGCAAAAGGAATTCAGTTAGATAGATAGATAATCTGGAGAAAGAGCAATCCTGAAAAAGGCAGGAGCAGAGGCTATCAAGATCTGGAGAGACACTAGGAACGGAAACAAAGACAGTAGGACAAAGTGGAAGTGAGGTAGGGTGATCAGATAGAAGGGGTTGTCAGCCTTGGGGAGATACTGTATACACACACACACACACACACACACACACACACACACACACACACACACACACACAAGACATGGTGGGAATATGTGGAAGTATACGCGCAAGGATAGGAAGGATCTGAGGGGAAGGTGGAGATTATGTGAAAAGAGGCAAGTTGGAGGATGAGATAGGAAGGAGGAAACATGAAAAGAAAGTCAGAGGGAACCTGTGGAGGAGGTAGAAGACTAAAGGAAATACATAGTATTTCAGAAGGAAGATGGAGAACAGGGAAAGTCAATATGGGGGGTGGGTGGGAGGTGGGAGATGGTATACAGAGATATAAACACATTACAGATATCCAAATGGGAAGGCAGGGGGACTAAATTATAATGGGCAACATTAGGGTGAAGACATACAGAGAAACAGGATGGGAGGGATACATGGAAGGGAAGACATGGGACATCTGGAAGGAGACAAAGTATGCAAGAACCAGGAGACCCCTGCTGTAGATCCTACCTCCTAGATGAACAGATCAAGGAGAGGCAGAGAAAAGAAAACACACCAAGCAAGAACAATGTTTGTTTTCTTGGTTGCTGGAGTGGGAAAGAAGGAAAGAAGGAAAGAGGGAGGGAGAAAAGGAGGGAGGTGCAAAGAAAGGTGAGGTCACAGAACTACTAGAAGAGGATTAATGGAGAAACTAGGGAAAGGAACTTCTGACCAAACAGCTAAACACCCTCACCAACAGAGGCACTGGCGCTCTGCAACTCCTGGTCAGAAACATGGATCTTGACACCAGACTTGGGGGTGAACTCTGGAACTTGTATGGATTGCAGAAGTGAGGCCACAGCAGCTCGGTCTTGAGAGCCAGTCAACCCATACGTCTGGGCAAAAAGGTTGGCAGCAGCCATCACATAATCCAGATGCAGTGTCTAGGAGAAGGCAGGGCACAGTAAGGTTAACACATTTGTCCTTGGATGAGAAGTCATCACTTTCTTCCCACCCACCCATCCTCTACCTGATCCCAGGAAGACCCAACAAGGAGACTTACATTGTTAACATCGAAAGTAAGTGGATGTGGACAACGTTTGGGTCCAGACCAGAATGGGGCCCCTGAGCTGGTGAGCTAAAACAAAGAGAGTTTCAAGAAACAGATCTTGAAATGAAGGCCTCTCTGACAAGCCTAACTGGCTCTGGATGTCACTACCCATGGCTGGGTCCTTGCAGGTGCTGGAGTCAATCATCTAAGATCCACACTGCAAGGTCCTGACTGAGAAAACCACCAATTCTTAGATACCTCACAAACCCCTTTAGCAGATTGGACTGGATCACCAGGCATGTACTTAGTATTAATAAATACCAGTGAAACATCACAACTGTTCCTCATTTAAGCTAAGGAAAGGAACACAGAAGTAACTTGCCCAAGTTCAGAGAGAGCTGTTTGAATACATGTTTACTCCTGTGCTCCCAAGTCCAGAATGTCTGCTTCATGGTCCACTACAGCCCTGATAAAACTCAGGTCAGACTCAGTCTACATCACAGGGAAGGGGAACAACAAGAGAACCAATTATCTAGCTCCAAGGAATGAGGTCATTCCTTGGAGAATGACCTTGGTTATTCTTCTGACATCTCTTGCTTGGACATCAGCCACATCTGAACTAGTAACTAGGAGGAGTCACTTGAAGAGTCTGCAGCAAACTCTACTTGCAAGACAACACATGCTGCCAAAGGGACACAAGTGAGCATTACCTGGTCGGGAGGAAAGTTGTGCAGCAGTTGCCGGATGTTGTTACAGTACTGGGTGTGCCAGTGGTGGCAGGCCCAGGTCACGCAGTCACCCCAAGTCTGTGGTCGCTGCAGCACCAGGCTGCGCTGTACAGCCTCCAGCACCTCCAATGGCTGGGTACCCGCCAGCCGCAAGGTCCGTTCCACAAACTTGGGGTCTCTATTAGAAAGTGAATAGCAGAGGGGCAAGATTATACAGTGCCCACCTGAAGTAGGCTCTAGGGCAATCCCACTTTCTCCACAGAATACTTGTCTTGATTCCTTCACAGCATGAGACTCGAACATTTAGAGTCCTTTGAAAAGTATACCCAGTGCAGAGGGTGACAAATGAAAAAAAGTATAGAATGTTTCTGAATGGCAGGCAAGAGAGTAGGGTGTGCAAGTTACTCACGTGAGGTACTGATTGACATTTTCTGCTGGCTGCTTAAAAAGGCCTTCAAATTCATCCCGGGCCCACTGCAGACAGAACAAATGGATTTTGTAGAATGATGGACAAAATAGGTTTCCACAGGCAAGTGAGAATCATCATAGATAACCCAAGTAGAAAATACACAGTTACTTGGGAAAGAGAAAGTCCCAACTTTCCCCACTCCTTCATTTCTGACCTCTCACTTCAAATCAATAAAATTGTTCTGGGAAAAAAAAAATCCATCAAGACCTGTACACATGTACTATGAAAAAGTTGTATTGGCTAAGCCTGGAATACATGAGACACTGTCTCAAAAGAGACAAAGAGGAAACATTTTGATTAGATAGTTCTTTTCCTGTTTTTCCAAAAAGGGTTTCTCTGTGTAACAGCCCTGGCTGTCCTGGAACTTGTTTAGTATAGGCTGGTATTGAACTCAGAACTGCCATGTAGGTAGTTGAAACTGAACCTGGATTCTCTGTATGAGTAGCAAGTGTTCCTAATCACTAACTAAGCCACCTCTCCAGCCTCTATTTTAAATTTATGTGTATGGCTGTTTTGCCTGCATGTTAGGGCACCACATGCATTTACTACCCATTGAGGGTATCAGATCCCTTGAAACTGGAGTTAACACCATTGATAACTGCCATGTGGATGCTGGGAACTGATCTCAGGTACTTTGGAAGAGCAGTCACTGCTCTTAACTGTTGAGCTATCTCTTAAGTTCTTAGAATCTGATATCTAATGAATAGATATTCTGCCACCTCAGTGCTGAGATTAAAGGTGTATACTACCACGCCCACATCAATATAAGAAAATATGGCAAACCATTGTTAAACCTAGGTAAGGAATGATATTTCAGTATTCATCATTTTTTTTTGTTTGTTTTTGTTGTCTAAGATAAGATCTCGCTTTCAAGGTGTTCAAGGTGGCCCTGACCTCACAGCAATCCTCTTGTCTTAGCCTCTCAAATACTGGTGAGCCACCATGCCTAGCAAAGGCATTGGTTTTTACCTGTCTACATACTGGGAAAAAGTCAAAAGTAAGGATTTCAAGAAGAATTAGTCACTTCAGAAGTGCAAACTGCCGCCACCGACACCAAAACTATCCCCCCTCAAAAAAGAAGTGCAAACTGCTAGGTTGAAAGATGGTGTTAAGAAAACATGTCTTAAGCCTGTGATACCCAAAAGCCTACTGGATAGCCTTCCCTTCCCCTGAGCACCATATTTTACCTGCAGAGTGTGTTCAATGGCATTGGGAAAGTTTTTCAAGGTGCAGATGGGAATGGATTTCTCTGGTGGATCTTGGCTAGAGCTGTATGATTCTGTCAAGAAGGGGATCACCACCTGCACGTTGCCCTTTGTGCCCAATGTGCCAGACTCCAACAATGGCTTACGATAGTACACGCAGCGGCGATCCATGTACATGCCTATGTGATGAGGGTGGGTAAAATGATGTAAGAGCCAGGAGAAAAGGAAAGGCACACTGGGAAAGAACAGGAAGGAACCGGGCTTTCACTCTTTTGCTCTTGCCTTCTTTACCAGCCTTGAAACTTACGGGCATCTACATTGTCCAGAGCATTGGCCACACCATCCAAGTTTTGAAAAAAATCATCATCATAGATGCGCTCTGTGTCAGGACCCACACGATTCTGGTGGCTTGTCACCTGGATGTAAGGGTTCATCTGGCGCACAGCTGCAGCAGCCGTGTCAGACTTCAACTTCTGTGAAGTTAGGAGATAAGAGTTGAGGGGAAAATGGGGGACTCAGTCATTGGTGGATTCACTGCACATTATATAGAGCTGTCGCTCTGAACATTCATCCAACGTTAGAGAAACCAGCCTGAGTTTAGGATGCTTCCTAGTTTAGCACAATATTCAACAACAATGCCACATGGCCAGGCCTGAGGATGTGGCAGTGAGGTGGAAAAGAAAGCAAAAGACAAGCACACATTGTAGACATCAGACTAGCCACTTGTTCACTTATCTGATACCTACTATTCTTTTAGGGAATAGCACTGCAGGTTGGAGATTTCCCTAAATATAAGCAGATGTTAGATAATAAATAAGCAGAAGTGTTAAAAACCAGCCAGGGCACATCCTTCCTCTGCTTTGGACTTTTCCCTGGCTCTCATTCCCACAGAGTAAACTGAACTGGTTCCCAGGACCTCTCAAGAGTGGAACACAGCTTTAAGAGTTGTTATCTGGGCCTTGAGCACATCTACCAAAAAACTCTCACCCACCATAGCTTTGCAGAAATGAGGCCTTCCTTAAGGAACTAATGAAATCTGTAAACCTACCTCCATAGCAAGCCCAACTTGCTTCTTTACTTTTTGCAAAGTACCAACACGGACTTCATACCTCACTGTTATATTATCTTTATTGTTTTGGTGCTGTCTTGAAACATATTGTATGCAGCCATGGTCATAGAACTCACTTTGTAGACTGCCCTCTAACCCAAGAGAGCTGCCTGCCTCCTGAGTGCATGGGTAGCCCTGACTGTCCCTATATTATATCAATCATTTATCTGTCCTTTACTATTTACCTTTCTCCAATATCACCTTTAGTCTTTTTGTTTATGGAGACAGAGTTTCTCTGAGTAGAACTCACTTTGTGGCCCAGACTGGCCTCTCAAATGCTGAAAGGTATGAGCCACCTGCCTTATTGTATTCTTTAATGTACGTCAAGTATCTAGAATAGTAACTCCTGAAGTAACTATTCAGTAAGTAATGAATAAGAACACTGATCAGTAAGACTTTATAGAAGGCTGCGCAGACTTCTGGCACCTCAGTTTCAAACTACAGAGAAGAGTCACCTGGCTGACTACAATGCTATCCTTCAAAAGGCCTACTTCTAAAAGTGGCCCTTGGCTGGAGTCTAGGACCTTGAATTTTAGAGAAGTTCCCACTGCTCTCTCACCTAATAATAATGGATCAGTGTACCTGAACTGTGTCTGTGAGCAGTGTGGTTTATGTTAAACTCTTTCCCTCTGCAGTCAAGACTTCTGATACCCAATCAGATAGATCTAAGGAAAAGCTCTAGGTACAGATGAACAGGCTTCCCTGGCTAGAAACTTTTCAGGAATGTTGTCAAACTTGTTACTGGGGAAATGAACTCCATCTTCTGCAACTCAACTAGGAGTAACTCTTACTCACTGCTGATTCCATTCCATGAGCTATTCTTCCCTTGTTGATTATACTGAGCCCTTTTTCTACAATAAATTAGCCACTAGTTCTCCTAGGCAATCACTGAATTTGGGGATATTTTGGGGAACCTCCAACACACCGTCCCAGAGCAACATCAATAAGGGCTGGAGTGATGAGTCAGTGGTTAAGAGCACTAGTTGGTTCTCCAAAGGACTCAGTTTTGGTTTCCAGTACTCACAATCTCTTGTGACCCCAGAATTACAGTTCTAGAGGATCCAACCCACTCTTCCAGTCTCTTCAGGTACTAGGCACACACATGCATACAGGTACTCACACATACATATAAAATAAATATATCTCTGTTGCTGGGGTTTTTTGTGATAGTCTCACTGTATAGTTCCAGCTATCCTGGAACTCAAGAGATTTGCCAGCCTCTACTTCCTGAGCGCTAGGATTAAAGGCATACTACACCATAACTGGCAATAAATAAATCTTAAAGAAAAAAATCAAGGAAAAAGTAAAAAGAAATGAAAGGGCAGAAGCTATAGCTCAATGGTAGTCTTTAGCTAGCTACCTAGCAAGTATAAAACTCTAGACTCAATCCCCAGTAATGCCAGAAAATAAATAAATAAATAAGAAACTGACTTGATGGTTGCTCAGAAGAAAGATGGCAAGATAGGGCTACTTAATGTCTGCTGAATGAATGACAGAAACAGAGGGTAAGAAGGGCAAAAGGAAAGATAAGCAGATCTCTGCTAGAAATACCAGGGACAAGAAAAAGACAGAGAAGAGTGAGATGTCAAGTTCCACCTCCTACTTCCATCTCTCTCACCGTCACATCCCAGGGCCGGAAGAGGAACTGCCGATTCAGATTTGATTTCTCAATGGTGTCCATATCTGTGACAACGACCTCTCCACCCTCTCCACAGCCTAGCCCAATCATGGCAAAGTTCTTGAGCAATTCACAGCCAATGGCCCCTGCACCCACCTAAGAAACAGCCAAGAGATACAGAGACAAGTCAGGGTAAAGCAAGTGGATACAATGCCACCCATTATTCCTCATGCCTGGTGGAGGCAATAGGATTGAACAAAAAGGCCTAGTGCCACATTTTAGTTCCAGAGTTGTAAAAAAAAAAAAAAAAAAAAAAAAGAAAGAAAGAAAAGAAAAAGACCCTCCCCTTCAGAATATAGAAGAAAACTCCAGAGAAGGTGGCCAGAGACCAAGGGAGGTAGGTGAACATGCTAGGGGTCCAATGAGATCACTCACCAGGAAGTACTTTTGCTTGCCTAGTTTCTCTTGAAGGTCTGAGCCAAATACAGCTACCTGCCCATCATAACGGTTCTGACGCTGAGGAATATGAAGTGAAGAGAGAGGGTCAGAGAGAAGCTTCTCCAGAAACACCCCCAATAATGCCTTCCTTCCAGCCCATTCACATACTGGGAGGCACTTATCCTCTGTAAGAGCTTCTTTGTCCTCTGGGAGACATTCAAGAGCATCAAAGTATAACCACTGCATGATGGGCATAAACTTCCCAGAGCAGGCCTAGTGAAGAAGAGGAAGTGATCAGTGTTAATCAGACCCTGACACATTTGGATAGCAAGTAATGGAGGCAAGCAAAAACCCAGTCCATCCCCATCCTGCTTACCTTCATGACTTCCTGGGCAGCAAGGCCCCCAATAAAAGCATTTATGGGCGCCAGATCCCCAGCAGCGACATAAGATAGTTTCCGTATAAGGTCTTCATCCAAGTTGTCCTGTTGAGCTGCAGATGTGGACCTAGCATTCACAGCCTGAGCTAGGGCCACCAGTTCTGATGCATCTTCCTGGCAAGGCAAAGGAAACAAGTAAGGATCTCTTAGGCTACTGTCAGAGGATGGACAGTGGACAGGCAGAAGAATGGTGAGCCTTTAACACCAAGGATTTCTATCCTGGCTGGCTGCTGGCCCACCTACCAACCTCATTTCGTGGTCGAGGTGGTCGGTTATGCTGAGCACAGAATTGATGCAGAGCTTGGAAGCCAATGTGCAGTTGGCCAGGGCGAGAAAACTTGGCAAAGTCAGTCATCACAAAGTCAGGCTCTGCCAGTGACACTGGCAAGGATTTCTAAAAGTGAGAAGAAACAGAGAATTTAAGAATGGTCTGGAACAGTGGCTCTCAACCTGTGAGTCATGACCCCTTGGCAAACCTCTATCTCCAAAAATTTCTACACTGCAATTTAAACCAATAGCAAAATTACAGTATCAAGTAGCAACGAAACAATTCTATGGCAACATGAGGAACTGTATTAAAGGGTTGCAACAATAAGAATGTTGAAAACCAATAGTGTAAAACCACCAAGGTCCACTGTCCCAAATACTCACAAAGCTTATCTTTTTAGGTACTTTGACCTGACTGACAATGCCTCCACGGATGTAGTCAGAGAAGTTGGAGGTGTCACAGATACTAAAGGTGTAAGGACCTAGAGTGGATAGGGAGGCAATCAGTTTTACATAGCCTTCTAAAAGTCCACAAAACTCACAGACAAGGGAAAAAACATGCCTGGTTCAGGGCAGAGCCTGGGTACTATTTTTCAATCCCAGGCCCCATTTAGAGATGAGAAACCAATCTCCCTGCCCCAAAGCCAGTTCAGATCCCATGAGACCCTGTGCCCTTTGGCCCCAAGTCTAAAATGGTAGGGCTTTTCTTGCCCAAACCAGCTTAGACATATGCAGATCTTCTGATCTGTCCTGTTCAAAATATAGGTGGCTCCTTCACCTCAAACAGATCCCAGAAGCCTATGCTCCTATTAACAGTTGAAACATAATTGGCCCTTCTCTCCAATGCCCATCAGCACTGGTGGAATCCCAGATTCTGAACCACCTCAGGTACTCAGGATATGGCTCCCCTCAGTCTGAACTCAGGGACTCCTCCCCTTAATCTCCTAGCCAGTTCCCCTAAGATGCCCCCATAGTCCCAGCTCACCCAGCACTTTGATCTCTATGGGCTGACATCCATTGAGTTGAACCATGCCCTGTACTTCTGAGAATGAGACGAAGTCACCACTCTCAAAGCCATGTCGGGCCTCATCAAGGCAGGTAACCACACCGGGATTGTCCTGGTTAAAAAGGAGTGAGCCTCAGAGGCAAGTCAAGCTATAAGAGTAGAGAGAGAAAGAGGAATGCCATCTGTCTGCCAGGACTCCTGGGGCTGGCCTCCTTACCTTGGTGACCATTGAAACCATAGCACTGAGTGGCTGCTCCCCATTGGAATCTGTAAGGACCATTTCCTCTCCAAAATCACAGAAAAGTTGTCTGTAAAGAGTGGCAAGAGGACTGATGCCTGAGGCCCACACAAGTCCCCAAGCATCCTTCAAGATGTACTAGATATTTGCTGAGGAAACATGGTATTATCACAGCTGGGATATAATAGCACTAATGCCACACAGGGAAAGGTGAGAACACAATATAAAACTTGAGTGGCAGAAGAGAGATGAGGTTCTTGGCCTAAGAAATGTTGTGGGGAGAGACATGGCAAAGTAGCACTCACCCAAATAAGCCTCGTGTATCTGCCACCACTAGCTTGATGCCACGGCTATGACAGAATTCACCCACTCGCAGCTGGTCTTCCAAGGGGCTGTTGGTAAGGACCACCACCTATGGAAAAGTAGAGCCCAGGTCAAGAGCCCAGAACTAGGGGGAAGAGGAGGAGAAGGAACAACAGCAAAAGAATGATGTAAAGGTTCAGGCAGTTCTGAAGATAGAACTGTCCAGGTTCTCTTGGTCCCCCATGCCTCTCTCATAAAGACCTGAGGATCAGATTCAGTGAGAGGAAAACACAGCAAAGAGAAAACGAAGGCCTAGAGCATGTTGGGAAAGGTAGAATGGTACTGAGCACAGACTGCAGAACAGTGACACACTTGTTTGCTGACTGCCTACAACCCTGTCATGCCCTGTGAGACACAGACAAAAATTGTCTCCAGCCCAAGCCTGAGCTCACTCATACCACACCTATCTGTTAGTGGTTCTCAAGATGCAGCCCACTCCACCACAATTTTTAAAACTGCTCTCCATCTTCTCCAGGAACATCTATCCCTACCCACCAGGATAAGCACCCATAACTGTGTCAGATTGTTGTTGCTGTAGTACCTTGGCCCTTGGGGACCTTAGCCCCATGGGGCAGACTTTCAGTTCTCACAGTCTGACTTTTTAAATTAGTAAATGCCCATGCCACCTTTCCTGTGTCCAAGTTGCTATTCTTCATGCTTAACCCTCATAAGAACCCCATGAAGTCAGTACTGCTGCCATTCATATTCTGAAAATGAAAAGAGTAAGGCCCAGGATCTATGTGACCTGCTTAAAATCTATACTAGAAGAGCTAGACACAGCAGAACAGTTGGCCTCCAGTCTGTTCATAACTACTATGTTGTATACACAAGTTTCCCCCAAAAGGCATGTCCAGGGTCCCATCTTGCCTGCATCCCCTCTGGTCTCCAGCATGATGCCTCATGCCCCAGACAGCTCATTAAATAGTGAGTACTACCAAAAATTAGCAAAGATGAGTTTCAAGAAAATCAAGCAGGAAGTTGAGCAGTGGCCAAGTACCTGGAAGCCACTAAGGAAGTCTTCAACAAGAGGGCCAGTATAGGCAGTGACAGGTACATAGTTGTTGAGTTCAGCAAGTCGGGGCTGAGATACTTCAGCCCGATTTTTACCGATATCCTCCTCTCGAAGGTAAAACTGTAAGAGAGGGACGACAAAAGGATAAGGATTGAGATGGTTGTGTCACAAAAGGCTGATGCAGAGCAAAGAAATGTTGGGAAGAGGTACCTGAGAGGAGAGATCAGCCCACTGGGTAGTGCCTTGGTCATGTAGGGTAACAGCCTTGACCCCACCAAGGATGATGTTCTTAGCGATTTCCACACCCAAGCCCCGCAAGCCTGAGACAAGGACACTGGATGTCTGGAGCTTTTTCATTGCCTCATGGCCCAAAACATACCTGTCAAATTAGAAGAGACTCCAGGTCACAGTCCAGCCCACTTGATCCAATTATTTCAGTGCCCCTTCCCACTTCAGCCCTACTTACAGCTGCCGGGAGTAAAGGCCCTCGTCTATGTCTGCTTCACTGCCGTTCTTCGCCATTCCCTGGGGATGGAGAGCAAGAACAGGTTCAAGACAACATGTGTGAGTGGGGTGTGGGCAAATGGAAAGTGATAGGAAAGCCTCCCTGTGCCACCATCATGCAAGCCAGTCCAGTCTCCATGGGGAAGATACTCACGTTAGTTGGTACTGAGGGCACTTGGGACAGCACAGACTGGGCAGGGGAGCAGTTAGAACCCGGCTTTGGATCAGGCCCGGACACGCGACGTTTCTTGGACAGCGGCGAGCTGGACATCTAGAGGAAAAAAGGCAGGCCAGAGGTGAGCCTAGGATACATGGGGACATTTTTTTCTGGTATTTTTTGTTTATTTAAATGCAAGGTTTCACCATGTAGTCCTGATTGGCCTTGAATTATTTTCCTGCTTATTAGTGCTAATAGTGACAGAAGACTTAAGTATTAACAAATCTACATTAGAAAAGGAACTGGCACAGAGAGAGATGAAGTGGCTTGCCCAGACTCACACTGCTGACAGGCCCAAGATTTGAATCAGGTAGTCTGACTTACAAATCCACACGGCTGACTGCTAAATCATTTTGTCTCTCCCTAGAACACCATAAGGAAAAGACTCCAATCCTGTGGAGTAAAGTAAAAGGAAGACCATTCTGGGAAGATCAGAGAACAGATGTGGACTTACGAAATACTCAGGTTTTTAAATCTTGACCCCTTATAGGTTATCATGTGGAGCTGTTCCCTCACTTTGTATAATGGCTCCATGGTGTGCTGAGTTGAGAAAAGATATAGATCACAGACCCTGGGGGTAGGGTTGGGGGTCAGGGCAGAGTTTAAAGCCCTGCCCTTCTCTCAGTTTTAACAGTAGAAAACAACCCAGGCCAATAAAATACACACTTCCAAAGTCTCTTCTGCATGTGAAGTCCTTCAACAGGTTAGCAGTAATGATAAAAGATTTACTAGGAATTCTCTCTGTGTCAGAGGCCACACTAAGCACTCTATGAGCCTTGTTGCTGTCTGTCCTCAGGGCAAGCCTGTGGGAATTGCACTACTACTATTTACCCCAGCTCACATGTAAGGGGAAACTTCATTCAGGAATGTTTGGTGACTTGACCAAAGTTCCTACTTGGAGTGGTGGAACTGGGATCAAACCAGATCCAATGACTCTGAAGTCTAAGCCACTTCTCAGAGTTAGCAAGTTTCATGTTTTCAATTGTCCTGTCCCTGCAAGGCAGGGTTTAAGGTCCCTGTTAAACAAATGAGAAAACCTGAGCTCACATGATCAAGTGACACACTAGGTCCCAGAAGGGAGAAAAAAACTCAATATAACCTGCTATTGGAAGTGAAGTCTAATGGTGGTGGATTAAGATGCTTGTAAATAGAAGACAAATCCAGAATCACTTGCTTTGCGTACATCCCATCTTCTCTAGTCACACAACTGCTCTCTCTCTGAAGCCTTTTCTGATCCTCAATACCACCAACATACCTAAGATTCACCTTGGCACTGTCCTGTTCTAATATGAACATAATAAGAGCTTCCTACTGCCTATTCCATCAGTCACAAGAGTAAAGGGCTTTGTCTAATTCTAACAATGCCTGTGAACTACATAACCCTATGCTCCCACCATAAATAGAAACCGAAAGCTTGGAGAGCTCCACTCACTTGCCCCGTGTCATGCAGCTGGTAGCAGTTTGTGTGATTGTCTTGAGTACTGTCAGTATTTGGCTCTGGGTCCAGAGATGGGAGGTAAAGAAAGGCAGAAGAGGGGAGGTAGAAGGCAGCCTAGGGCCAAAGTCTGCCAGTGAAATTGCTGGGAATGCTTAGCTCCAACTTGGGTAGGAAGAGACTTGATAAATTAGGAGGGAGACAAAGGCAACTCCTATTTTCCATTTACTGGTACTGACTTGGCACAGAGATGACATTTCCTTTAAGCCCATGTGCTCCAAAACCTGGGAGAATAGGAACTGCCCTCCTGATGAGGCTAAAAATGTTATCTGTGGTTTCAAAATGCAGGGACCTGAGGACATAAGCTCCTCCCCAGACATCCACAAGGGCCTCCATTACTTAGTTATCTCCCTTGCCTTGTCATTGGTTAGTTTGTGCAGGGCATATTCTTTCTCCACTCCCTACATCAGACAAGATCCAGGGCCAGAGAACTCTTTATCAGACCTTTTACCTCTCCACCCCCCTAGAGCTGGCAACAAGAGTCTAAGCAGGGTTGGGATGACTATTCAAAAGTGGACTTCGAAGCCAGGTGTGGCAGTACATGCCTGCAACCCCACTGCTTATGAGGCAGAAGCAGGAAAACTAAGTTTGAGGCCAGCCTGAGCTGCACAGTGAGACCCTGTTTCAAAGAAGAAAATTAAAAGGGAGATTTCAATTGCCAGCTTTTGGAGAACCCTTATATCAAGGCAAGCAGGATGAATCTGGGGCAGAGTCCTCTGGTTAAGAGCTAAAGATCCCCCCACCCAAAAAACAAAAAAAAAAACCTCAAATCTACATTTTTCTCCCTCAACAGCCTTCTCTGTTGGAATGTATCTTCCATACTTGCTTGACAAAGCTAAAATTAAAGCATTTCAAAACTTACTTGGGGTCTCTAAAATGATGGCTGAAACCGAGGATAGTCTACTCCCAAAGCAGAGAAAGGCTGAACAGGGGAAACCCAGGGGTAGGCTTAGGAGGCACACAAACACCTGACTAACTCAAAGAAGCTACAGTACCAGGGAGGATGCTTTATGGGAGGTGTCAAGTGAGAAATCCCTGAGAACATGAGAAATGCATCAGGAAGTGATTGAGCTTAAGGAGCTCTGAAGAAGCTAGGAAAAGAGACCCAAAAGAGACCATAACTGGGCTTTAAAAGTGCTGGGGGCATTGGGCAAAGTCTAAGAAAGACTTAAATTTAAAGAGGGAAGAGAATGCAAAACCAGAGACTACTGCAGGAAGATGTTGGGAGTTGAGAGAGTCTCAGATTCTAGTGATAGAATCCCTTCACCAAAAATGGGAATTCACAGCAAAATGTCTCTGATACTGACACTAGAGTGCCAGGAAGCTGTGAGATTAAGTGCTAAGAGGCTAGGAGAGGTCTCTGAGGGCACACTCTTGAAGAGGGATTTCTAATGGCATAACAAAGGCCTTGTGTGGTTGTTTGTAACAGGCACCACAGCTGCTCTGACAGGGTGGAGAAGGGAAGATGAGTTTCAGATAGCTCAAGCCTTAAAAAGGTTTCAAAGTACTGAGCATGGTGGTGTACACCTTTAATCCCAGCACTAGTGAGGCAGAGGCAGGATGGGCTCTAAGAGTTTGAGGCCAGCCTCAAATTTCAGGCCAGCCAAAGCTACATAGTAAGACTCTGTCTCAAAATAATAATTATAAAAAGGTTATATAAATAATTGTATAAAGGTTATCAAGCAAATACTGGCTAGATCTCCACGTGGAGTTAGGTTTCTCTAACCAATTCTGGGACTCCACAGCTCATTAAATAGGTATTGAAGTTTTCTTCTACTCTGGTGGAGAATAAATGGGCCTATTGGAGAAAGGGGCATATGACAGTGATAGTGGGGTTTAGTGAAGCCAAAAGCAAACACTGCGACTTTCTGAATGAAGACGCTAGGAACGGAGGAGGGCAGATTCTGAGGCCTGTTGTTAGATTAAGGGATCTATAAAAAGAGAAACTCAGCCGGGTGGTGGTAGTGCATGCCTTTAATCCCAGCACTTGGGAGACAGAGGCAGATGAATCTCTGTGAGTTGGGAGGCCAGCCTGGTCTACAGAGTGAGTTCCAGGACAGGCTCCAAAGCTAAACAGGGAAAACCTGGAGGGAGGGAGGGAGGGAGGGAGGGAGGGAGGGAGGGAGGGAGGGAGGGAGGGAGGGGGAGGGAGGGAGAGGAAGGGGAGAAGGTGGGGGAGGTAGGGAGGGAGAGAGAAACTATAATTCTGTTCTGCTTTTAAAGAAGAAGTTGGGTCTAGGAGAAGACAATCTGGCAGATAGGGCTAAAAAAAAAAAAAATCAACAGTCTGAGAGTAGATGATGGCAGCAGATTAATAATGGAGAATTGTGTCCAAACAGGTCCTCCCTAGTGTCTAGTCTCCTGAGAGGCTTTAGAGGAGACATACTGGAGGCTGAGGATGGATGATGGGGAAAAAGATGAGGCCTACTGAAGGGACAGCCTAAGAACAATGAGAGCATAAAAAAGGGAGGGGGGAATCCCTAAATGCAGGGAAAGTCTCTGAGAGCAGATTCTAAGAAGCAAAGGAACCTCTAAGGGCAGATGCTAAAAAGAATCTGTGGCTTAAGAATGCCAGGAGTCCACGAGGATGCTATGTCAAGGCGGTTTTGGGAGACCTCAAATGTAGGAACATGTCTCCCACAGGAAGGCCAGGCAGATAGCTATTCACCGGGTCTAATCCAGATGGCAGCTCTAAGGGCAGATAGTATCCTGGGGGGAGGGGGAGATTCAGCATGAAAATGCTAGACAAGGCTCTTCTTTCGGAAATGAAGGCCACGCGGACCCTTCCTGAAGTCTGGGCTCTCTTAAGCCCTGAGAGCAAATACTGAAGGGCTAGGAGGGAGATTTCGGGGCAGGTCTTCCATAGCACACAAGTATGGACGGCTTTTACAAACAGCAATGGTGAATTTCTATTCCTTTATGGGAGACTGTGGGGTGTTCTGACAGGAATGCAAGGCTCAGGACAGGATAGAGGGATCTCGTCATAGATGCTGAGCCAGAAATCTCCAGAAACAGAGATAGGGGGTCTGATGTCAAGGTCAGATATCAGAGCCCAAGGGAATAGGGTGGTCCCAGACATAAATGACCTACCCCGCCTCAGGATTTCCACTCCCCCACACCCGCTTTCTAGTGATTCCTGATACCTACGACACTGCAGTGCACCCAGACAGCAGGCTGGCAGAGAGCCAGCAGGGACCCTCCCATACCTCCCAGAGCCCTCGCTTTGAGCCAGGTGCCGAGAAAACCTATTACCAATGCCGGTTCCCCGGGTCGCGCCGCCGCCAACTCCACAAGGAGCCGAAGTCAAGCTCGGCCGCCACCCTCCTTTTTTCTCCTCCTCCCTGCCGCCTGGGCCAGCTAGAATCACCGCCGCCTTCTCCTCCCCTGACTGCAGTGGTTGAAGTCTTCCCTGCCGCCTCCTTCTCCTCAGCAGCCGACACAAGATGGCGGCGGCAGAGCCCGAGGCCGGAACAAAACCTTGAGCCCCACCCCCCAGAAACCCGGATGGAAGATGACCCCGCCCACTCATGAATCATGTATTTTCCTGGGCCAGTTTGGGACTTCTCTAATTTAGAAGGAGAACAGCTCCACCAAGTGGCCCTGGAAAAGCATTAACTAGAAAAACAGGTAGAGCAAGAGGCCACGCCCCATGGACTATGAATAAAGAATTACTGAAGCTAAGCTGTCAAAAGAAACCAAGAACTTCAAGGCCATTCTTCCTGATGGCGAATTATGAAGCATGATGATGTGTTTACTATGACCAGGTAACCAGAAAGTAGATGTTAAAGAGTGGCAATCACACCCCACACTCATGAATAATGAATGATCTTTCTGCTGCCGGGAATCAAGGAAACCAAAGCTACATTTTACTCATGAATAATGCATGAAGCTCAGTGGGATGGAACAAAAGAGGCAGGCCAGTCTTATTGCTCTATCTAATACCCAGTAAGTAAGAAATGGGGCTACTGCAGGGAAAATGCACTCCCTTGGCTCCAGAATACTGAATGCTGCTACTGCAGCAGCCCAACTTGGAAACAGAGAGGTCAAGGAAGGTTGCACCTATGGTGGTGGTGCACACCTTTAGTCACAACACTTGGGAGGCAGAGGTGGGTGGATCTCTAAGTTTGAGGCCAGTCTGGTCTACAGAGCGAGTTCCAGGACAGCCAGGGCTATAAAGAGTCCCTGTATAGGGTGGGTGGCTAGGTATGAGGGCAAAAGAAAGGTTGCACCCAGGCAGTACATTCATAGTGGCACATGCCTATAATCCTAGCACTAATAGAGATGGAAGCAGGAGGATCATTAGTTTGAAGCCAGCCTGGTTACCATGAAATGCTATCTCCACAAAGGGCAAATCCCACAGAGCCTGTGGGCAGCCTCCCAGCCAAGGTGGCCCTGATCAGCAAGCAGAGATTATGAGACAACAGTCATGGCATATGTCATAAGGGATAACCCTGCAAAGCCAGAAGAGAGCACAGGCCTTGTTCCTTATCCCTGACCATTTAGCCCAACTAAATCCTGACTTATTCTATGCCTTTAATAGGCAATGACAGTAATAGAACCAATCCACCTCAGGTTGGAGATGTAGGCTATGGATGAGGCACTTTCCCCTGTGTTCAAGCCATAGTACCCGCCCCCCCCAACAATCCCTACTTCAAAAAATCCATCCACCCCAGACTAATAAAATGTGTTATGAAAATGAGTACAGAAAGGATTTTAGAGCAATGCTGCCAGAAGACATTGTAACATTTTTCAAATATATGTAACTAAAGTAAATATGCAAGCATATTTGAATTAATCTAAAATTACTTATCAACTGGAATGTTTTCAGATCCAGAAAACGGGAATTAGGAACAAGAACCTACCTTGTGGTTGACTTTTCATGAGTAAAACAGTGCCTGGCACATAGTACCATATAATTAACCTGAGCAAGAGCAACACTGTTTTCTTAAATGAATAGGGTCTTGCTGGGGTGTGCTATCATGACTCCTCTAATTCCATAGTACTTGGCATGCTGAGGCAGGAGGATCACTAATACCAGGCAAATCTGGGGAAACAGATCCCAGAGAAAGAGAAACAGACACAAGGAGAGGGAAGAGGGAAAAGAGAGAGAAGAGGGAGAGGAGGAGAAAGAGCAAAGAGGAGGAAAAACAGAGGGAGAGGAGAGAAAGGGGGAGAAAGAAAAGAGAGAGACACAGTTTTGCTACTGTCCATGCTGGTCTCAAACATCCTTATTCAAGAGATCCTCATTCAAAGTCCCTTGTAATTAGGGGAAACAAAGTAACAGTCCGGAGAGAGGAGTCAAGACACACAGCGAGGAGAGGAGAGAGGGAGGGAGGGTATGAGTACCACGGAGCCCAACAGTTATAGTACCATTAAATTGGCTTGGGAAAGGCATTATCCAATTCCCAAACTATCAGATCTGAATCCTACTTCAGCCACTCACTGTGCGACTTTAGAACAAATTACTTACCTGTCCTGTGTCTCTGATTACTCATCTATGAAGTAGGATGAAACCTACTTCTGAGAAGTTGTGAAGATAAAATGGGTTAATAAAAGTAACTAAATGAGTGTAAACTATTGTTATTGCCCTGAATACCCACTTCTCGGACTCAAGAAAAGACAGATGGATGGGATTTGAATTCAGAGTCTCGGTTAGTAATCTAGAATTACTGAGACATATGACATGAATAATACCTCGATATCACCTCTGATAGAAGCCAGGTTTAAATCCTGGAACCTGTGAGAGAAAGCTAACTGCGGATCCGCAGCTGTATAGGCCACGCCCCTCATAAATTATGCATAGCACCCGTAGAAAAGAAAAAGAAAAAAAAATCCTCGGGGTGCTACTCACCTTAACAGATTATTGTATGGGTTACCAATAAACTCTAGATTGTGAAGCAGACTTCGGGACACCCGGTCAACACGCCCCTTCCGCACGCTGATCCGCCCCCTAGAGAGTAATTCATAAGCTGACACTTCCAGTGGACCAGGTGCGAAAGAGGGGTTCGCACCACAGCCCCACCCCTCATAAATGAATAAAGCGGCAACCAAAGGACCGCTCAGTGGCTGGGTGGCTCTATGTCCGCTCGGAAGAACCCAGCAGACAGAGTCTTTTCCAGCCTTGGTTGAGAGGCTCCTCTCCCCACGTCTGGGCCCTTGATGTGTCCTGGTCTCACAGCCCAGAGTAACCAGCCTTGCGGTTACCTAGTCAGAGGTCACAAAGGCCACTGATATTACAGTGCCACGTCGGTGCTGAACATTCCCACTGTCACCGGGTCAGGTCCTAAGACAAGTCCTCCCCAACTCCCGCCTTGACTTTAGTAACTTCAAACTTCTCTCCTCTTGGAAAGTCCGAAAATTCTGCCCACAGAGTACTCATACACAGACCTCCGAGCCTCCCCCAAGCGCCCCCTATGCCTTGCTTCCAAGGAGTGTAAATCTGCTTCTGAGAACTACCCCATAAAGCAGACTCTTAAATGCCACCCGAGTCCCCAAGCACCGCCTCCTAAGGGTCTCTTCAGAAGCAGACACCTTCTGAATGCCACCCGGGGCCCCACAACCTCCAAATATGCCCACTAGGTAATACCCAAAGTTGGGACTAGGGAAGCACCCTCTTCCAAATGCTGTCCGGGGGCTTGGAGGCAATGTGCTCCCGCTCACCCCCAGTGCTGGGCGGAAGCCTCGCCTTCCTTCTGGAGATAAGCTGCAGCCACAGGGCAACGGAAGAGCGAACCACCTCTGTCGTGCAAAAAGAACTAGAGTTTGCGCGGAGCTCGGAAGCGCGGGGCCTTAGAGGGCCGGGTCTGGGGTGTACCATAGATGCCTAAACAGGGGGACGTTTCTCTCTGCTTCTGCGCCTCTGGCACCGGATTTCAGACCCATATATCCCCTACAGGTTGTGGTACTACCCCAATGCGCGATGCATGCTGGGAGTGGTAGTCCTGTCCCGCTAATGCCTGGTGCACGTGGTGGGCATCAGCCCCTAGAAGATGGGAAAATGTAAGCTTGGGTTTATTTCCTAGGTCTGTGTACTCTGTGAGGGTGGGGAAAGAGAACGGAACATGATAGTGCCTCCAAATTAGAAGACACATCCCACCTAAACATGGGAAGGCTGAGACTCTAGTGGCCAAAAGTGTCCATTCATTTTTTGTTCTGTTTGTGGAGCTCAAGATGTGGGCCAGGTGCTGGGACTTCTTCCTTGCCCTCATAGAACAATATTCTATCGTGAGAAACAACCGGTAAACATAACAAATAATAACAAACAATACCCTCACATGCATTATAATAATTAGGCCATAACTACATAAATTACTATGTACGAACACATATGTGCGTGCATGTTTTTAACAGGATCTCCATATGCAATTTAGACTGGTTTGGAATTTGCTCTACAACCCAGGTTCATCTTGGACTTAAGATCCTCTGAGTGCATCTTCCACCAAGTACTGGGATTACTTACAGGCATGCACAACTATGCCCAGCTGCAAATGTTAATATGTAAATGCTTTACATATGTTTGTATTTAATGTATCTTATATTTATGTGCTGTGTACATTATAAAACAGTATACTGACTATATATTGTGTACACATCGTATAAGTAACTGTTGTATATATAATCATATATCCCTTAACAATAGTGATAGTTTGTAAGAACTATGTACTTAGGCAATATCTTGCATGAATTTACTAAAAACAAATGGCACAGCCTGTGCTCACCTAAGCTCCTAGACTACAAACTGTATATATAAATGTGGACAAGTACAACAGTGGTATTTGTGCATCAAAACACAGTAAACCCACAACAAAAATACTAGACTATACAGGGTGTATTTGGTGG
Source organism: Cricetiscus sungorus (assembly GCA_030556225.1). Lineage (NCBI taxonomy): Eukaryota > Metazoa > Chordata > Mammalia > Rodentia > Cricetidae > Cricetiscus > Cricetiscus sungorus. The sequence goes on along the minus strand of JANBXA010000609.1, from coordinate 20,934,893 downwards.
TGAAATGCTTGTGTAGAATGTACAACCCTGGATTTGATCCTTGGCACTTTAGAATAATAATGAATATGAAATCAATTAAAGCTAAAATCAAAATGCTGGATAATAGGGATGCTTTCTGTACATACACCACTAAATATGATAATTGCTAAATGCTATAGAGAAAAATAGACCACAAGAAGTTGAATTTGTTGGGATAGGTTGTAGTTTTCCACAGAGTGGTGATGTGTGAACAAAGATATTTACCATAAAATGTTTCTATTACCTCAAATTCAGTCTTTCAAATACTGCCAGTGACCTTACATTTGCTCATTTGAAACATTTATTGAGCACCTATTCAGTGAAGAGTTCTGGGAACACAACAGAGATGCTATCTTTGCAGAAGTCAAGAACATTCTTCCCAAGGTCTGTCCCTTGATTATCTCTTGAATAGGAACAAAGGAAAGATGTTGTGTAGAGGAAACACTAGGAACAAAAAGACTTGATTGGGACATGTGAGGAAGAACACAATGAGTTCTTAATATGAGTTGGAGAGGTATTAGAAGATGAATCTTGGGGACAGATCATCCAGGGTCTTGTAAATCAGATTGATATGTTTAGCATTTAAGATTCACGAGAAGGGGCTGGGGAGATAGCTCAGCAGGTAAAGTGCTAACTAGTCAGTCCATCTTGAGAGCCTGAGTTTGATCAGGACTTGAGCACACTTATTAAAAACTGGGCATAGTGGCTTAGGCCTATAATTACAGTATTGGGAGTTAGAAACAGGAGGATGCTTGAAACTCACTGGCCAGTCAGGGTAGCTAATAGGTGAAGAAATTCCTCTAAAAAGAAAGGTGTGTGGGGGAAGGAAGGGGGAGATTAATACTAAGGGTGTCTGAAAAAGTCATAGGGAAACATACTGTTTTATAAGCTTACTTTATATATGTGTGTGTGATACATATTGTAATGAAGGTAGGCCACGTGGAATGGTGATGCCCTCTTCCCCAAGAGCCATAGACTAGCAAATTAAACCCTCCAAGTGCCAGGCAAGGGAAACCTGACTTCCAGTTTTTCATTAATGGGGTCCAAGAGAATCCCCAAAATGTAAACTATTGCTATTGCCCTTTGGGAACTTGAAAGTAAGCCCTGTTGCTAAAAATTCCACACACTTTGAACATAGTTGGAAGAACTGAGTAGTGAAACTGACTTAAAGCATTAGCTCTCAACCTTCCTAATGCTGTGACCCTTTAACATAGTTCCTCATGTTGTGCTGACCCCCAACCACAAAATATTTTCACTGCTACTTCATAACTGTAATTTTGCTACAGTTATTAATATAATATATTTGATGTTCAGGATATGAGACCCCTGTGCAGCCCTAGAGGGGTTGCAAACCATAAGTTGAGAAATACTGACCTAGAAGTTTTCTCTCTAAGGACTAGCTCTCACAGTATCTGAAGGTGCTATGTAAGCTAATAAAGAAGAAAATAATAAATAATCCTACCCATATAGTCCTAGCCCATTAACCATAATGACCATCCTGGCAAAATAACCCCAGTGGTACAATAGTGGCACTTTTATCTTAGGAATAACTAAATTAATAGTTGTTTAATCGGGCTTAAACTCACTTGGTGGGAGGAAATTCATGCCTGGTACTGTAAACCTAGCCAATTACCTGTGGCTATAGGCTTTTGGAAAGAACCCACTACTGCCAGTTTCTGGAGTCACTATAGTTTCTAACTGTATTCTACATACTTATCTTGATATCCAAATAAGTGTAGCTATCATGCCTCACCAAAGCATTATTTTCACAACAGAGACTATAGTTTTAGAATTTATTTAATTACTATGTATAGTGTCCTGTCTGCATGTATCTCCACAGGCCAGAAAAGGGCACCATATCTCAATACAGATGGTTGTGAGCCACCATGTTGTTGCTGGGAATTGAACCCAGGACCTCTGGAAGAGCAGGCAGTGCTCTTAACCTCTGAGCCATCTCTCCCAACTCCAGACAGGGACTATTACAGAGATCCACAACTGATCAAGATTCAGAGAATAAATGACCATTGGATGTCAATCCCCAGTTGGTACATCTACACCTACACCTAAGGAAAGATCTGACAAAAGGGGGATGAAAAGATTGTAATGCCAAAAGACCAGGATGTCTGCTGCTAAATAGTACCTTCTAGACACGAGGAAGCTGCATCAATGAAATCCCAACATGGTTGCCTAAAAAAGACCTGCATAATGGCCAATACCAGTTGAGATAGAAATATGAATGAATTGGGGTTCACAAGTCCCCACCTCTAGATGAAGAGCTACAGACAATCAGTGACTGCTAAGAGAAGGAGAATCAGTTTTTTTTTTTTTCTGAGACATGCCCCTTGACAGTCTATTCAATCCCAAGTGACCAGCCTTATGATTGACATTAAATGAACTCAGGAGAGCATATATACATATGTGTGTGTGTGTGTGTGTGTGTGTGTGTGTGTGTGTATGTTTATGTATGCATGCTAAGATGAAGTTCTGTATCTATTCTTAATCAGTTTACTATCTGACATGTCCTTTATCTGAGGAAAATGTATTAAATGAACTTTTGGAACAAGAGATGGTGTTAACTATTCGGGCATCTGTATTGGCCTGCCCTTGGGGTCCTGACAGGATACGCCCTCAGCTGCAGCCACTAAGAGCACCACCTGTGCATATTCACTATGTTCCCTTTTAAAAGGGCCCTGCCCACCGCCCATCCTTCTCACTGTTCATCTCTCTCCCTCTTCCTCCCTCCCCTCTCTCTGCTTCTCTGCCTGTCTGCTTCACCCCTCTGCCTTTCTTTTCTCTTCTGCTGCTCCTGTCCCCAGAGGCTGGTCTCCCCCCTCCCCCCTTTTCCTGTTCCCTTTCCCCTAATTTAAAAAACAAACAAACAAACAAACAAAACCCTTCCATATGTGCTCCATGGCATGATGTCTTTTTCTCTCATGCTGCTCGCTTTTTAAAAATTACAACATTGGTTCCCTGACCACTGGGAAAGGCTCTCCTGGAGCGTCCTCCTGTCTGTAGGCAGTTTGAGGCACACCAGGATCCTGGAAACTGGCCCATGTACCAGTTTCTCTTCTCTGGATCGCTGGGTCCCTCCTTCCCCGTCCCCACCTCTGGCTATTTCCCAAGAGTGAGGACTAGTGGATTTTCTGCTTTGGGCCTAGATAAGCCCTGGCACCAGGCAACCATGGCTCTTTTGGGTTCAGAGCCCTTGGCCCCCACCCTTTGCATGAGGACTCGCTAAGATGAAGTTCTGTATCTAAATTTGAATTCCTGGGATGCTAGGAATTGCGGATCCGTGGGTCTTCTCTGCCTCACTCATGGGAACTGTGTGTGCCATCGTTTATACCTCCATGCTCTCAATTGGATGTTTTCTGGAGACCCACTGACCATTCCTAATCAGCTGTTTTTAAAGGACTACCAGCTGTTGGTCATAGAGCTGGACGCGCAAGACTATCAAACACATCCAGGTGATGCCATGGTGACGGGAAAGGATCAGGTGCTTTAAGCCCTAGGAAATTGATTTGGAACCATCTCAAACAATTTTGGCAGGTCCAGGCAGTGCCTGATGGTTCCACAGAGCCTGCACATTGATGTGAAACAGCATAGCATCTTTTTCTCTCATGCCGCTTTTAAAATGTACAACACCGTGAAATATCGGGATATGGAGTGCCCTGAAGTAGCAGTCTGGATAAAACACAGTTGCCACAAGTGAGGTGAAAATAAGATTCAGTGATCCTTTAGTTGAAACATTGATGCAATTGGAGGTCCTGGCTGGCATGCCTCAGGGCACCAATGTCATGATACAGTGCAAGAGGGACCTTGGTGGGAAACTCCACTGTGGGTGGGGGACAATTCCCCATGCAGACAGAGCTTACATGGAAAATTTTATTGGGGTAAAGGGAAGAGAGTTGGGGAAGGGAAGGGAGAGAAAATGGGACACAGAGAGGGGGTGGGAGAGAAGTAGGGAGGGGGGGGAGGCACAGAGCAACAGGAAGTGCAAAGACCTGCCTGCCTCTTCAGAGGAGCAGCAGAAACAGCGGGAATGGGAGGAGCTTGTCCCTTAAAGGGACCTTTTGCACCTGCTTACAGACTACATAGTGACTGCCTGAGTGCCTCCTGCCGGGTGACAGGGGGCAGGCCAGCATAATGCCTGAATCCTCACAGATGAAATAGCTGGTTCTGCCACTCCATGCATGAATGCGCTATTACGGGACACACTAGGAATTCATTCTTTTGGGGGGATTAAAAAAATTGGTATGTTAACCTCTTGTGCTGATGACTTCGATCTATCCATGTCCTTCTGGCTTATAGATCAAGACTAAATGCTTCGGTTCTCCCAAGTTCTACTTCATCAAGCTCTCAGCCCTTGAGAAATTTTCAGTCTAGCTATACATGAATTAAATCCTAAAACCTACACTTCAACTAAATCCTAAAAGTCCATGCTCTAGCCCCTTCTATTTTGGCTGCAAACACCTCTTTCTCTTGCTCATTGTAACTCAGCCACACTGCTTGCCTGCTTTGGGTCACCACTGACTTAAAGTATACATATAGGGCTGGGAAAATATAAAGCTCAGTTGGTTAAATCGATAAGGGCCTGAGGTTAACATATGTACACCACAAACATGCAATCACCCACAAATATATATATATATATTACATAATATATTACATATATAAACAGTATATATAACTGCATATGCATAAACCAGTATATATATATATATGTATACTGTTTATTATATATAAAACAGTATATAAAACACTAGCATCCACTATATCTTCCATTTCTTTACCTATGAAGAGGTACTTCATCTGACTCTAGCAATAAAAAAGGGCACAGAATGACAAGTTCCCAGTGGACTATCTGTCAGGCTGATGATAAGCATTTTGTTCTTGTCACAGGATCTACCATACTTATTTCATGGGGAAGAGGAGGAAGAATATGGTCAAAGTATATGACATTGCTAGAAAGGAATTGGCTATCTATAACTCAACACTATATACAATGAAAAAAAATATATCAATAACAAGTAAAAATGTCAAATCCAAAAGAATTACATATTCATTATGGGGAAAGTACTCTTCTTGGCCCCGGGTTATCAAAGTACAATTTTTTCCAATAAACTTTTAAAATTGTTTTAGGCTTGTGGATGTTTGGCCTTCATGTATGTATGTGCATCACATGCTTGCCTAGTGCCCAAAGAGAAAGGAAGATGTGATCCCCTGAAGCAGGACTTACAGATGGTCATGAACCTCCGTGTGGGTGCTGGGACTCAAACCTGGGTCCTCTGGATGGATAGCCAGTGCTTTTAACCCCTGAACCATCTCTCCTACCCCCCACAAAAAAATGTTTCTCAAGGCAAGTTCTCACTGTGTAGCTCAGGCTGACCTTGAGTTCTGTGATTTTCTTGCCTCAGCCTCCCATGTTCTGGGATTACAGGCATGTGACACTATCCTGGCTCAGTAAAATTAAAGAAATCAAATGCACATAGAGAAAAATGCATACAAAACACATTTTCTTCTTACAAATTAGCCATACCTATGTGATTACCTCTCAGATCAAGAAACAATCAGGTGAATCTCTTGAGTTCAAGGCTAGCCTGGTCTACAGAGAGAGTTCCTGGACAGCCAAAGCTACAAAGAGAAACCCTGTCTAGAAAACCAAACAAGCAAACAAACAAACAAACCTAACTAAAATAGTAAGGTGAAGCAATTGCGATGTCTTCGCAGGTAAAGGTGCTTGCTGTGCAAACCTCATAAACTGCATTTGATCCTTGGAATCCACATAACGTTGGGAGAAAACCAGTTCCACAAAGTTATCCACTGACTTCACACACACACACACACACACACACACACACACACACACACACACACTAATAATTATAATAAAATTTAAAAATCAAGTGGAGAGTGACGTGACAGACGATATTACTTGCACACACAGGTCTTTACACTTGCACATATACATGTACCACACATGATTAAGATTTATGAGCTGTAACAGAATTTTTTTGTTTGATTTTCAAGACAGGGTTTCTCTGTGTAACTGCTCTGGCTGTCCTAGAACTCTCTGTAGACCAGACCAGGCTGGCCTTGAATTCACAGAGATCCGCGTGCCTCTGTCTCTGTAGTACAGGGATTAAAGACGTGTGCTACTATAACTGGCTAGGATTTTATTTTTGGGGACAGCATCTTACCATAGGTCAGATGGCCTGGGAACACATTTAGATAGTTGGGGCTGACCTAGAATTTTCAGTAATCTTTTTAGCTCCCCCAATGCTGGAATTATAGGCAAGAGCCACCACATCCAGTTGTAAAAGGTTTTTTTAAGCACAGGAATCACACAATGAAAACATTTTATTTTATTACAGTGTTAGGGAGGGAGCCCAGGGCCTTACACTGCTAGGCAAGCACTCTTCCAACTGAGTCACACCCCAGCACAATTGTAAAAACAGCCTGGGTCTGTGGAAAGAATATTTACAGTGGGATCCGGGAAGGAAAACTGCTGGAAGTTAATAGTCAAAAATCCAAGAAGTAATGCCAGAAGAGCAGCCAAAGTCAGTAAAGTAGAGGCAGAGCATGTGTGTCCCATATTCTGGGCTGATTTCAAACTTAAACATGCTAGATTTGCTGAGAGATCAATCAGATTTGAGGTATGAAAAATAAAGCCATTGTTGACCCACCAAGTTTCTGGCCTATGTAGCTGGAAGGATGGAATTATCATCCACAGGTACAGGAAACATTCCACAAAGACCAGGCATGTGGCAAGAAGAGTTTGGTTTTGTCTACATTACATTTAAGATGTTGCTCTAGAAAAGAGCTGAGACAAGGCATGGTGTTTCACACCTGTATTACCAGGACTCTGGATGCTGTGATGGGAGGATTGCTGGGGAGTCTGAGGCTAGCTACACCATTGAGTTCCAATCTGAGCTATTGTGAGACAAAACCAGTTGGGTGATTGCATACAATCTTTTGGGAAGTAGACAGGAGGATTAGGAATTCAAGGCCATCCTCAGTGACATAGAGTTCTCGAGTATCCTGGGTTACATGAGATCTAGTTTCAAAAATACAGAAAAGCTGGGAGGTGATGGTACACACCTTCGATCCCAGCACTTTGGAGGCAGAGGCAGGCGGATCTCTGTGAGTTAGAGGCCATCCTGGTCTACAAAGTGAGTTCCAGGACAGTCAGAACTGTTACATAGAGAAACCCCGACTCAAAACAAAACAAAACAAAACAAAAGTCTACTTAAAAATATTTTGTAAAAGAAGGGTTGAAAACTAAGTATGAAATCCAGAGTGAATCTACACTGGAGATGTGAATTTGAAGACCAGAACTTGTGGCAACTGAAACCATGAATGTGACTAAGTTTCTAATTGTCTCCACTTTTACTAGTGGGATACATTAAGGATATAATGTATGTTGCATTATACAGCCATAATGTATACACAGTAATTGAAGCAGGGTTTGAAGTTTAAAAAAGGAAGAGGAAAGGAGGGTATTGCAGTTACAAGGGATAACTCAAAAACAAAACAAAAGAAAACCCTGGGGGAATTGGGAAAGTATACAAAAGAGGAGTGTCTGTTTTCCTTCATAGCCTCTCCAAGAATTTTTGTTTTCTGGAGCCCTAGGAATTTTTTGTATACTAACCCAGATAACCAAGATTTTCCTTTCCCTCCCTCCCCCTCCTAATGTAGTCGTTGTCTTCCTATGTTACTCAGACAAGCCTCAGATTTTTGGGCTGAAGTAATCTTTTGTTTCATCCCAACTTTCCATCCCCTGCCCAAGTTGCTGGGATGATATGTCAGTATTCAGGCATTTGTACTGGCCTGCTCTTGGGGTCCTGACAGGATAGATCCTCAGCTGCAGCTACTAAAAGCATCTCCTGTACACATTCACTACATTTCCCTTATAAAAGGTGGGCCTTGCCCACCTCCGGTGTCTCTCCCTTTCTTTGCCTCTTTCCTCTCTCCTGCTGCTCCTGTCCCCAGAAGCCAGTCTCTCTCCTCCCCTCCCCCCATTTTCTATTCCCTTCCCCCAATAAACTCTCCACACAAGCTGTTGAATGATGACATCTCTCAGTTTTTAAAACAACTCTATAGATTTACACCACCATGTTCGACTAAAGTTTTGTTCAAAACGGAGTCCTATGGGTGGCAGTGTACCTCAGTGGTAAGAACACTTGTATACCATGTGTGAAGCCCTGGGTTCCATCTCAAATACTGTATACACAGGGATTCAGAAAGTTGTGGTGTCTGCATTTACTCCTGCCTCCAAGGTCTGATATGCTCAAACCCTGTTTTAGGCAGTGATGACATAGTAAAAAGCAAGACAGACAAAAGTCCCTTCCATCATGGCTTTTGTTCCAATTCAGGCAACAAGTATAGAGCAACAAATATATAGGCAATAAATATGGAAAAATATAATTTTATACAATATTGGGGAAAGTAGCACAAGGATATATAGGGAATGTGACAGGAGAGAGTTGAGAATTTTACATGAGACAGCCAGGGCAGACCTCATGATGGAGGTGGTGCTAGAATGCTCAGATGGCAGGTTTCCTTCAGTATTTGGTGTTCCTGTCCTTGACGCTTTTGAAGATCACAGGCATTTTTGTAATTCACTTCTGTCTCTGTCTCTGACAGGTTCTGGCTCTGTCTTGGATAGGGAACTCAACTAGGTGATGCTGTTTCTTTCTCATCCAGTCTTTTGGGGAAACAAAATTTTAGTAAACAGTAAAGATGGTACCTATCAGGTATCTCTACTGTAAAGTTCCTATTTTTTTCTTAGTATTAAGTAAATTTCAAGGGCTGAAGAGATGGATGTGTAGCTCAGAGCACTGGCTGCTCTCTAAGAGACCGGAGGCTTAGCTCCCAGCACATGAATCATGGGGGCTTGCTGCAGTTAGTGCTCCATATTCATGAGTTCATGCAGATTCAAGCACAACAGAAAATATTCAGGGGACAGCTAAGAGTACCAAGCACCAGTAAAAATTAGGGGAGAAATTATTTTTTTTAAAACACACTTTTACTTCCTCATTCCCTAATACTGTGTAGTAACTTACAGAATATATGTATTATTATGCCAGATACAAATCATCCAGAGATGATTTTAAGTGTGTACAGGTTCTATACAAATATATATTCTACCATTTTTGTATAAGGAACTTGTGCTGGGCATGGTGCCACATGTCTATAATCTCAGCACTTGGGAAGTAAGAGGAGTCAGTTCAAACCCAGCCTTGTTTACATATCCAATTTGAAGCCAGCTTGGTTTTGAGACCTGTCTCAAAAGTAAATCAAACTTCAAGTGGGAATCCTGGTGTTTTGGTTCAGGTGGTGGTAGAGCTATGGTAAGGAGCAATAGTTATCCCTGAATCAATTTCCTGCAGATTAGTGACATTGTATTTTCACTTTCCTCTTGTGACATATTATTTATGATTTATTAATGCTTGCCTAAGGTTTCAGAAAGCAAAGACAGCTTCAAGCTATAGAGATCAGGCAGTGGTGGTGATAACACATCTTTAATCCCAGGACTCAGGATTAACAAGGAGATGAATCTTGTTAGTTCAAAGCCATACTGGCCTCACAAGAGTACAGAGTAAAAAAGCTCATGCCTTGGATCCCAACACCTGGATCACATGTTTTTAACCCCAGCATTAGGGAGGTATATAAGACAGGAGCAAGGTCTCACAGCTGGCATGCATTCTCAGCCACATTGGGGATAGGAAAACATTGAAGTCTCAGGATTCTCCAGCTATGCTGGCTGAGAGGTAACATCCTGAGGTTTGGTGGAACCAGAATCACCTTTCAGTCAGAGGCAGAGTGAGAACTAGTGACCAGCTGCTTTGCTTTTCTGGTCTTCAGCTTGAAACTTGAACCCCAGTATGTCTCTAGGTTTTTTGTTATGTTACACTTTTGTTTTGGTGGTCTTTCCCTAATTTTTTTTGTATAATATATGTATAACAGATGCCATCCCTGCCTCAACCCTGTTCTACCAACTACCATCACCAAATTGCTTTGATTTCCAAGTTCTATATTAGTGGAATCATCCAGTACCTTCGTGTCTGACTTTTCAACTAGTGGTGTTTGTGAGGTTCATTTGTTGATAATTCTATTAGCACCGTCTTTCTTTTTGCTATATTTCATTTTACAAGTACATCGTTTATTTGTTTTGTTAGACTTTTGGACTGTTCCCAGTTTGGAGGTATTATAAATACAGCTGGCATGAATATGCATACAAGTCTTTCCATTTATGTTGGCTAGATACCTGTGAATGGAATTCCTAGGTCATAGGGCACATGCACGTTTAACTTTGTATGTAATCAGTTTGCCAAACCATTTTACCCTAAAATCACCAAGGTGTGTGGGTTCCCTGGGGATTTGGGTAATGGTGATATAGGGTAGGAAGGAAACCTATCAAGTTAGGCCTGGATTCCTAGCCTTGTTTTGCCACTCACCTGACTGGGCTTTAGAAGGCAATCCCAGTTTTATGCCCACTGCACTAAGAACCTCTGCCACTGACCTAAGCATAACCTGGGAGCCATGGCTGTACCAGAGTGAGGTGCTGTTTGTAGATACAGATGAAGGGAACAAGGATGAACTTGACTGGTGCTCATGGAGATATCCTTGGGCTGGGGACTTACAGGTCAAGCTTCCTGTATCACTCTGGGGTCATCAACATGTTGAGAGAGTATAGGCACAACCAAGGTTTAAGCACCTGTTGTGCTCTACATATAGATGCCTGAAAACACTGCCAGCCCAGGAATGGCAAATCAGAGTTTAGTCTGGAGATCACAGTCTAAGAACAGGTGAGGGTTAAGTGGGATTGGGAATTCCCAATCCAAGTCCTGAACCACAAACTTCAGTCTCTGACAAAGGGTGGACCATGACCAGAATCTTGCCAGTTGAGGTTCTGGTTAGAACCATTGCCATACAGCTTAACCTAACAGCTATGCATTCTGTGCCTATGTAATCACAAACTATGCTAGGCATGAGAATGTAGACATGGAAGATGCAGGCTTTTTAAATTTTATTACAAAAGGAACATGATTTAAGCCCAATTTCCCAGCAAAAGTCACCAATTCCAAGTTAATTTGGTGAGAGCTTCTCTGGTTAGGGAGCAGGTTGGTAGACAGAAGAGCCTTTCAGACCACTCCACACCTCATCTTCTCTGTCCCTGATGAACACCCCACATCTGTAGAAACTGCTTTCAAAGCTGTTCACTGGGCCTCATTGAAGCGGGTCACCATTGTCTTGTGCAGTGTCTCTTTGTAGGATTCTGTTGAGGTGACACCATAGGAACTGCCCCGGGCACCCAGGCCAGACCCTCGAACCCGTGTTTGAGCCTGTGTAAGAAAAGGCAGGTTTTGTCAGATTGGTAGAGGTACACTGGGAGTGTTGGAAACAATGGCTCATAGACTCACCTCAATGGGTGTCACAATGCCCTGTTTCTTGCGACCCAGACCACTGCCTTCTTTCCAGCCCATGGCCTGGAGCATGCGACTGCCAATGTTGTCACTGCCTAATCCATCCCGAGTGGGCTGTTCAAAGTCACTGCAGGTGACAGTGTACCGTGTGAGTGGTGTGCCAGCCCGAGACCCCCTCACCTGGTACCTAGCCCTGCACTCACACAGAAGCTGTAGATATGCCACCGTACTTCCTCCTTTTGGGCTCTGGTGGCTCAGGGATACCATACTTCTCCCTGCGTTCAGCTGCTCGGTCTCGGTACTTCATTTGCTACAAATTAGTGCATGGGAGGATGTTGAAACACATAGGCATGGATGAGGCTGGGGGAGGCATACAGGTTTTTCTGTCTGGCCTGGTCCTAGGTCCTGAAGGTCAGGACACAATGGAATGGGAACTGGGAGGAAGTCAACAGGACAACACATGGCTTTCAGGCTGTACCTGGCTAAGGAAATTTTAAGTTCCACTGCCTGGAGTGACAGGGACAGGGGCAAGATGGAATGGAGCCCAGCAGTGGGTCACATCTCACCTCCATGTCATTCTTTTCTAGTGCTTCCAATTCGTTTTCTGATAAGTGGGCTCGCCGATGAATCTCAAGGTTTTGCTGTAAAGGGGAACAGGAGAGTAAAGCACTTGGGCTGGAATGGGCTAGACACAGGATATCCTGCCAACAATATATTCAATCACCTTGTGGAGCCCGGAGAGCTGCTGGTGCCGGATGAGTGCCTCCTTGCTGGGAAACTGGCGGCGGCAGAGCAGACAGGCTAGCTTCTGCCAGTCTGTGAGCTTTTCTTCCCGCTCAGGACCTCCTCGCTCTTGTTCCTCCTCACTGTCACTCTCCCCGCTGTAGGCTGCCACCAGCCCTCGAGGTGGGCTCTGTAGACAGTGAGGGTGGATAGTTAGCCAGCCTTGCTAAGATCAGAGACCCCTGCCCCTTTTGCTCTGACAACTCACTGGGCGGTCATCACTGGCCAACTTTGGGAGATCCATGCTGGTGTGCTGTCTTTCAGCTAGCGCTCCCTGAGGTAAAGGACACAGAAATTGAGAGCTCCACAGAGGGCCCTAAGGAGTAATGAGATTGTAGGTGGGGTACAGGTGGACAGTTACAACACACCTTCTTCTCAAGGATGGCATAGCCTGCATCTGCAGTGGCCGATTCCCGCCTTTCATCATCTCGTAGGGCACTAATAGGCTGGAAGCTATTTTTGAAGTTTTCTTTTTGCTTATTGAGACTGCGGGCCCACCGCTCCATGTCCTTGGCAATCTGGAAAGGGGGAGATTAAAGTTCCCAGAACTCCTCAAACTTGGGGCTCTATTCTCTCACCCATGACCCTTGCAACAGGAGCCCTTCCTGCCCTGTGGCCTCAAGTCTGGTACTTTTCTTATCTCAACCACTGTGAAAGGCTGGGTATACCCAGCTTCTGGACTATAGTGCTTGGGTCTAATTCTTGTAGAACATTTCTTTAGAAACTATAAACAATGCCCAAATACTTCCACCTCCTCCAAACCATCTTAATAAAATAAACTCAAATTCATGCCAAGGATCCCTTCCATCTACTGGCCCCATTTCCAAACATTCCCCCGCCTCCTACCCACTCCATGTAGTTTCCAAAGGCAAAGGCAGCAGCAGTAGTGTGGGCAAGAAAGGCAGATACAACTGGGAGGCAGAGCAAGCTGGTCAGAAGGGCTGTGGGGCAGTGGTGGTGGTACAAGATCCTACTTTCTGTATCGGCCTGGGATCTTTTTCAAACCCCTCTATGGCTACAACCCCAACTACTTCTTTCTTGAGACAGGTTTATTTCTCTGTGTAGCCCTGGCCATCCTGAAACTCACTCTGTAGACCAGGCTAGCCTTGGAGATCCACCTGCCTCTGCCTCCCAAATGCTGGGATTAAGGCCACCACCACTAGGCTGCAACCCCAACTTCTGATCAGCACTTGTATTATTATTTGTTCTTTCATTTTTACTTTCTAAATGCAGAGAGAGCTACATACTCATGAACAGGGATGGGGGAGTAACTGGGCCTTATACTAGACAAGCACTCTTTCACTGAAGTCACACTCCTAGCATTGTATATAATTTTAACTTATGTGTGATGTTCTGGTTGGTTTTTGTCAACATGATACAAACCTAGACATATCTGGGAAGAGGAACTCTCAATTAAGAAATTGTTTCTAACAGAGTGGCCTATTGGTGAGTCTCTGGGGCATTTTCTTAATTACTGACCAATGTGGTAGGACCCAGCACACTGTGGGCAGTGCCACCTCCTAGGCAGGTGGTCCTGAGTTGTATAAGAAAGCAGACTGAGCAAACCAGGGACACCAAGCCAGTAAGAAGCACTCCTCAATGGTGTCTACATCACTTTCGGCCTCCAGGTTTCTTCCTTGACTTCTGCTCATAATGAAAAACCCTTTCATGCCCACATTGCTTGTGGTCAGTGTTTATCATACCAACATAAAACTAAGACATGTGACATGGTGTCACATTTAATGTTCTGTGTTTCCTCCAGGGCACAAATCATTTTCATAATTCCTTGGGTTACTGAGGGAATATTTATTGTTTGCTTCTAAGTGCTGTGCTTCAATGTCATACCTTTTCTCTACAGAGACACTGTGGTTCTAACTGCTCTCTACAGAAAACCCTGCAGTTTTTCTTTTGTTAATCAACAACCAGCAGCATGAAGGCTCCCTTCGAGGGACAGAGAAAAGCTGCCAGAGCTCACTCAGATGTTTAAGTTACTTCATGGTGGTAGGTGGTCCTGCTATAGTACCCACCAATAATGGATTAGGCTCAAGAGTCCTTACTTTCTCACCCACTACCCTACTTTCCCTTAAGCAGGAGAGGACAAGAGGTGACAGAACATAGACTCCAAACAGGAAATGATGGCTGGAGGTTCACCTGTTGGGCTGTCTTTGTCTTATGCTTCTCTTTCTTCTCTTTTCCCTCCTTTGATGATACTCCCGTCTCTTTATGTCCATCAGCAGATTGCTCCAAGGCAGGTATGTAGGTCCGCCGCTCCCCATCCCAGTATAGGTACTGTTGACTCTGAGCATTGTAGTAATACTGAGGAAGAGAATGGAGGAGATGACATGAGGGAGGACCTCTAGGACTAGCTACCACACAACCACACTCCAGTTTTCCCTAGGCCACCCTGCCACCTACCTGGGAGTTTGGGTCATAGTATAGACCAGTCTGGGGGTCATAGTAGTAGCCAGATGTTTCATCATATTGGTAAGTAGAGACATCAGGAACAGCTTTGGGAATTAAAGACAAGGGTGTCAAATTCCTCCTTGCTTAGAGAAGTCCACACCCTTACCAACAGGCTATGTATAGCTACTCACGGTACTGGCTGTAGGACTCTGGGGCAGTGGGACTGGTGGCTGGTGGTAAGGCAGAGCTGGGATGAGTAGGACTCTGGAGCTCAGACTTGAGCACAGCAGGTGACATGATGGTGTATGACTGCTCATGGGTCACAAAAGGCAACAGGACTCAGCGTCTGTTAATACCACCCTGCCCATTCAAGATGCACCCCAACCCACCAGCCTCCCCAGAGCATCAATGCTATCCTCACTTGGCTATTGGAAGCTGTGCCCTGGCCACTGCTTCCCTCAGCTGATTGCTGATAAAGCCCGGGGGCAGCACCAGGCTGGGCTCGGGAGAAAGCCTGCAGTGCTACAGAGTCTGCCCCAGCCTCAAGAGAGGCCTCAGGACCTGAAAGGAAAAGCAAGGAGAATACCCATGAATGTTAGAGCATAACACAGTAGGCCTCTAGGCCCCACAATTATGCTCAGCAAGAGAGGACGAGGCTCACCGGCTCCAGCCGGGTCTCCTTTGGTTCCAGTCATGCCAGGACCCTTGGTATTCTTAAGATAGCCATGGGCATATAGGGTATCTGTGCCCTGGCTGCTGCCATAGCCTTCATCCTGTTGATAGTAGCTGTAGTCAACTGGTGTCTCCTCAGGGGCAGCCCAGGCACTCTCTCCACCCTGGGAGGCCTGAGAGGCAGGTAAGAGATCATTAGAACAGGAGAGGGTGTAAGGGAAGAGATTTGCTAGAAGCATCTGTCTTACACATGCAGTTAACATTCCCACTTGACAGAAAAGCATGCAGTCTTAAGGCAGTAAAGAGTAAGGGGTGCTGACAACAACAGTGGAAGAAGAGACTAGAAAAAGGATACATGCTCAAATGGGCCCCCACCCTGGGATGATACTGATAAGGTATATGTGCTAGGCCTCAGACCAAGCAAGACACCCCAAATCTCTTCATTTTTTCCTCTTTCCTCCCTCCTATGTAGGCTATGATAGCCTGGAATGTGTAGCAATCCTCTTGCCTTTGACCCCAGTCCCCACTCAGTGCTAGGATTATAGGTATGCATCATACCTTGCTATCTATCCTCCTAGTCTTTATTCTCTACCAAAATTTTCACTTCCTTTTCCTTTTTTTGGTTTTGAGACAGGGCCTCAAACTCACTATAAAGTCAAAGACTGGCCTTCAAAATCCAATCCTCTTGCCTCCACCTCATAAGAGCTTTGATCACTGGTGCTTACCAGCACACTCGGCTCCCAAAAATTTTAGATACTTGTAACTTTTTTTTTTTAATTTATGGCATATATACTTACATAAGCAACACATTTCCCCCCCCCCACTACATAACATATTATTCCAATTTAGGTTTTACCAGAGCACCAATCCAAAGAAAAAAGTACAGGAAATAGGGATGGAAAAAAGGCTCAGCAGATGAGAGAAGTTGCTGCTCTTGCAAAGGACCCAGGTTCAGTTCCAAACACCCAATAGTTGTTCACAGCCACTCAAAATTCTACATACACATGGTGCACATGCATAAGTACAGGCAAAACACTTACACACATAAAAAAATCCTTAAAAAGGAAAAAAGCCCAAGGTGACTGGGAAGGATAGAGGATGGAGTGGGAATGGATCACTGTCTATAGAGGCAGGAACAAAGTGGAAGGCCTACAACACCTGTTATAAACAGGGTATAACAGTTTGATAACAAGCCAATTTTGGTGTTTGCAGAAAGAGGACAGAAGGGTAATGAAAGGCAGGTGCAATGGTGATGGGGCAGAGGAGGCAAAGTACCTGTGAGATTGCCCACTGGGCAGCAGCAATGGCAGTGCTGGCCACAGAGGCGGCATTGATTCGACTGCCTTCATTGGAGGCCATATCCCTGGGGAAGATAGTAGAAACTGGAAATGAAATGGGGAGCACCAAGGTAGTGGGATGGGCAAGCTGTAAGAGGGCTTAGGTGGGGGTCTGACCTCTTAGAACCCTTGGCAAACTCCACGTTGATGGTCTTGCCATCGATGGTGAGCGGAGGGTGCAGGGCTTGCAGGATCTGCAGCAGCTGGGCTGCCTCCTATGGGTGGACCAAAGGGTCAGGCCCGGGGAGGCCCCCGGCTCCATTGCCCCAGTTCTACATTGGGACCGCGGTGGGGGTGGGGTAAAGGACCCTCCTCCCTACCCCGGGGGCCGGGACCATAGCTGCCCGGCCCCCCCCTGTGCCGCCCTCACCACGATGGTGGAGAGCTGGATGAAAGCGAAGCCTCGATTCAGCTGGGTCTGCTTGTCCTTTATAACACGCACATTGGAGGAGGACAGCACCGCATAGGGTGCTAGGGCCCCCAGGATGGAGTCCATGGTGCTGTGTGGGTTCAGGTTGCGCAAAATAATGGCTGTGGGGAAGGGGCCCAGTGTTAGGATACACCTCTCAGTCTGCTTAGGGCCCCAAATTGCTCCACACTCATGTACCTTCTGCTTCCTCTTGAATAAACTCTGCTTGTCCAAGTACCAGCTCTGTCTTTCATCTACCAGGAACCCTCTCACACACACTCAAAATTAGTTTGTAGAGAGCCCCTCCCTTGCTCTCTCTACATCATGTGTTTATTATCCCCACACCAGAAAGAAACACTCCCGCTCAATAAGGACCAAGTTTTGTTCATTACCATTTCTCTGCCTTCAGAGGTTCCAGACCAGAGGCCCTAAGGCACAGAGGAAGGAGGAAAGAACAATTGACTCACTGTCATTGGCGTTCTCAGAGCTTGGCTCTGAGCCCTGTGACAGGGCTTGGGAGGTCAGTACGCCCTGGGCCTGGTAGGGCTGTGGCAGTGGGAGTAGGCCCTGGCTTAGCTCCCGTCCGCTCAGCGGTAGTGCCTGCTGATCCAATCGTGTGCCAAGGGGCAGCTTCTGCTCTGCCTCTGTCAGGGATGGTGGGAGATAGATAGGCTGATGATGAAGGTGGAAGCTCCATGGCTGGTCACACTCCCCACCCTTCCACACTGGCCCAGTTAGTATGGCTCACCTGATTTGGGTACACCACATTTGAAGCACTTCTCACGGCGTTTGAAGTTCTGGACACCACACTGTGAGGCACAGGCCAGGTGATCAGGACTTTCCATGATATCCTCCAAATAAGGACCCACAGAACAACATAATAATCCCCAGGAAGGGAGCTTTCGGGGTCAGGGGTGGCAAGAGTCTTGTAGACATTTTCATTTCATTATCATCTTCAATCCTCTGACTCTTCTATGACAACTGGCTCCCCGCACCAGCCCTCTTACTTCAGGAATACACAGCTCTGAGTGTTACAGCAGTTGCTTCCCCTGCCCATCTTGTTGAGACTGTCAACTCTCGCTGTATCCCATGAACCCTCTTGCTGAGACATGCTTACCTAACAGAAACTTTTACTGTTTCCTACTGAAGCCTTTGGTCAGACCCTTCCCATTGTTTATTGCTAGGACTAGGTTGAATAAAGCTATTTTTGATTTTCCCCCCCTTGGATAGATATTCCAGCCACTAAAGATCTTGTTCAGCTTCCATCACATTCTATCCCTGGTCCAGTCAGGTATGAAGTGGTACCCCTGGGTCAGGCCCTATACCATGTGATCAAGAAGTCTGCTTAGACTGTGTTGACAGGGGTCAGGATCGAAGCATGGGCTAAGAGGGTCACTTGGTTGGGCTGCACAGAAGCAGGAAGTTTAAATCTGGGAAGCCTAGAGGTTTAGTTTTGCTGGGAGGTGATCTTAGTGGAAGAACTAAGAGACTTTCTACAGTTGGTGAAGGGAGCATGCAAAGAGATAAAAGCCAAGACTGGCAAGGGAAGGTAAAGGAGGACCTCATGCTGAAACTAGATGTTATTGGAGTTTTAGACAGAGATGGGAGGACAAGGTCAGAACTGGGTTTCCACTGCAACATTACAGATGAGGGTGGAGAAAAAGGGATGAGGCTAGTGTAACAAGAAGGGCTCTGTGAGAACTGGATGGGAGGCTGCAAGAACTGTGAGAGAGTGGCAAAGAAAGGAGGGTGGCTACACTGGGATGAAAGTGACAGGATATGGTAACCAAAAGACATGTGGGACACAAAGGCGGGGAAGAAGATAAAGAAACACTGGTTTCAGGAAAATATGAAAAAAGATCAAGTACCACTATCACTTTCTCTTTCCAGAGAGGTTAGATGCCTCTCCTATACAAAGATGGCAGATGCCACTCTCCCACTAACTAGCTTGCTTCTCAGGGAGAAGATAGGCCACTAGCTCTCAGTCTTCCTATTAGATTTCGGGACTACATGATAGTCCTGGTAGATGAAGCTGTAGAATCGCAAAGCTGGCCTCAGGGCAGACCTAAGGCCACTTAGGGAACAGGAGGTGGCCTTGTGAGCTAAAGGCTCATGCATGGTTCCACCTTTCTGAGCCTCAGCTTCCTCTTAGGGAATATGGTGGTGATCCCACAACTAACAGGGTGGGCCTTCAAGGCTTAATAGTGACATGGCTCTATCAGGGTAGCTTTCAAGGTTCAGTTATCCTCAGAACACTCTGTACTTCTTTTCAAAGGTAACAACAGTTACTTAAGAGTTGAATGTGGGTCAGGAGTCTTTCTATGTTGCTCTTTCATCAAGAGTTTCATTCTCCCAACAACTTTAGTGCTCACCCTCACTTCTTAAAGATGAGGAAAAGTGATGTACAGATAGGATAAGTACCTTGACCACCATTAAGGCAGACCTGAAACAGTCTGCAAGCAGCCTTGGCTCTGAAGCCCATGTTCTACACACTGTAGGAGGCTTATGTTGCCACTACTTAGTCACTTAATGCTATTATTTCTTTTAAATCTATTGGGTCTTTAGTCCAGGCTGTGTTTGATGAGGGCAGAGCCTTGATGACTGGGGCTGGACAGCCCATTTCCAAGAGCACACTTCCTCTCACAGGCTCTGAGAGAGTAAGCTGCTGGGGCAGACTCTTCCCCAGCACCAGCTGCCCAACCACCTCTGTACCTTATTACACAGCCAGTCCTCATTGATCTTGGGCTTAGGATCGCTGTAGTGCATGGATACCTTCTGGCCCAGGATGTTGAGGGAATGCTGTGGGAAAAAGCAGAGCACAGTGAGGCCTAGGTAGCAGTGCCCCACGCACCGTTTCAGCAAAGGAGAAGAGAGTGAGCGAGCCCTTCAGCTGGATGGATGAGGGACAGGGAATGAAGGGAGTTTGGAGAACTGATGGAGGGAAGAAGGAACGGAGGGAGGGAAGGAAAGCACCACAGCTCTCAGGTACAGCTACTTGCTGCACACGCACGTGTGTGCGTGCGCACACCCACACGCACAAACATACACACACAAATCAGGCCCATAGTGCTTGGTTGACCAACGACTGCCGAGTTGGGAGTGCTCCCCCAGCTTGGTCCTGACAGTGCCAGGCCACACCCAGGGCCAGCACTACACAGGCTATGCTGGGAATGAGGGGAGATGGGCAGGGAAGAAAGAGGAGGGTAGGGAGAGAAAAAGAGAAAGAGCGCAGGAGCGCTAGTGCTGGAGAAGGGGAAAAAGAAAGCCAATTTAACAGACGGAGGTTTCCCGCCATGAGGCCACCTTCCCAAGGTTGGCCAGATCCTGGGCCCACCGCACTAGCCTATTGACCCGACCCACAGAGCCGGCCACGGGGTTGCCTCGACCAGGACCCTCCACTTCACCACGGCTGCCCCTTCCTCCCCTGACACTTCTCTCTAGTGCTCTACACCAGTGATAGGATAGGGTTGGGTAGCCAGGTTAGACCCTTGAGTATTGGAAGGTCCCAACGAAGTTGAGTTGGGATCCTGTGTCAGGCTAGGGGAGCCAGCTCCCTCCGTTGCTGACAGAGCACAGTTCCTTATTGAGAAGGTAGAGGTGGGGCCTCCTGTGGGTGGGGAGGGTGCTGTGAATGGGAGGGACCAATGAATTGAGCCCAGGGTGTCAATAAAACTATCACACTTGACTGAAACTTTCAACCAAAAGCAGTGTTGTCCCTCTGCATGGAACTCAGAGAGCCAGATTCACATGCAGGAGAGACCTAGCAAAACAAGTCTTGCTAGTTTGTGTGCCAGCATCTATGTTCCCCAGTGGCAGGATTTCAGTGGTCCTGAGAGCACAACCAAGTTCTGGCTCTACTAACTTGGGAGCAGAAGGGTCCCGCTGGGGTGTGGGGAACTAGGGGAAGGAACCCACCCTGGCAGCTCTTTCTCTGAAAGCTCAGCCAGGAGAGGGAAGGGAGCGCTAGTGCCTGGCAGCAGGAAGGGGCCAGGGTACGGTGTTGAGAGCGGGCCCCAGATGGGAAGCCCAGTGGGTAGTGAGAGATGGGAAGAGGAAATAATGGGGGTCAGGAAGGGGGGAGAAAGGGGACAGGGGTATGGGGACACAGGGCCACAGGACAGGGAACTGTGTCCATAAGATTCAGGCGATGGGGAGTGCTCGATTATAAAGTAGTATTTGTTTGGGGGGGGGTTCAAGTGCGGCAAAGCAACCTGATTGGCTTCCATCCATCGTGTAGCGTCCTGCAAGTGACTAAACTCGACGAAGGCGAAGCCCCGGCTCTGACCTGGAGACAGCATTCAGATACAGACGCAGTGGGTTAGTCAACAGCTTTGGACACACGGCGTTCCCGGGGGCAGAACCCGAGGGGAGAGGAGCAGGGGCAGAGAGGGAAGGGGAAGAGGAGAAAGGAAGAGAAAAGTGATCAGAGAGAGAAAGAACAGGGAAGGTAGGAGTCAAGGTAGATGGTTGGGAAGGGCAGGAAGGAAGGAAAGGGGAAGGGAAGAAAATAAGAATAGGAGAGTCAGATCAGGCTAGGAGACATATATCCCAACTGTGCAGTGAGATGGGCGGCTCAGGCAGACTTGTCTAGCCAGCTTGGGGTGATAGATGGAGAACTGAGAGGGGAGTGATACAAGGAGAGATGTGTCTCTAGAAGAGGAGGCTACTTTGACTCCATATAGGCCAAAGCAAATAACTCATGGGCAAGCCTAGAGCAAGGCCAGGATTACTGGATCAGGCGTTTAATCAAAAGAGCAAAAGAGAAGTCAGGCTAAGTTGGTCTGTGAGGCTATGGGAGTGAGTGTTCCTGGCCAGCACATAGGAAACCAGGGAGTGGTTAGGAACAGAGTCTCAGCTTAACCTTGGTGTAGGTAAAGGGAAGGAAAATCACTAGGGAGTCACTTCAGGGCCACAGTGGGGAAGACTGACAGCTAAGATTCTCCTAAATAGGCAGATGGTGGCTGGAGCTGGCCAAGAGGACATTACAGGTAAGAATCAACAGGTGCCTAGGAGAAATGTCCAAAGCCACTGAGAGGCCATACCTGGCCTCCTTAGGGAAAGGAACACAGATTCTGTCAGTGAATGGCACAGCTAGAACAAAGCAAAGCAAGACCTACATACATGTCATGAGACAGATTCCAGGCCTGGCCAGGGCCTCTGGGCTTGCGATTCTGGGAAAGTAACTCATTCTGAGGTAGCAATGGAAGGAGGCTTTGGATGTGGTGGGTCTGGAGGGGCATGCTTGATCTCCAAAAGAATCGCCATCAGGATGCATTGGAGGACGGAATAGTATGAGGGGTGGGCAAGGGAGGATGGAGAGAGGGAGGAGGTTTAAGGAGGAGAGAGACTGAGATTGAAAGAGAAGCCCAGGCAGAGTGAGGCCCCACTGTTTCTGCCTTGGGGATCCTGGGCAGTGGTCCTGCAGAGACAACTCCACCCACCCTGCTAAATTCTCAGGCCAGCTCCAAGCAGCCTGCAAGAGGGAGGGAGGAAACAGGTGAGGCCAGAAACTTCTGGCAGCTCCTTAGGATACACTTTTAGTGAGAGCCATCCCATCCCCTGCCTCCCCTCTTGGGACATATGGGTGGGTTCATGTGAGACCTACTTTTGGTTAGAGGCTGTAGTCAAAGTGATGTAAAGGAGACCAAGGGGCAGAGGAAGAAGAAGGAAGTATATGTCCTAGGAGGGGTCACCACCTCAGATACTCAGAGTTCCAAAGAAGAGGTTTTCCAGAGCCTGGCTCTGGCCTTGCCCCTGGGGAATAGTCAGCTCAGCCCAGAGCTGCTTCCCCTTTAGGACAGCCCCCCCCACCCTGTAGAGGCTGCTGGCTGGAGCTGTGAGAGTGGGGGATGGAAGAGAAAAAGAGAGGGTACCCCCCCAAGCTGCCCATTCCCAGCTGTGGCAGGCAGGGAAGTAGGGAGGGGAAGAGGGAGGGAAAGGCAGAGGCAGAAGGGAGATTTGGAGGCTGAGGCTAGCCAGCAGAAGGGGAAGGCACTGGGAACGAAAGCTCACCTGAGGATTTGTTCCGCATCAGCCGGACCTCCCGTGCTTGGACACCATGGGACTGCAGCTGACCTCGAATCTGTTCAGGAAATAAAGAAGCAGGATGGATTTAGCAAAGAAAATGGTTAAGATTTTGAGGTCAATATACACATATACATACATACACAAGCACGCACAGCGCCTCTTCTGCCTCTTTCAAATCTTTCCTCAGTAACAACAACTGCAACCCATGATAGTACTCAGTCTTGCTTCCAGCCCTGGACTTGAAGAAAGTGAGTCAAGCAAAGACAGAAACAGTACAGGGTAAAGCATGATCCCCAGGGGCACAAAGACATCAGGCAAGTAAGTGAGGTAGCAAGTCAGGAATGGTGGGCAGGGTGATCTGAGAAGAGGCTTAGTAGTAGCCTGGAAGCTTAGAAGCTGGAATGCAATTCTTGTTCATCACAAAGGAATTACTCCCTCTTCCCTCTCCTTGACTTGCACCAAAAGCTACTACCTATGACATAAAGAAGGACAGGAGCCTAAGCCATTTCAGCCATATGAGGAGGAGAAACTTAAAGACAAAAAGGCATGGTGGTTGATCTGGAAAGCTATCTGAATTAAATGAACCTGAGGGAAACTATAGAGGCAACTTAGGACCCCAGGTGAGGCAGTCCCTAGGCTGGTAGTACCTCTTTTGGTGGAAGGGGAATTTATGCCAGATACTTTTTGCATCAGCTCCCCATCAGGATAGCAGATAAGAAATTAAGTCTTACACATATAAGTATGCAAGAAGATGAAAAGTATAGACATACAGATCTTATCAAGAGTCCAATCAGGGAGGACCTGGGAAATAACAAGAACACTGGGCTCTGGGGTCCAGCAGTTCAGGTTAGACCCCAACTCTACTCTGCCACTTGCTGGAACATGAAGCAAGTCATATTGCTGCTTGGAGCTTTGTGGGACTGACTACAATTCATACCTTCCAGAAAGAGCCTCTGTGAGGATTCAATCAACCTGGCACATGGCCTCCCCAACCACAAAACCTCAGGTAAAAATGTCAGCAAATAACCTGATCCTACAAGGATTTCTTAGGTGGGATCACTACTGTCACCAAATGGGCAGCTGACAGGCTTTCGGGGAAGCACCACTCGGAGAACTGACTGGGGCTGAGGCAGTGAGGGGGTACAAGAATCAGGGAGGCTAGTCAAAACTCTACTTTAGTAATACTCTTGGATTTTGAATATGGTTTGCTATAAGCCAATTGCATGAGAAGGAAATGAATGAAGAAAGGAAGATGGAAGGCAGAGAATGTCACAAAGGCAAACAGGGTCAAGAAACTATCAAGTGGCTAGGCTGTCACTGCTGACAAGGGGGGAATATGGAATTTTAGAAAAGCCTATGGGCCCTACATCTCACTCTTATGGGTCTCTGCCACCAAGAATATCCAACACTGGGCTTAGCCCTCCATCCACATATAAGAAAAGGGTGAAAGCCAATGGAATGTGCAGGAGAGATGCTCTTCTCTCGCACCCGTAGCTACTGCTCCTGAACTAAGCCAGCCTGCCTGCTGCCTTCTCTCTTCCATACCAGGAAGTGATGGAGCCATCCCAGAGGTTGAATAGTGCTGGGGACAGGAACTGATGGGGGAGAAGAGAGGGAAGGTGCTGTGGTTGGTTGCAAAGGATGGGTGGAGAAAAGCTGAGGGCCCTGGAAAAGGTCCAGCCTGGCCTCCTGCTCTGCCGCCTGCCCAGGGCCTTTGGGGGGGCACGTACGTCATCCTCAGTGGCTGCCTGTGGCAGCATCCTCAGCATGACGATGTTACTGTCCTCCTCCTCCTCCTCCTCCTCCTCCTCCTCCTCCTCCTCCTCCTCCTCCTCCTCCTCCTCCTCCTCCTCCTCCTCCTCCTCCTCCCCCCCCCCCCTTGCTCGGTCCGATAGTCCTGGTCCCAATAGTCGCCGTCTCTGGGGAAGCCTGGCGGGCCAGTGGGACTGTGCCTGTGCCTCCGCCGCCGCCTACGCTGAGTCTCGGAGCCCGGGGAGGCCTCGTAGGAATCCTGGCCGACAGAATAAGATGAGAGACACCAGACGGGCAGTCAGTCTGGGTGGGCCTAGTGGCTGGCCAATGGCTCTCTGAGACAGGCAGGCTTTGAAAGCCAGGGGTGGGCAGGCGGGCTCCGGTTAAAGGCTCAGGCAGGCAGGGTGGGTAGGCCTTGGACTGTAGCCTTTTTAAGGCTGCAAATGTTCCACAGGATACTTTTGGGAGCTGTCTTCAAAGAATGGCAATATTGGTGTGGAGGAGGAACTCCCAAAGGCAGGTTAGGTTGATAAAAACATAGCTTAAATCTCTTTGGGAAAAACTAGCCTGGGTTCAGCAAACTAGACTTTGCTTTCAATTTCTTACCTTTTCTTTCTTTGCCAGCTCAACTGGTATGTATACAATTGTTTACTACAGCATTGAAAAATACCCATCTCCCTACTGTTCCCACTCTAAAATTGGGCTCTGGAAGCAAACCAACAGTTTAGAAACAGTGTCAGATATAGCTTAGAGGCAGCCAACAGAAGTTGGTGGGCTACTATGCTTCTCCTTGATCCTTGTTCCTCAGCCCTGACAAAGTCTCTCTTCACTATCTCTCACAACAGAGTGCTGTTGCTGATTCTTAAAGTTGTTCCATCTATTAATTCCAATACTAAGCAGGTCAGGCCTAAGCCTACACCCTTCTACCCAGACAGAGGATAGGTCCAGACAATTGGATGCTGTAGTCTATACTTGTCCCAAGTCTCTTTCCAGGGTCCATTGTACCCATGGAGACATTAAGAGACACTGCTCAAGAGCAGGCAACAGAGAAGCCTGGATGCCTATAGGACCTGGCTAACCAAATAAAGCTGGTGGTCCACCAGGGGAATCTTCAAATAGCCCCTCCGCCCAGAGGCTAGCTCAAATACAATTCCTTCTCAGGGCTGGTCTTGCAAGTGTAACCTTTCCATCCTACTAGACAAGAGAGCTGCGTGCACCAGGTCTTTGACTGGCTCCCTCAGAATGGAGTTCTCTAAGGCAAAGGTGTTTCTAGCCCTCAGATGTGGGCTCTCTCATGGTGAGCATCATGCCTTATCCTTTAGGCTAGAGGTAATTACCCACATGAAATGGCTTCCCCAGAGGTCCTTTCCTTCCTTTCAGTCTAGAGGTTTTGTCAAGACCAGGAACACCCAGTATTAGCTTCCCAGAGTTATTTGGCTTGAATGATAGTCTATAGTCAGGTTGTCCTTCCAACCCTAGATGCTGGGTCCCATGGAAGAGATCTTGTGACTGCCCTAAACAGTGGGGGCAGGCAGTATAGTGCTTGCAGTGAACCAAAGGCCAAAATTGAACAACAGGGAAGAAGGGAAAGAAGTAGTGGCTAGGAGCCCTGAGAAATACAGAATCAAGCAGTGTGGAAGCCAGGGAGACCCAACATAGAAGACCCCTCAGAGAAGGAGCAGGGACAGATCCTTCCCTAGTGATGCAAAGCAACCGAGCAATCCAAAGGCACAGGATCAGAGCATTGCCTACACCTGGGCTGCAGCCAGACACACAGGCCTTTCAGGAGCGGTACCCCCAAGGCCTGGTTTTGCCCTCACCTCTGCACTTTGCTCTTCAGATGAGTCGTCATACTCATGCTTGCCCTCCTGACTGCCATACTCTCGGGGGTATGAGCGGTAGTCCATGTCTCTATAATCATGGTCCCGGCTGCGGTTCTCTCCACCATCATCCTGTGAACGATCAGTGGCTCCATAGCGGCCAGTCCTGTCACCACGACCACCTCTAGAAGAAGGATTGAGATTAGAAGAACAATCTTCACAAAAGACTCAAGATGTGAGTTACCCCATAATCCACTGTCTAGGACCTCAGTCTCACTCCCCAAAAAGGACTCTGAAAACCTAACTCCATTGCATGAACTAAATATTGCATGCCCTTAAAGCCAACACACTTATCTCTATCCCTTCCTCACCTCTGGTCCATACGCATCTCAAGCTTCCTGAATGGATTTCTCAGGAAGAGATATAGGCTTCTCCCAGTTCTGTCTCTGTACCCAAAATCCCAAATATAAGTACTCGCTAAGATAATCAACCCAATCATGTCATTCACTTTAGTGATTTCTTCTAAACAAACAGATAAAACACCCACCCAAATTTCCATCAAGATCCCACCAAGTCTACAAGGGTAAGGTCTTTGTAGACCTATCCCTATCTACCCTATGCATGCCACTCTACCCACTTCAAGCCATCTGGAAAGGACCAGCAGCTCTTCAGTTAAAATTTCTTCAACTTTGAGGATCTTATAAAGAACCTGAGTTCCTGGGCAGCTCACAACTGCCTATAACTCTAGCTCCACAGTCCTCTTCTGCCCTCTGAGGGATCTGGATTCACAGGTGCATACCCCCACACACTCACATACACATAATTAAATAAAAATTCTTCAATTATAGTTAATTGTAAAATAATTATCTCAAAGTTGATTTTATTTGTAAATCTTCTTTAAAGATTTTTTTATATAAATGGTGTTCTACCTACATGTATGCCTGCAGGCCAGAAGAGGGCACCAGATCTCATCATAGATGGTTATGAGGCACCATGTGTTTGCTGGGAATTGAACTCAGGACCTCTGGAAGAGCATTCAGTGTTCTTTACCTCTAAGCCATCTCTCCAGCTCTAAATTGTAAATCTTTCATCAGTTAAAAGATTACTACAGGGTCCGGGTGGTGGTAGTGTACACCTTTAATTCCAGCACTTGGGAGACAGAGGCAAGCAGATCTCTGTGAATTTGAGGCCAGCCTGGTCTACAGATTGAGTTCCAGGACATTCAGGGCTAAACACAGAGAAACCCTATCTGGAACTTCCTTCCACACACAAAAAGATTACTACAGGCACTATGGACATAGCTAATGGCAGAGGGCTTGCGTAATATATGAAAATTGCTGACTTCCATCTCAGATAATGGGTAAAATCACTAGAGGTAGTCCCAGCTGCTCAAGACCCTGAGAGCTCAGGGTTAGTCTGGGCAACATAGCAAGCCCTGCCTTGCCAAGACATCTAAAAATTTGGAGTTGTCGATATTATTTAGTAGTAGTGCATAAGCCCAGCATGAAGGCCCTGGGTTCTATTTCCAACATTACAAAAAATAACTTAATGGTGGGTTCTAGTAAGTAATGGACCATGCCTTATCCCTCAAAGCTTAATATATGACTCAGTGGGTGATCAAGTATCTCATGGCAGACAAGCAGTGCATACCTATAATCCCAGCACTTGAGAGGTGGAGGCAGGAAAATCAGGAGTTCAAGGGTAGCCAAGATACAAAATGAGTTTAAGGTTACATGAGACCTTGTCTTTAAAAGTACTTTAAAAAGAACCAATTTAGGCTCATTTAAAAAGAAAATATACTACTATAGCTGTTTAGCTCAATGGCAGACCACACATAAAAACCCTGGGCTTAATATCCAACATTGAAGAAAAGAAAATAAAACGTAGAAAAGAACATGGTCAAGCAAGAAGAATCATATCCCACAGAAGAATTCAAAAAGATTCTACTTATGAGCAGTAATAACATTAGGATGTCATTATTGACACCACTCTTAAACTACATTATAATTGGGAATGTCCTTTGGTACATGTGTTTTTCTTATTGGTTGATGAATAAAACACTGTTTTATTCAGGAGGCAGGAAGATAGGCGTGACTAGGAGACGAGAATTCTGAGAAAGGTAAGCAGACAGCAAAGAGACACCACATAGGAGAATCCGAATCTAGAACACGTCAGGCATTCTCTGGTAAGCCAAGACCACAGGAATAAATAGATTAATAAAAATAGGTTAATAATTAAGATAGAGCTAGCCAATAAGACCTACCATAGGCCAATATAGCCTATGGCTATATATTAATTTTATAATTAATATAGCATCTCTGTGTGTTCATTTGGGGCTGAAACAGCGGGGTCCGGTGGGACAAATACTCCAGCAGTAACAATATTCTAATGATAATAGCTAAAAAATTAAATAAGGAAAGGAAGAAAGGGTATGGTTGTTCTTCCAAAGGACCCTGGTTTGATTCCCAGCACCAACATGGTAGATCATAACAGCCTGTAACTTAAGCTCCTTGGGATCTGAATGCATGTGCACATTCATACATGCAAACACATACATATAAATGAAAATAAATCCTGTAAACAAATAAATGATTACATATCTGTATGTGTAAGATCTTATGACTATTCCTCACATATATAAACATTTATTTGTGTATTTATTTACTTTTTCTTAGATTTGTTTTTTGTTGTTGGTTTTTTTTCAAGACAGGGTTTTTCTGAATTGCTTTGGAGCCTGTCCTGGAACTAGTGCTAGGACTAAAGGCATGCGCCATCAACGCCTGGATCAGATTTGGTTTTCTGAGACAGGATTTCTCTGTATAGCCCTAGCTGTCCTGGAACTTTCTGTATGACAGAGAGCCTGGCCACAAACTCAGAGATCAGCCTGACTCTCTCTCCTGAGTGCTGAGATTAAGTGCATGAGCCACCACCAAGGGCTTCTGGTATTTATCTTAGACTGACCTTGAACCATGTAGCCAAGACAAGCTTGAACTCATGGTCCTCCCTTCTAAACCTCTTAAATGCTGGAATTTCAGGCACGGGCCACCAAGCCAGCTTGGATCTAAAATGTAAATGGAAAGAATTAAATCGTAATAGAAAAAGGGAGAAAAGAGAGCCAAGTGTAGTGTCACATGCCTACAATGCTATTTCTCTGAAGGTTAAGACAGGAGTATCCTAATTTTGATGCCAACTTGGGCTATATTAAAAAATCCAAGGGGGTGAGGTAGAGAAGGGACTAGAAAGATGGATTAGCAGGTAAAGGTGCTTAGTGTCCAACAATGCAAACCTGATGATAATGAGTTTGATTCCCAGAAACTATGATGGACAGAACCTTACCCCTAAACCTTTAAATGGTAAAAAATAATAACCCAAACCCCAAAGCATAGAAAGATCATTCAATTATCTATATAAAAACAAAATACTTAATCTTGGAAAAATATAGAGACCCACACACAATCACAAGCCACATTAAAGATAAACAATAAATAACCAGGCGGTGGTGGCAGATGCCTTTAATCCCAGCACTCAAGAGGTGGATCTCTGTGAGTTTGAGGTCAGCCTGGTCTATAGATTGAGTTCCAGGACAGGCTTCAAAGCTATATGGAGAAACACTGTCTCTAAAAACCAAAGGAAAAAAAGATAAAAACATAAGCAATAGAAGTGCTTAGAGGTGCAGCTTTATGTTGGCTAGCTTGCACAAAGGTCTAGGCCCTGTATAGCACCAAAAATAAAGAAAATGAATCAGTACAAGAAAAGCATACTGGGAATGATGACACATGCTGTAATCTCAGGACGCAGGAAGACAGAAATGTGGAGGTCATTGACATACACAGGGAGACCAAGACTCAAATAACAACAACAACAACAAAAAATCCAAACAACAACTTAATAAACATAAAAGAAGAAAATTTAGCACAGGCCATTCCTGTAACAGCACCACTCAAGGAAGCAGAGACAGGAGAATCACAAATTCAAGGCCAGGCCAGGGAATTCAGTAACAAAGATCTAGGGACATAGTTCAGTGGTTGAGAGCTATATTCTCCATCCTTACCTACCGCTGAGTTGGGATGTTTTGTTTTCTTGCTATAAAAGCTCTTTGTCTTCTACATAGGAATCTCTCACTAGATACATGATCTGCAAATATGTTCTCCCATTTTGTGGGTTTCTTTTCATCTTGATAGTGTCTAGTGACCTGAAAGTTTCTTCCTTTTCTTCCTTCCTTCCTTCCCTTCCTCCCTTTCTTGTTTTTGAGAGAGGGTTTCTCTGTGTATCCCTGGCTGTCCTGGAACTCACTCTGTAACTCAGGCTGGCCTTGAACTCACAGAGATCCACCTGCCTCTTGAGTGGTGGGATTAAAGGCATGTGCTATCATCACCCAGTGATCAGAAAGTTTCTAATCTGGACATATTTTTTTGATTTATAGGAGAGTTCAAAGATTAAAGAATACCTGTGTGCCCTCTGCCTAGCTTCCCCCAATACTCAGAGAACCTAAGTCAAATAAATAACAAATTTTACTAGGATTTCACCAATTATCTTATAGCAGTCTCTTTGTAAAATTCATTTTTATTATTAGTTTTTAAGTGTATGTTCATGCATGTGTACATGTGAGTATAGTTGCCAGTGGAGGTAAGAAGTGTCAGATTTCCCTGCAGTTGGAGTTAAAGGTGGCTGTGAGCCACCAAACATGGGTGCTAAGGAATAGAACTCAGGTGCACTAAAATAGCAGGAACTGCACTGAGCCAACTGTTTCAAGGATAGCAAAGTCTTCTCTGGCCTGTGAAAGAGTCCACCCTCCCTGCTCCCCCTCAAAGGGTTTCTCTTTATAGCCCTGGAACTCTCTTTGTAGACTAGGCTGGTCTTGAATTCAGAGTTCTGTTTCTACTGCTTGAGTGCTGGGATTAAAGACATGTACGAGAACCACCTGGTCTTTGAAAGGAGTTTGTGAGTATGTGAGTGAGTGAGTGAGTGAGTATGTATGTATGTATGTATGCATGCATGCTTGCTTTTGTTTTTGTTTTTTTGAGACAGTTTCTGTGTAGCCCTGATTGTCCTGGGATTTGCTTTGTAGATCAGGCTGGCTTCAAATCCACAGAGATCCACCTACCTCTGCCTCCAGAGTGCTGGGACAAACAAAAGGCCTGTGTCACTATGGCCTGGCATCTTTTTTTTCTTTTTAAGGATAGTAATGGTGCTCGCTTTGGCAGCACATATACTAAAATTGGAACGATACAGAGAAGATTAGCATGGCCCCTGCGTAAGGATGACATGCAAATTTGTGAAGTGTTCCATATTTTTCTCTCTTATTGGTTGATGAATAAAACACTGTTTGGCCAATAGCAAGACAGGAAGCATAGGCAGGGCGACCAGACCAGGAGAAGGCTGAGGAAAGGAAGGCATCGGAAAGATATGCCATATAGATGCCAAAGGAGTAATGGGTTCAGGCATTCTCTGGTAAGCCAAGACCACGTGAAAATACATAGATTAATAGTTATGGGTTAATAATTAAGAGAAAAGCAAACAGTAAAAAGCCTACCCATCAGCCAACAGTTTTATAATAAAAAAAGGATAGCAATGATTTTGTATGAAGTGATTTCTTAATTAGACTTGAGGTTATGGGTTTTGCTTTGTTGAAAAACAAGTGACAAGCCCTTCTGATTATATACTATCAAGCAGAAACAGCAGCATGACTTATGTCTGGTGATGTTGACCTTGATCATTAAGGTGGCGTTTATCATTTTTCTTAACCCACAAATTTTTTTTGGGGAGGGACTAGGGAATGTAGTTCAGTTGGTAGAGTACTTTTGTAGCATACATGAAACTCTCTTGAGTGCTGGAATTAAAGGTGTATGTCATCATGCTTGGCTTTAGACTGTTTCTATAAGGACAATCTGTGACATAACCTCTTGTCAATATAAAACATTTCAAAAAAAACCGATTTCATATATGCATACAATATATTTTGATCACACTCATTCTCCACTTCTCCCTAACTTCTCCCAGGTTAATCTAACCCTTCCCAATTTCATGTCCTCTCTCTTTCTTCAATAGCCCACTGATTCTAATTTGTATTGCCTATATACTTATAGGTGTGGAGCCACCACTGGGGACAGTGGTCAACCTATCAGAGGCTAGCTACCCTTTATAGAAAACCGACCCTCCCACCTCATGAAACCATCAACTGCCACTAGTTCTTAGCTAGCCCTAACTCACATCATTTTTTTTTGAATTTCTGTGTAGCTTTGTAGACCAGACTAGCCTTGAACTCACACAGATCTGCTTGCCTCTGCCTCCTGAGTGCTGGAATTAAAGGCATGTGCCATCACCGCCTGGCTCCCAGAATATTTTTTAACATAGAAGATTCTAAAAAGTTCAATGTTTGACAAAACCACACATACACACACACGGGGGGATATGTTTATAAATAATAGCATCTATCAATAAATAGTATCTAGTCAGTAAACTTCAACTTTTGATCTCACTGCCTCAGTCTCCAAAGTACTAGAATTACAGGTATGTACCACCTCTGGAATGCTATGCTCTGGGGAGGCTGAAGCAGAGGATGAGTTTGAGACCTATGGGGGGGGGAGGAAGCTGGATGTGATGGCACACATCTTTAATCCTAGCACTTGGAAGGCACAGGCAGGCTGATTGATCTCTGTAAATCTGAGTCCAGTTCTACAGAGACCAGGATAGCTAGAGTGCCAGGACCAATCAAACAAAAAATCAAGTCTCCCTCCCTCAGCAAAAAGACCAAATCCTTGAGGATTGATGAGATGTTTTAGTGGTTAAACGCACTTACTGCCCTTGCAGAGGACCTAGGATTGATTCTCAGTACTATATAGAGGTTCACAACCATCGATAACCTCAGTTACAGAGTATCTGATACCTACTTCTAGTCTCTGCAGGTACCAGGTACACACATGGTGCAGACATGTATACATCTTAGTTGCTTTTGAAAAAGAGACCAAATCCAGAAGTTGTAAAACAAAGACCAAAAGAGTACAACAAACCTCACAGATCTATATGGCTTCGTATGTTAAAAATAGCTAACATGTAAAAAAATGAACTTGGAAATAAAAATAAGCATGACATGAGTGTGGCAAAATCCAGTTGATAGGTATTCACTATAAAATTCTTTCAATTTCCTGTATGATTGAATTTTCATAAAATATTGGAAAAACAAAGTATTAGCTAGGCATGGTGCAAGTCTATGGGGTGTGTGCACGTGTGCTTGAGGAAACAGCTCAGGCAGTAAAATGCTTGCTAAATAAGCATTAAAGACCTGTGTTTGATGTCTAACACTCATATAACAAACCAAGCAGCACAGGCAAGGCAGATACAGGAAGATCCCTAGATCCCACTGCCACCTGCTGGACATAGTGGCAGAGGCTGAAGCCAGCTTAGTCTATATAGCAAGTTCCAAGAAAGCCAGGGCTCTTGCCTAGCATACTCAAGGCTCTGGGTTCTTTTCCCAGAATTGCAAAAGCAAACAAGGCCCAGATGCTTTTAAAGGTAATTTCTCCCTTTAAGCTTTAAGGTAAGAAGAGCTTTAAAAAAAAAAAAAAAAGATAGTCTTAGTCACAGAGATCCTCCTGTCTCTGCCTCAGACATGCTAGGATTAAAGGCATGCACCACCAAAACTAATTCTTATACAAGTTTCTCCCCAAATAGCAAAGGTTGACTAATTTTTTACCACAAAGCTACCTTGATTCCAATGCCAGATAAACACAGCATATATACAAATAACCAACTAATTACAATAGCTAACTAAACCTAGTAGTTTAAAAATAACAATTCTGGTAAGGAAGTAAACAACATGGAGCCTTCACAGACTGTGATTGGGAATGTAAACTAGTCCAGTTACTATGGAATTCCGTATGGAGGCTCCCCAGAAACTAAAAATAGATCTTTCATATGACCC
Source organism: Cricetiscus sungorus (assembly GCA_030556225.1). Taxonomy (NCBI): domain Eukaryota; kingdom Metazoa; phylum Chordata; class Mammalia; order Rodentia; family Cricetidae; genus Cricetiscus; species Cricetiscus sungorus. The sequence goes on along the minus strand of JANBXA010000609.1, from coordinate 20,900,325 downwards.
AGCTTTACCACTGCTGTGTATTTACCTGAAGAACTTCAAGCCAACAAAACAGAGACATTTATACACCAATATTTATTGTGGGCTACTCACAACAGCTAAGTTATGGAACCAATCTAGGTGTCCAACAACAAAAGGGAAGGGTGAGGAAATGTTGCTATATACATGTTAACATTTTTTCCAGTCACCAAGAATGAAGGACTTTTTCAAGAGATGAGTACAACTAGATAGATACACATTAAGTGAATTAAGCCAATCTCAGAATGACAGACATATAATCACACCAAAAGTAGAAGCAAAACTGCCTAAGGGAATAAAGCAGAGTAACATGAAAGAAGTGCCTTTAAAATGCCCTTAAGTGACAGCATCATGAACAAGGAATACACACAATTTTCTAAAGAATAAAAAACCTAGCAGGGCTTTTTAATTAAAAAAATTTATTATTATTATTATTATATGTGTGGGCACATGGGGCAGAGCATGCATATAAATGCAGCCTTGGTAAATCTGTTCTCTCCTTTGAGCTTTATATAGGTTTCCAGGGAATTGAACTTAAGTCTCCAGGTCTGCGTAGCAAGTACTTCACTTGCTGAACCATCTTGTTGGCACCTAATCTAGCAGCTTTAAAACACACACACACACACAAAAACGGGACTGGAGAGATGGCTCAGCAGTTAAGAGCAGACTGTTGTTCAGAGGACAAGGGTTCAATTCCCAGTAACCACATGACAGCTCACAACTGTCTGTACTTGACACCTTTGTACCAATGTACATAAAATAAATTAAAACACACAAATCCAGTTAGGTATGGTAGCACAGGCCTTTAATCCCAGAACTTGGGAAGCAGGGGTGGGTGGATCTCTGTGAGTTCTAGGACAGAGTTAAGAGTTACAAGAGTTAAAGAGGGGGAAGAGAGGGGGAGAAGAGGGGAAGGGGAAGAAAGATAGACTAGACACTGTCTCAAACAAACAAACAAACAAACAAACAAACAAAAAACACCCAAAATATAGAGGAAGTGAGAGGCTGGGTTTGACATGGCTGTTGTACTTTTTAACTCACAGCAGCTTTGATCAGCTAAGCAAGATCTCCTTATGATTGGGCCTATCACACTCTCACGAAAGTATGAGGACCACACACAGAAGTTGATGGAGTGACAAACATTTTTTTTACAGTGGTATAGTTACTGGTAAGGCAACAATGCTCTTTTAAACAACCCTGATGAAAAGTAACTCAGGGGAAAGAACTCAGTCTCACAAGTAGTCCTCTGATGTACACAAGTACACACACAGGCACGCACGCACGCACACACGCACAGGACCCTCCACAAAATAAATGTTTTTAAAATATATGTGAAAATAGGGGCTGGAGAGATGGCTCAGAGGTTAAGAGCACTGACTGCCCTCCCAGAGTTCAATTCCCAGCAACCACATGGTGGCTCACAACCATCTATAATGAGATCTGGTGCCCTCTTCTGGCCTGCAGGGACACATGTACTGTATACACAATACATAAATCTTTTAAAAACATGAAGCTGGGCAGTAGTGACACAGGCCTTTCATCCCAGCAATCAGGAGGCAGAGGCAGGAAGGATCTCTGTGAGTTCCAGGCCAGCCTGGTCTACAGAGCTAGTTTCCAAGACAGTCAGGAATATACAGAGAAACCGTCTCCCCTCCTCTTTCATCCCTCCACCTTGTGCTGGCAATGGAATCCAAGGCTTTGTAGATGCTAAGCATACATTCTACCTGAGTTAGAACCACAGTCAGCCCTTAATATTTTGTTGTTTTATAGGAGCCTGTCTTTCCAGCAGGCTTGGAACTCACTCTGTAGTAACTTGAACTCCTAATCATCCTACTTCCATCTCTTGAGGGCTACTATTACATGTGCTACCACACCTAAGTTGACCCTGAATAAACAAACAAATAAATACACACACAGTTTTTTTTTTTTTTTAAAAAAAAAACTTTTTGGGACAGGATTCTTTGTATAATCCTGGCTGTCTTGGCACTTGCTCTATAGACCAGGCTGAACTCACAGAGATCTGCGTGCCTCTACCTCCCAAATTCTGGAATAAAAGGCATACACCATTACTGCTGGGCTGAACATTCTTAGATATAAAAATCACACATCTGAGCTAGGCATGATGATGCAAACCTTTAAGCCCAGCACTCAGAGGAGGCAGAGGCAAATGGATCTCTGTGAGTTTGAGGCCAGCCTGGTCAACAAAATAAGTTTCAGGACAGCCAAATCTATTACATAGAGAAACTTTGTCTTAGAAAAAAAGACATGTGTGTATGGTTGGAGAGATGGCTGTCAGTAGAGCTCTTGCTTCTAAAGCACAAAGACCTGATTTCAGATCCCTAGAACTCAGATAAAAAGCCAGGTGTAGTAGCATGTACTTATAACCCAGTGATGTCAAGCTAGCAGGAGATAAAGGGATCCCTGAAGGTTAATGGTTAGCTAGCCTAGCCAACTTGATGAAGTTCCAGGTCAATGAGAGACCCTACATCAAACATAATGTGGAAGGTACTCAAGGCTGTGCTCTGACTTACACAGGTGTGCACATACATGCATGTGCACAGCCCTACAAATATATACACAAACATTGACATGGACACATACACTAATAGTCATACACATACAAATACATGTACATAGAAATAAAATAAACATGGATGCTAGGAACTGAACTCTCATCCTCTGAAAGAATGGCAAGTGCTCTTAAAAGCTAAGCCACCTCTCAGGTTTCTAGGGATTGTACTTTAACAGAGTAAGATATTATTTAAGCAAACAGGTAGATTTTTGTGCCATTTAAAGGTATGCTTCCAGCACTGGTGGCTCATGCTTTAATCCCAGCACTTGGGAGGCAGAGGCAGGATGATCTCTTTGAGTTTGAGACCTGTCTGGTGTACAGAGTGAGTTCCAGAAGAGCTAGGGCTGATATACAGAGAAACCCTGTCTTGAAAAACAACAACAAAGTATGCTTCATTGGGGCTAGAAAGATGGCTCAGTGGTTAAGAGCACTGATTGCTCTTCCAGAGCATTCGGGTTCAATTCTCAGCACATACATGGCAGATCACAACTATCTGTAACTCCTCTTCCAGGAGACCCGACACCCTCACACATCTATACAAGCAGGATACCGATGCATATAAAATAAAAATAATTTTTAAAAAATATTCTAAGAAAGTATGCTTCATTATAGGTCTTGGAAAAGATGGCTACTTACAAAGATGACACTTTCCCCCTCACTAAATATAGAAATTTGATGTAATCTTAATCAAAAGCCAATATTTTGAGATGATTTTTTTTTTAAATTGCACTGTTGGGGATGGAGCCCAGGGCCTCACACATATTAGTAAAGCACATTCAGTATCAGCCCTTTGATTAGTTTTTACATGGAATAAAATGCCACAAATGGTTAAATCAACTTTAAAAAAATAGGAGCAACAAGGGAGCTTGTAAGAAACTGTATAAATCCACAGTAATGCAAACAATAAGGTTATAGTAAAGAATAAGCAGAGATAAATGTAACAACCTAGATCACTCAAGATGGAGGGAACTTGAACAAAAATGAACTCTTTAGGAGATGGTACTCAGCAAACTGACCACTATATGTAAACAAAACTAAAACCTATCATATTCAAAACTGGATTCTAAATGAACGAAAGATGTGAATGACAAGGTAAGAACTATATGGTGAAAATCTTTGTGATCTGGGACAGGAAGATTCTGGAAACACAAATACAGCAAGGTACAGACGTGGAGGCACATGCCTCTAATCTCAGCACTTGGGAGATGGATTTCTGTGATTTCAAGGCCAGCTGGGTCTACATAACAAGTTCCAGAACAATGAGAGCTTCATAGTAACACTCTGTCTCAAAAAGAGGGGAGCAAGAAAGTAAGGATTTCTTAAGAACAGTCAGGAGGCTGAGGCAGGAAAATTACTAAGAGTCTCAGGTCAGTCTGAGCTTTACAGTGGATTCCAGGACAGCATGAATTACAGTGTGAGATACTGTCTTAACAACAAGAACAGTATCTATTCTTGGTAGGAACACACAATTATGTAAAATGTAACAAGGGCACCATGAGGTGTGGCAGCAATTAGAAACAAAACATTAATATACAAATGGCAATAGAGACAGCGGAAATATAGTGTTCAATAATACAGAGTTCTGGAAACAGAAAACTGTAGCACTACAATGTTCATAAGAATTGAAAACAGGTACTTGAGACAATATTACCTATTTTAGAAGGATACATATTAAGCACAAAAAGAACTGCTGCCTACAGAGGTGGAAATTTGAGATAAACTGAGAAAAATAAACAGTAAGAAAAGGCCTTGTGATGACTGATCTATGAGAAAACCTATTTAGAACTGGAAAGTGGTAATTCAAACCTCAGAGTCTCAAAAAAAAAAAAAAAAAAAAAAAAGAAAGAAAGAAAGAAAGAGAAAAGCAGTGGGTTTTTTGTTTGTTTCAAGACAGGGTTTCTCAGACTCACTCAGTAGACCAGCCTGGCCTCTAACTCACAAAGATCCACCTGCCTCTGCCTCCTGAGTGCTGGGATTAAAGGTGTGAGCCACCACCACCCAGCTGAAAACTAGTGGTTTTACTTGGCAACAAAGTCCAAGAGTATAGCTACCTGGAGTTCAGTCACACAGTACTTGTAGTGACTATGGTCTATAATCAAATTAATCTTCCCCTAAGGGAGTACTGTATTGAACTTAATACTTCACACATGCTGAGTAAGAGTTCTACCACTGAGTATATTTCTAGCCACCAAATGCCTTTCAAAAGACAGTTTTAAAGGGAGGTCAATGTGAGGCATGATGGCACATGTTAGTCCCAACACCGGGGAGGCTTGGGGGTAGTGGTAGTATTGCCAATGAGTTCCAGGCAGATATAAACTACATAGTGAAACCCTATCTCAAAAATAAATAAATAAATAAATAAATAAATAAATAAATAAGGGTTGGAGAGATGGCTCAAGAGTTAAGAGCACTTGATTGCTCTTCCAGAGAACTCAGGCTCGATTTCTAGCACCTATATGGTGACTCACTCACAACTGTCTAACTCCAGTTCCAAGGGATCAAATGCCCTCTTCTGGCAGCACCAGGAACACATGTGATACAAAGGCACATGCAAGCAAAACATTCACACACATTAAACAAACAAACAAACAAACAAATAAAATGTCTTCATATACTGGGCCTGTAAACCTAGATACTCAGAGACCAAATGAGGACAGTTGTAAGGTCGTGCCTACAAATTTGGTCTGGGCTACAGATTGAGTACAAGTCCAAGCTGGGCTATTTAGAATCTACGTCAGAATTAAAATGTAAAGGGCTGAGGATATAAAATAATTCAATGGTTTAGCACTTGCTGAGTTGTGCCATCTAGGCTCAATCCCCAGTACCCCACCCCACAAAGACATTTCAAAAACTGCTTTTTTCCCAATGTTTCATAAATTCATTGACTATTTTTTCAAGTCAAGTTTTCATGTAGCATAAGTTGGCTTTGAATTCCTAACCCTCCTGCCTCCACCTCCCAGGTGCTAGGGATTACAGGTACATACCACCATGTCCAGCAAATTTATTTAGACTTGGTAACTGTTAAGTTCAGTTTGCCTTCCTAGGCTTTTAAAATATGATGGGATAGGTCATTTGCTTCAGAATCACCTGGGGCAGTAATCTACCAGAGTGCCAAAGGATCCTGTACTTACATCCAAAATCTTTAAATTTTTACCAAGTGTCCTAAATGTTTGTTTGGTATCAGAGTTGAAAAAGCAAAACACGATTGTATAAGCCCAATGAGATGTCACATTTCCAGCTACTCAGGAAAAAATGAAGTGGGAATATATTGCGGTTTAATAAGGGTCAGGATAAACAAATAGGCCGAATAGATGTTTATTAAGGGAGAAACAACTCACAACACAGACAGATGAACACATCAGTTAAAACTGGATGCTCCTCTCTCCGTGTCCCACCAGAAGAGAGCGTTCTCCGCCTCCTTCTGAGACCAAGCCCCACAGGTCACTTCCGCCCCTGGCTCCACCCCTCAATGGGTGTGGTCAGTGCCACAGAAGCAGACACAGTGAATATCCCACTACAGGAATAGAGTATCACTTATACTCAGGAGTTTGAGACCAGCTTAGACAACAGAGCAAGACCCACCTCAAATAAAAAACAAAACACCCTATATGAAATAGATATGCTGTCACCCCAGCTCTCTTAGGAAGCTGAAACAACAGGACCACAAGTTGGTCAGTATGGACTATAGAGAAAATAAAACCTACCCTCACAGGTCTGGAAAATGGCTTCATCAGTAAATTGCTGGTGGTTTAAGTATGAGGGCCTGAGCTCAAAACCCCAGTCACTCATATAAAACACAATGTGTGTGTGACACATTCCTGTAATCCCAGTGCTGAGGAGGTAGAGAAAGGAGGCTCCCTCAGGCTTGCTGGCCAGCCAGGATAGCTAAATCCATGAGCTCTGCATTCAAAAAAGAAAAAAAAGGGGGGGGGTGGTGGTGGCACAATTGAGATAAATAACTGGCATCATTTTCTGGCCTCCACAGCCATACTAACAAGAAACCCACCTTCACATCCAGCCATGGTAGTCTTCCTTGTTAAGACCATACATAATAATGCAGTCTTTCATAAGGGGAGACCCACAATCATTATGGCTCATCCATCTCTGTATTCTCAGAGCATAGATACACATATGCTGAAAAGAATCCACTCCTTTGCTGTGTTGTTTCTTTTGCCTAGAAGTGTTCCACAGCATCTTCCTGGATCAGTGCTCACATGGGGTATGCCTATAATGCTTGGGATAGAAAAGAGTGAATAACTCACCGTCTTTCATACTCCATGTCCTGATAGGATCTTTGGGAGCTGCTGGAGCCCCTCCTTAGTCGCTGGCTCTGTTTCACTTCCCAGCCACCCCCGCTGCTGCCACCATGATCTGCCAGCCTGGGTGATGCCTCATGCAGAGACTCTGCAGAGAATGAAAGGAAGAAAGGGGTCAAGGCAGTTGGTGCAGAGAGGGCCTCTTTGAGAGACTGTTATTGTCAAGGCTCTCAGCTATCCTGTAGCCCAGAGATAATTGTTTTCTACTTCCATGTACTCCTGTGAATCAGTGCAGGTAGACAGCCCTGTTTGGCTTTCTCCTTCCTTTCCCCACAAGCATGAAGCAAGATTCCACTGCCTCCCAAAACAGTAAAGCCCTTATCAAACAAAGAGAATCTTACAGAGATTTGTTGGGACCATCAGCTATGCGATCAAGGCTTTGCATTCTTAGATCAAGTGCTGAATGTTCTGCCTGGATTAGGCATATGTCACAGAGACCACAATAATTGAATGGGGACATAGTTGTGGGGTAGAACACTTGACCAACATGTTCAAGGCCCTTAGGTCACATTCCTAGCATCACAAAACAACTAGCAAAACACTAAAAGACAAAAGAGCAACAAGGTATCACTTCATCCTCCCAACAAGATGCCAGTTATACCTTGACAAGGCAGTCAGAAACCTTGAAAGGCAAGAAGGAAGGATGGAGGGAGAGGGTGTGTGTGTGTGTGTGTGTAGGGTCTAACTTGGCAATAACCCCTGGGCTCCTGGCCAACACAGCTCTGGTCCTCACACTGCTGTGGGCTCAGCTGTAATATGCAGCTAGGTCCCCAGGTGAATCTCTTCCCCAGGGATCATAGACTAAGCTTTGCAGAGGCAAAATGATCCTCTTTCTGAGGTGATTCTAAAACATCTTGTTCTACTCAGTTGAAGGGAGCAGTCATTTTATCTAACTTTTAGGGCTGCCATGATAACTACAAGTCCCGACAGTGAAGCGACCCAACCAGAGGTCAGAATCATCCCTGAATCGTCTGCTGCCACCCAACACTAAGTTGAATCACACCTTTTCTCCAAGTACACATGTACCCGTTTTCTCTTTCACCTCAGACCACAGGGAACCAGTTAACTGCTCCCAGATGGGGAAAAGAATCAACCAGGAACCTAGTGGCCGAGAACCTGATGCAAACCCCTCAATGGCGAAAAAGGTAAGTTAAACACTGTCAAACATGCACCACAGATAAGAATCGATGTTGCAGGTGAGCCCCTAAATAACCAAGGACCAAGAACACAGAAGGAAAACCACAAGACACGTAATCAAACAATTCCCCTTTTAACACTTACAATCAGTGTCAGATACAACTACCAAAAGAAGAAAAGTAGCATATATCGTCTCTGTCCACTCCACCCTCCCCAGCATTCACTTAATAAGTTGGGGTCGGCCAATAACACGACAGCTTCCTCACCGACAAGGACCGGAGGTCAGACACACACCCCAAGGATAAAAACCATATTCACTTTTCCTCTCCGCTCGCCACCCCCATCCCTCGTATATAAATGAATAGAGGCCGCAGCCAGATAATTTCCCCGTGGATAGCTAAGTAACACAGGGCAGCCAGCACACCCCTGAAATAAGAATACCGCCGCAAAGTCGCAGACACACACGTTCCAAAATATAAAAGTTCAGTGAAGCAAACACAGTAAGTCACAGTACCCCATTCCCATCTGTCCTTCCCTTCCCCCACCCTCGTGCACCCATCCCGTGTCCCAATCGCGCACGCGCTTTTGCTTTCATAAGAAAAAGCCAGGGGGGGGGAAACACCCCCTCTCAGGTGCATCCCTTGACTCTGTGAACCCCGAGTGTGCAATCCATCCCCGCGCCTCTTCTATGCACACCGTACCCCCGCACACGCTCCGCTCCCTTGCCTTGGCCCCCACCACCCGCAAAGGCGCTCACCTTCTCGGTCCGGGCTGTCAAGGGAGGGCTCCCAGGCATCACCTCCGCCAGCCGCCACCTCCTCCAGAACTGCTAATTCAACGGGAGCCGGCCAGTGCACCAACCAAGTTCAAGGCTGGGGGCGAAAGAGAGGAAGGGGGGAGGGGAGACGCGCCCGACGCGCTGCCCTCCCAAGGAAACTCAGTGCCGCCTCCTCCCAGACGGCCACAGTCTCCAACACAAAATGGCGACGAGGCGAAGGCAGTCGGCGCTCCGACCACCATCCACCTACTAAGGGAGCGCGCTCTGGCCGGCCTTAACGATTGGTTGCCGTCCGCCATGGGCTGGCCCCGGCCTTCTCTGATTGGCAATCATATACTACCGCCCCATCCCCCGTGAGAACGCCCCGGGAGTCCAGAAAAAGAGTAGCTATTGGCTACCTCTATGAGGCCCGCTTTTTAGAGCTTGCTTTCCTTTGAAGTTGAAAGACAAGCAGAAGCTCCGCCTCTTTCCCCACAAGGCCATCGGGATGTCACCGCTTTCTTCTTATGAAGAAAATAAACAGACCTCTCAAGACCAAATTTCTCCCAGCCTGACTAAAAGGATAAAGTTGATTTGGTAGCGACACTGCGTAGGAAGTAAAACAGAGTCCGCAACTCTCCGCTCTCGAAAACAAACTTAGACCTAGGACCTATTTAGCGAGGTGAGGGCGGAGCGACAAAAATCGCGCTGGGATCAACCGCAGCTGCGCACATAGCGTTTCCGTGTCCCCCACCCCTCCCCGCCCCGCGCCGCTCCCCCCAACCCTGACCCAGCAGCACAAGCTGTCATGGCGGCCCGGCTGTTAAGTTTGTATGCTCGCCACCTTTCGGCAGCAGCGGCCGTACGAGGGCTCCCAGGTGCCCGTGTTCGCTGGGAATCCTCCAGGGCTGTAATCTCCCCGTCTGCTGTGGAGAGAAAGCGGCAACCAGAACCGACCATGCGCTGGCAGGAGGACCCAGAACCCGAGGACGAAAACGTCTATGCGAAGGTGAGAGTGGGGGTGGGGAACGGGATGCCGCAGGGGCCAATCTGCGACTGGCAGACCGATGTCCAAGAGGACATTCTCTGACTCGAGGCTTTCGCCGAGGACAAGATCTTCAAAGATTCACAATTTTGGCTTGTTTTCCTCTTTTTTTGTTTTGATGTCTTTGGTCTAGGACTCGAAGCGGGATTTGCTTTATTTGTAGACAGAAATTGCACTTAAAGTGGGCAGCACCCAAAGCACGTTAGAAACATCAAGATAATGCTAAATTCTGAGATGGAACGTGCGCGGTTCTAGTCTGTGCTAGACATTTTGTATCTATTAACTCATCAAAGTTCTAAAACAGGGCGATTTTGAGGTAAACTGTTACCATTATGCGGATGAGGATACTGAAACAAATAGTTGCTTGCCCAAGATCACATAACTTGAGGTAGGTAGAGGAGCTGATACTTGAATTTAGGACTAACTGAATTTCTGTGCTTTATGAATAAGACACTCTGTAGTCAGACACCTTGGGTTGGAAATTATTCATTTGCGTGACCTTGGCAAGTAGTTTATAGTCTCTTGATACCTCAGTTTCTTTGTAAAGTGAGAAATGTAATAGGACAGCTAAAAATAGACCTGCCTCATTTGATTAAGTGAGTCAGAATGGTCACAACAGTTCCTGCCATTTTAGAATTATTCAATTAGAAGATGTTTATTATCACCTTTTCCATTTACTAGGATATGTGAGGTTTATATACTGAAAAGGCCTAGCATATAAGTACTTCATCAACCCTAACCTCTGGTTGAGGGGCTTAAATATATAGGGTGCTATAGGATAAGTGGAACCATAGAAAATTACCAATATTTAGCCATTTTTAATCCTTTATAAATAGCACTTCCCAAGGATGCAATTTGACAGGGTGATTAGGTAATGATTCCCAAACAAGTAGGTGAGGCCAATTTGAAAATAAAGTTAAAACCTTGGATGAGGAGATGGGGATGGATCCAGCTCTGACTTGATTAAATTTGGAGGAAGAGCTTTCTAGGCAGTGGGAGCAGCAAATACCAAAGCCCTTTGGTGAGAAGGAACTTCATATACCCTAAGAGTAGGAAAAGGATTTTAGTGAGGAATAAGAAATTGGTTTGAGGGCAGATTAGAGACCAGCATGAAGATATATATAGAGAGAGCCAGAATATATCTTTATGAAGCAGTAGGAAGCTCTTACTGACTTCTCCTTCTCCTCAGAACCCAGACTTTCATGGTTATGACCAGGACCCTGTGGTGGACGTCTGGAATATGCGGGCTGTCTTCTTCTTTGGTTTTTCCATCGTCCTGGTCTTGGGTACCACCTTTGTGGCATATCTGCCTGACTACAGGTATAGGGGTTTTCCAAGAGAGTAGATCGGGTAGAGGCAGAGGCAAGGGTAAAGGTTGAGAACGTCTATGACCAGAATCCTTGCCCTGAACTGGTGGAGTATGGGGTGCTGAGGTGGGGAACCTGGTGTCTAGTGAGGCTCTTTTACATCAGACCACACCTGTTGCTGCTTCTAGAATGCAAGAGTGGGCCCGCCGAGAAGCTGAGAGACTTGTGAAATATCGAGAAGCCAACGGCCTCCCCATCATGGAATCCAACTGTTTTGATCCCAGCAAGATCCAGTTACCAGAAGATGAGTGATGAATTACTGAGAAGGGCTTAAGAAGCACTACTTTGTCTACCCCCTGCCTGTTATTTTTCTGGTTCCTCCGAGCACCTTATTAAAGGGATTGAAAGAAGGACTGGTTACTGTTGCTTTTGTTATGGAAGAGGATATGTGTGAGAGTGTGACAAGCCTTACAAGGGCCACAGCTGCCTTTCTTGGTTGTCTAGAGCTGTGTAACACTAAAGTTTGGTGACTTAGTACTCTATCCTATGGCCCTGTGGGTTGCACAGTAAGGGTATTTGGCTCCACTTGGATCTCAGGTAGTTACTGTTAGGTAGTAGCTAGGGCTAGGGCTAGGGCTAGAGACATCAGAAACACATCTGGTATGTACAGCCAATGTTTGTAAACAAAACAAAATTCTGGCACTTCAGTCTCCAGCATAGTAACCTGGGCTGCATATAGCAGTGGTTCTCAACCTTCCTTATGCTACAATCCTTTAATACAGTTCCTCATGTTGTGACCCCCCCCAACCACAAAGTATTTTCGTTGCTACTTCAAAACTAATTTTGTACTGTTATGAATCATAACGTAAATATTTTTGGAGATAGTTTATCAAAGGAGTTATGGCACACAGTTGAGGTAGTTAAAGGCTTTTCTGGATGGAGCAGTAGCTGTTTATACAAAGAAGCTACCATACTGTAACCTTCCTACCTTTGAACTCATGCTGAGATAACTGGTGGGCAAGAGCAGGATTTTTCTGTTGCTTAGTATGGCTGTTTGGCTCACTGCTTTCACTGCTTCTCTGGGGTGTGTAGTTTCTCTGCTTCTGTCTTGTGTACTGGTGAATCTGGAGGCATCTCTTTTCCCTTCTAATCTAATTCTGAATCATCTCCAATTTGACATACATCTAGGGTGGGAATGTAGCTCAAGGTTAGAGTACTTGCTGAGTATGCTTAAGGTTCCATCCTAGTACCAAATACTCAAAAAAGATTGTATGTTTCTGTTTGCCTCTCTACTTTCCATGTCCCTCTCCCCCTCTTTCTTCTTCCTCTCTCACCACCTTCATCACTGATAATAAACTGTCTCCTTGCAATTGTCTGTCTGTTGGTCAGTCCATTGTCAGCTCCTAGCCAGCATGGAGGGAGCTTTCCATTCAGTCCCAGCATGATTTTCTGTAACCAAAGGGTAAAGTGCTTCAAAATAGAATCTTACTGTTTAGCTCTATTGGACAACCAAGAACAGTGACCTCTATAGTTTTGGGGGCCTCCCTGACCAAGAACTTGTAAGGAAATAACCCACCCCTGTTTAGCAACTTATAGGTTATGGAATCATCTTTTTCCACCTATACAGTGTACCATCACCTGCCCTAATACCATTTTACAAAAGCCCAACCCTTACCATTCTAAGCAAGTGCCAATGATCTCAGGAATCAGCTGTTAAGGGGATAGTTAAAAATTTTAGCAAGAAGTCAGGTGGTGGTGGTGCATGTCTTCAGTTCCAGTATTTGGGAGGCAGAGGCAGGTGGATCTCTGAGTTTGAGGCCAGCCTGGTCTACAGAGTGAGTTCTAGGACAACCAGGGCTACACAGAGAAAACCTGTCTCAAAAAAATTTTTTTTAAAGTTAGCAAGGTACAATACAGAATGAAAAGATTCCATTTCTTGTATTATTTTCTCAAAAGATGAGTGGTAGATAAAATGGCTAGGATGGAAGGCAGGCACTACTTGAGTTAATCCCTCCATAATGTGCATTCTCCATGAGCCTTTTCACCTCATCCTAGAGTGTGCCATGGGACTCCGTGTGTCTTCCCCACCTCTGAAGGGCAAAGTGGCTCTTACTACTTTGAACAGCTTGAGGCCAGGGAGATGTAGGGCTACACTCTTCATTTGTTTACCTTTAGGCCGGCTGGCTGCTGTCTCTCCATTGGCCATACTTGGCTGCTAAAAGGGGCCCAAGCTAAATAATCTTTACTTGGCACACTTTAAAAATTATTTTATTATTTTTAATTATGTATATGTGTGGGCCACCAGGCACTCATGGAGGCCAGAGGCATCAGATCTCCCTGGATCTAGAGTTACAGGTGAGCCACACAGCTGGGTGCTGGAAATTGTACTTGGGGAATCCTCCAAGAGCAATTTGATCTTTAAGCCACTGAGCCATTTCTCCAGCCCCCAGCATACTTTTAGAAAAGGTATATTTATTTTATGTGTATGAGGCTATTGTCTGTCTGTCTGTATGTGCAAAATATGTACAGTGCCCATGCAGGCTGGAAGAGAGTGTTGGAGTCCCTGGAGTTAGAGCTAGTTGTGAGCCACCATATGTGTGCCAGAAGGTGAAGCCAGGTCCTTTGAAAGAGTAGTCATTGCTCTTAACTGCTGAGCCATTCCTCCCATCCCATCCCCTCCACCTGTGCATTTCTTTCTCTATCCCCTCTTCCTTATTTTTTTTTTTTTTTTTTTTTGAGACAGGGTTTCACTAAGTAATTGTGGGTGGCCTAGAACTCACTTTGTAGACCAGGCTGGCCTTGAACTCACAGAGGTCCACCTGCCTATGCACCACCCTCCTAACCTTGTTTTTGTTTGTTTATCTTGTTGTTGAAGTGGTCTCACTGTGTAGTCCTGGCTGCCTTGGAACTTGCTATGTAGACCAGGCTAGCCTTAAACTTAACAGAGATCTGTCTGCCTCTCCCTGTATACTTTCTTACAGACAGGTAAGAAATGTGCAGTTAACTCTAGGTGAATATAATTGCCTACTCCTGGAACAAGCCATGTTGGGATTGTCTCTACAGATTTTACACCATAGGGTGGCTTGGCTTCAGTTAGTTTCATGTTTCTTCACCCACAGCAGAGACAATGTAATTATTCCTCCCCAAATTCACCTTGTCATGTCTCTGGGTGTCAAGTGTTGCATCAACTTTTCCTGTGGAGACAAAACAAGCATCTTACCTATTCACTCCAAATAGTTCACCAAGGACAAACTATGGGGAGCTGAGAAAGCCCTTAGTGTGTAAAGTCCTGACTGAATGTATGCTGTTGACATAGCCATGTCAAGAACTCCAATGTCTCAGATCCATGGGAAAATGGTGATGCCTTCCCCAAGCCTAGGGAAATGGCAAAGGCTTCCCTAGTCCAAGTGCAGATGTTGATAGTGTATACAGAAAATGTCAACTATAGCTTTTTCTACACTTCCATATTTACGTCCTGAAGACTCCTACTCCTACAGAGACCGCTCCTACTGAGATTAGCTAATCTTGTCTTCTTTATCCAGCTATATTCCATAAACCCTGGCTCTTTATTTATCTGGATGTCATAATCCCACCTTTTAATTCTATATAATAAGCATGCCAATCTTCCTAGAGTACTATGGTTCCTCCATCAGAGAATCCAAACTACCAGATTTCAGCTTTTCTGTGTGTATGGGTTTCTGTTTTGTTCACTCCATTTCTGCCCTAGTCAGATCCATCCTTGGAGTCATGTAAGACTGGAGAAACATTCTCACCAATATTTAGCCTGTTAAACCTATGGATTTAATTGGGGTTACTTACAGGAACATGGGCAAGGGGTTTAACTGTTTTCATTTTAAGACAGCAATGGCAATTCCATGCCTGGAGGATAGCATCCCACAAGGATATAAATTCTAGAGGAACAGGTGTTCAGGTACATTCTGCTCAAAGTAGTGCTCACCATAGTGTGTGCTTGATCAATAATTGCTCCATTATCACTTCTCAGCTTTTTGGCAAAGATGAAGTTCTGCATCTAAATCAGTTTACTATCTGACATGTCCTTTATCTGAGGAAAATGTATTAAATGAACTTTTGGAACAAGAGATGGTGTTAACTATTCGGGCATCTGTATTGGCCTGCCCTTGGGGTCCTGACAGGATACGCCCTCAGCTGCAGCCACTAAGAGCACCACCTGTGCATATTCACTATGTTCCCTTTTAAAAGGGCCCTGCCCACCGCCCATCCTTCTCACTGTTCATCTCTCTCCCTCTTCCTCCCTCCCCTCTCTCTGCTTCTCTGCCTGTCTGCTTCACCCCTCTGCCTTTCTTTTCTCTTCTGCTGCTCCTGTCCCCAGAGGCTGGTCTCCCCTTTTCCTGTTCCCTTTCCCCTAATTTAAAAAACAAACAAACAAACAAACAAACAAAACCCTTCCATATGTGCTCCATGGCATGATGTCTTTTTCTCTCATGCTGCTCGCTTTTTAAAAATTACAACATTGGTTCCCTGACCACTGGGAAAGGCTCTCCTGGAGCGTCCTCCTGTCTGTAGGCAGTTTGAGGCACACCCATCCTGGAAACTGGTCCATGTACGACAGCCTCTCTTCTCTGGATCCCTGGGTCCCTCCTTCCCCTTCCCCACCTCTGGGGTCTTCATCTTGAACCCCAATATCTGTCTCTGGATTTTTGTTATTCATGCTACACATGTCTGACGCTAAACTGAAGATTTTGTATTTACATTGATGGCAGAGGAGATTTCAAGGCAGCCTAGTATTGACTTTGTCATGTAGTTATTAGTGTTCACTCTCATGCAGATCATAATGAAAAGGAGAAAGCCGAGCAAGGAACAATACAAAATGTACACTTCCAGAGAGAAAAAGCACCAGAAAGTGTAATGGAGCTAAGCCCTAGTACTCAAGGAGATAGAAAGTTAAAAAAAAAAAAAGTCTGGTGCTAAATGGAATAAAGGGACTGGTGTCTTCAGGGAAAGGCCCAACTCAGTTTAGCTTCCAACTTATGAAAAGGAATTAAAGGAAAGCTTAAGTATTGAAGAAACAAATTAACAACAGAAAGCTGATGCAGATGCAATTGAAAGAAGGGGGCTGTGTTCCAGCCCCAACAAGCAGCAGAACTTGGCAGCTTCAGACCGGTGACTCTGGCTTTAGAGTCACAGATAGAAAAAGGGGGCTGTGTAATCTTCATCCTTGGCTAAGGAAAGCTACAGAGGTCAGGCATGTGTCAGAAATGTCCCTGCATGGAGGCTCAGAAAGGTTGTTGTGTGAAGCTGTGAAAGAGAAGTCATATGGAGACCCCAAGATATTGGAGATATCAGAGTTATGAAATACATGTCAAGCAGAACTGCTAACAGAGTGTGGAACCAGCCCAAGAGAGAGAAGTGTGTTGAGTTTAACAAAGGTCTGGAGGTCTGTACGGACAGACAGGAAGTGATATGGCCGAGTGGAGAGAGGAATATAAGATGTAAGGAGACAGACCTAGCACGGAGATGGTGACAGCCCTTAATGACTTGTTATTTGACCACTTGGTATGTGCATCAATGACTGCCAAGCAAAGATCGGTTTGCTGTTCTGGGAACTTAAACTCCTCTTGGTTCCTACTGTTGGTGTGGCTTACTTGAATTACTGTTTGCTCATCCTCCTGCCTACCTATTCAGACGTGCCATCTGTTCATCCATCTGCCCGTTCATTCTTCTGGAGCTAGTTCTACCCTTTTACTTCTGTAGCTGGATTCAACTCTACAGCTCATCTTTGAACCCATGGCTTGAATCTAAGGCTTTGTTCCATTGATACTTTATCAATACAGGCTCCATTTGAACTTTCATCAGCTTCTGTGCTTCTCATTTCTGAAAAACTTTTGAACTCTACTATAGCCTCTGAACTCTTTATAACCATTCTACAACCTTTATATCATATGTACATATATGTACCTACACATAAACACACACATGTGTATTTACTGTATGATGTGTAATATATGACCAGAGAGTTAATATTAGTAATAAGATTGGAATAAAAGAATATTATGACTGGAAAGATGGCTCAGCAGTTAAGATGGAGTACTGCCCTTGTAAAGGATTTAAGTTTGGCTCCCAGCATACAAATGCCTGTAACTCCAATTACACAGTATCTGATGACTTCTCTAGAACCCTGAAGGCATCTGCATTCTACAGCTACATGTAAATGGACTTCTTAATTGGTCTAATTAATAAAACCCCAGAGTCAGATATAGAGGGAAATGCTGAGAGATTAGAGAGAAGGAACAAGCCACACCTTTCATTCTTAGCTTCTCAGCAGACAAGAAAGTGAATTCCTGTTTATCCCTGCCTATATCCTGTTTCCACCCAGCCATCTCACTTCTTGTCTGTTCATACAGATGTAAAGACCTCTATGGTTAGCTAGTGGCAAGCTCCATTCTCTGACCCTCAAATAAGCTTTATTTGTACAAGCAAGGTATCACCACATAGCCCCCTTTTTGTATAATTTTTTTTAAAAGATTATAGTTAATATAAGAAAGGCTATATACAATAAGTATAATTATATACAATAGATATAGGCAATAAATACATGAACAGTGTCTCATCCATTAGCATTTGACAAATTCAAGGAAAACATTCCATTATCTAGTTTTTCTTGATGAGTCTAAAGTCTTGTACCTAATTTGCTTTCTATTATAATTTGCATTATCATTATTTTTAATGAATTTTAAAACTGTTACACTTAACACATCTTCAGTGAGTTTCTTTACTGAGTCTGTTAAACAAGGAAAACTATAACTATACTATCTAGTTTTCAACTCCTTTAGAGACCAGAGAAGGAAATAATATTAACTGAGTAAACAAGAAGTGTGAGCAAGGGATTTCCAAAAAATGTGAGAAATGACAGAAACATCCAAGGTTGCTCTATAGGCCTATAGTCCTAGCATATCTGACAGATATTTCTGGAAGCAGGATATTCTGAAGGACTGGACTGCTTTGTCTTGGCAAAGTTCTTAGTCACTCTTTTTGGTGTCTTGTTTGTCAAATTTGGACAGCATACTGTCAGCATTTGAGGCAAGGGCAGTTTCTTGCCCAATGGCTTACCTTTGCCACAAAGAAAGTAAACTCTATGTGGAGTTTCTTCGATGCCTATCATCTTCTCTGACATAGATTGGTGCAGCCAGGAGCAGACATGTCTTATTGACATAAAAGATACCTATGTTGTTAAAACATATTTAATGCCATATTCTGAACATCTCTAAAGTATTTGAAGGTGACTTGTCTTTCTAAAATATCTGTTTGACCTTGTAAATATACCTAATGTGACCACAAGTTTGAATGTAATAGTTGACTAATTACTAAACTACACTTCCTATATAATAATAGCTTTCAAGGACTAGAAATTTGTATTACATTGTTAAACGTGTTGTATATGTATAATACCTTGAACAACATTAGAAATATATGTACAGTATGTTTTAGCAAAATTAATCTCAAATTTGTATCAATATACAATATTAGTATACAATATATAAAAATCCAATCCTATATAAAATACTTAAATAATAGTTGCTTTTTAAGAGGAGATTCAATAATATACCTTTTATTTTATCATATCTATATCCTCCCTTTATTCTTTTCAGAGTAGATTCAATGGTCTACTCTTTTTATCCTATTACATCCCCACATAGACAAACATATAAACATAATGAAAATAAAAATAAACCACTCTAGGTAAATCATACCCAGTTCTAGAAAACCTGGCTAATTACAATGAGGTCATAGATCTTGTAGGAGAATCTACAACAACTCCTTTACTAAATCAGCATAATCCCTAATTACTTACATTCTAAATATGTATCCTTATACTCACAGATAAGTGTATTCCTCACCCCTTATTAAGTAGACTTTGCAATAGATGGAGAAAACCACAACCAGTCAAAATACAGAATTGTTGCACCTAGTCCCAATGGACACATCTACAAAACAGCCTCACACCTAAGGCTCAGGGACCACTGCAAAAGAAAGGACAGAAATCTTCTAAGAGCCAGAGAATCAGTGAGTTTGTTACAAAATTGTATCTCCTATGAATCAGAAGTTACACCCATAAGGTCTCACCAACATGCCTACTCAAACTTGAACTGAACAACGTTGACCCCAATGGGCAAGCCTAAGTAGATGGGTGAAAGCTCACAGGTCTGAACTATATACAAAGAACTATAGGCAACTTAGAAAAGCTGGGATCAGGGGAAGTAATCTCCCTCAGAAATGAATACAATTTTCAATGTTCAATGTCAAATGAGCAACCTTGAAAATACATATAAGTGACATTATACAGAATGAACAGGTTATATTTTGGAATATGTACACACACACACACACACACACACACACACACACACACACACACACACACGTATGTGTGTCATAATCACCACTGAAACATTGACCACCACCACCAACAACAATGACAAAATAACAGGAAATCAACAGTCATTGGTCTTTGATATTTCTCAACATCAAAGATCTCAATTTTCCAATAAAAAGACTCAGGCAGGCTGGATAGATGACTCAGTGGTTAAGAGCACTGCTTATTCTTCCAAAGGACCTAAGTTCAATTCCCAGCAACCACTTGGTGTCTCACAACCATCTGTAATGAGATCTGGTGCCCTCTTCTGGCCTGTGGAGATATATACAGGTAGACCAGTATAGATGTCACAAATAAATAAATCTTCAAAAAATTAAAAAAAGACACAGGCTAAGAGAATAGATTCAAAAACAGAATCCATCCTTCTGATGCATACCTCAACATCAAAGATAGACATGACCTCAGAGTAATGGACTGGAAAAAGATTTTCCTGCAAATGGGCCCAGCAATCAAGCTGGTACAGGTATTTTAGTATCTAAGAAAACAGACTTCCAACCAAAATTAATCAAAAGAGATAGGGAAGGACATTACATACTCATCAAAGGAAAAATCCTCCAAGATGTTTCAATTTTAACATCTATGTTCCATATACAAGGGAAAACATATTTCTAAAAGAAACATTCCTAAAGCTTAAATCACATATCAAAACTCACACATTGATAGATTTTAATATCCCCCCTCACACCAATGGACAGATTATCTAAACAAAAACTAAACAGAGGAATACTGGAGCTAACAGGTATTATGAGCCAAATGAATCTAACGGAACATTCCAAATACAAAAGAATACATTTTCTCAACACCTCAGGAACTTTCACCAAAACTGATGACATACTCAGGCACAAAGCAAGTCTTAACAGATACAAGAACATTGAAATAACTCCTGAATCCTATCAGACCACCGTGGATTAAATCTGGATTTCAGCAATAATAGAAACAATAGAACACCTACAAACTCACGGAAATTGAACAACTCTCTTTTTTTTTCAATATTTTTTAAAAATATGATCTGAGACTAAGTTTCTCATTTATGAAAAACAAATTAAACATTCAAATGGATAGTATCTGAAACCTGATTCTAATATCTCTCTCTCTCTCTCTCTCTCTCTCTCTTGAGACAAGGTTTCTCTATATTGCTTTGGAGCCTGTCCTGGAACTCGCTCTGTAGACCAGGCTGGTCTCAAATTCATAGAGATCCACCTGTTTTTGTCTCTCGAGTGCTGGGATTAAAAGCATGCACCACCAAACCCGGCCCCTAATCTTTTTTAAAAGTAATTTTTATTTAAATTAAAAACAATCTTATTTTACATACCAATCCCACTTCCCTCTCACTCCTGTCCTCCCATTCCCCCCACCAACCCCCCCATCCCACTCCCCCATCAATTCCTCAGGGAGGGTGGGAACTTCCATGATCAAAATCTGTCACATCATTTGGGGCATTACCTAGGCCCTCCTCTGTTTGTCTAGGCTGAGAGAGTATTCCTCCATAGGGAATGAGCTCCCAAAGCCTACTTGTGCACTAGGGATAAATACTGGTTCCACGGCCAAAGGCCCCATACACTGCTCAGGCCTCCTAACTTACAGCCAAGTTCAAGGGGCCTGGTTCAGACTGATGCTGGTTCCCCATCTGTCAGACTGGGGTCCATGAGCTCCCCCTTGTTCAGGTCAGCTGTTTCTGTGGGTTTCTCCAGCATGGTCTTGACCCCTTTGCTCATCACTCCTTCCTCTCTACAACTGGATTCCAGGAGTTCTGTTCAGTGAGATGATCATGTGTTGTTGTTTTTTTTTTTTCAGTTTGTTTATACGGTGGATCACTTTGACAGATTTTCATATGTTGAACCGTCTATGCATCTCTGAGATGAAGCCTACCATATAAACAAAACCCATATGATCACCTTTTTAGAAGCTGATAAAACCTTTGACAAAATCCTACACCCCTTCATGATAAAGGTCTTGGAGAGATTAGGAATACAAGGAACATATCTAAACATAATAATGGCAATCTACAGTAAGCCCATAGCCAACATCAAATTAAATGGTGAGAAACTCAAAGCAATTTCACTAAAATCAGGAACAAGACAAGGTTGCCCACTCTCTCCATATCTATTCAATTATATAGTACTTGAAGGTCTAGCTAGAACAACTAAAGGAGATCAAGGGGATACAAATTGGAAAGGAAGAAGTCAGAGTATTATTATTTCCAGATGATATGATCATATACATAAGCAACCCCAAAAACTCTACCAGGGAACTCCTACAACTGACAAACACCTTTAACAAAATGGCTGGATATAAGATTATCTGAAAAAAAAAAAGTCAGTGCCCTCTTATATACAAATGACAAATGATCTGAGCAAGAAATTAGGGAAACAGCACCTTTCATAATAGCCACAAACAACATAAAATATCTTAGGGTAACTCTAACCAGGCAAGTGAATGACCTGTATGAATGACCTGTATTGTAGAGAGCTGCGAAGTGCCGTGCCTTAAAGATGGCGCTGGCTTCTGCCTTCCACCTTCCTGATGGTGAGAGCTCTCTGTAACAAACAAGTCCTTATTTGGCTAAGCCTGTTCAGCTTGTTTGCTTCCGCATAGGAGCAGCCTATCTGCAGGGTCCACGTAGCTCACCAGGGTTGGTCAGCACAAGGGGATTTAAGTGTGTGTGTGGGAAACTCCGGGAGAGAAGAAGCTTTGTTAAGGATTCTGAATAAACTGCTTGAAGAAGATCTTCCCGGAGTTGCGTCTTCCTTGCTGGCCGAGGTTGGGCGTAACAACTGGTGGCCCTCACGGAGAGCCACCTCTTCAAATCAGAACTTCTTGCAGTCAGGGCAGTGCTGGTAAGTTCCCAATGTAAGGTGGGACCATAAAGTCCGCGGAAAAAAGCGGCAATAAAGTCTCAGGCGTTGAGCTAGAGGTTCTAACGAACCGAAAGTAAAATTTTTAAAATGGGGACTTCTCAGTCTCATCCAATTTTTCTGGCTCTTCAGGAGCTACTTTTGTCAAAAAAAATTTAAAATAAAGAAAAGCACGCTAGAAAGATTCCTGAGTGAGTGCGATGCCATTGCAACTTGGTTCACAGTTTCAGGACCTCACGGTAGCATGCTGGGACAAGTTAGGCAGGGATCTTGACTTTGCTTGGGAACAAGGGGTGCTAAAGTCTGGGGTCCGACCTGTTTGGAAGTTAGTGCATAGCTGTATTGAAGACCTGTACTGTAAAGAGGCGATGGAAAAAGGGAAAGCTCCACTAGAAATGCTACAGGAAGAAAGATCAGAAGAAGTTAAGAGTACAGAAGAATCAGGTACGGATAAAACAGACTCTGAGGAAGAATTACAGGCCCTCATAGAAAAGGTTCAGAAACAGTCCCTTAAAGAACAGAGAGGGGAAAGAAAGGAGAAATGGCAACGTAAGGAGGAAGAGGATCCTCTCGGGACAATGCCGTCGGTGCCTCCTCCTTATCAGAGTGAGGAAGGGTGGGCCAAGGTACAGGGCGTTCCTTTTGCCCTGAGATATGGAGAGCCATACGAACTGACTTAAGTCTGGCCTATCCAGTATTCCAGGATGCCAAGGCAATAGATATGAGGAGCCTTTAGACTTTAAGGTCATCAAGGCTTTGGCTGAGTCTGTGAGAACATATGGAATTTCAGCTTCTTTTACTGTAGCTCAAGTTGAAGCCCTAAATAGACATTGCATGACTCCTAGTGATTGGAGTGGGCTGGCTCAAGCATGCCTAAGCCCCGGACAGTATTTAGATTGGACAGCCTTTCTAATTGAGTATGCCAATGAGCAGGCTGCAGCTAATCTAGCAGCTGGAAACGCAGCATGGGACAGGGACATGTTGCTTGGACAGGAACACTTTGCCAATCAACAGACAGGATATCCAATACCAGTTTTTGAACAAGTATATCAGATTGCCATAAAAGCATGGAAGTCATTACCCAATAAGGGAGATGTGAGTGGTAACCTCACTAAGATACTGCAAGGCCCCATTGAACCATTTTCAGATTTTGTGGCCCGTTTGGTAGAGGCTGCAGGGAGTTTTTGGTGATCCAGATACTGCCAAGCCACTGATTAAACAACTTGTCTATGAACAATGCACAAAAGAATGTAGGGCCACTATTACCCCTTATAAAAGTAAAGGACTTGAAGCATGGATGAAGGTCTGCAGGGAGATAGGAGGGCCATTGACCAACACTGGCCTTGCAGCAGCTGTGGTTCAACTGACCCAGAGCAAAAAAGGAAGTTCTGGTCCTTGTCTTAGATGTGGTAAATTAGGGCACCTAAAAAGGCAATGTCCTGAAAGGGGAAATGCAGCGAATACAGAAAACAGCCAATGCCCTAAGCAGCCTGGGCTATGCCCCAGATGTAAAAAGGGAAATCACTGGGCAAATGATTGTCACTCAGTGAAGGACATTAATGGCCAGCCTCTTACTCAAGGCTATGGTGGAACCCATCCAGAAAAAGGCAGCGGGGCCCATGACCTCAGGGCCCACAAATATATGGGGCAGTAGAGAGTCAGAACAAAGAATGGAGCCAAGAGAGATGGCCGACCCATCGGCATCCGAGGGATAGCAGAGAGCCACTGCAGATTCCACAGGATTGGACCTCCGTTCCACCACCTGACTCGTATTAGCACCTCAAATGGGGGCTCAGTTAATAGAGACCAATTTCAAAGGACCTCTTCAACCTGGCACTGTCAGGCTGCTCATAGGCAGGTCATCTTCAGCTTTAAAAGGACTCAGAGTTCATCCAGGATTTATTGATCCAGATTACACTGGGGTAGTGAAGATCATGGTGGAATCCCCTAGAGGAACTTCTGCTATTTCCCCAGGAGATCAAATCGGTCAGCTGCTTTTATTAGCTAGTCTTCATGAACGTTTTACAGCCCGAACCAGAGAGAGAAGGAGTGGTGGTTTTGGATCCACTGGAACAGACTTAACATTTTTGTCTTTGGACTTGGACCAGAGGCCAGTGTTGGAGCTGACCATAGACGGAAAAAAGGATTTTGGGCCTTTTAGATACAGGAGCAGATAGAAGCATTATAGCAAGAAAGGATTGGCCTACTGGCTGGCCAATACAAGCTTCTTCTCAAACTCTGCAAGGACTTGGTTATGCAAAGGCTCCGGACACGAGTGCAAGACAGCTGCAATGGCTAGATCAGGAAGGACATTCTGGATTTTTGCAACCTTATGTGCTAGAGTTGCCAATTTCCCTTTGGGGAAGAGATCGGTTCAAAGATATGGGTTTTAAATTAAGTAATGAGTACTCTGCTACTGCAAAAGGAATGATGCAAGCCATGGGTTATCTTCCTGGCCGGGAAATAGGGAAGCACCTACAAGGTCGCACTAGTCCTGTACTTGTGCAGCAGAGACAGGGGACACAGGGCCTGGGTTTTTCCTAGGGGCCACTGAGGAAGGTATTCCTATTACCTGGAAGACAGATGAACCTGTGTGGGTTCTTCATTGGCTACTCTCCTCTGAAAAGTGCTGCCAAGGCCTTGGTAGCCGAGCAACTATCATTAAATCATATTAAACCATCTGTTTCACCATGGAATACACCCATTTTCTTTATTAAAAGGAAATCAGGGAAATGGAGGCTATTGCATGATCTATGTGCCATTAATTTACAAATGCAAATTATGGGCCCAGTTCAGCGAGGGCTCCCATTTCTTTCATCTCTGCCTGCTTGTTGGCCCCTTATAGAGATAGACATAAAAGATTGTTTTTTCTCCATTCCTTTGTGTGCCAATGATAGTGAAAGGTTTGCCTTCACTGTCCCATCCTGTAATCATGAAGAACCTGATCAGAGATTTGAATGGGTAGTCTTACCACAAGGCATGGCTAATAGTCCTACTATGTGTCACCTTTATGTTGGAGAGGCCATTGCCCCATTAAGATGGAAATTTCCTGCCTTAAGATGCATCCATTATATGGATGATATATTGTTGGCAGCCAAGGATGAACAAGTTTTAGATCAGGCTTATGAAGATTTGGTTAAATTATTGGAAAAGAAAAGGTTATTTATAGTCCCTGAAAAGGTTCAAAAGGATAAGATCTTTAATTATTTAGGAGCCAAAGTGAATGAAAGACAAATTTTTCCTCAAAAGATTGAGTAGAGAAAAGATAATTTGAAAATGTTAAATGATTTTCAAAAGTTATTAGGAGATATTAATTGGGTTAGGGGTTATTTAAAATTACCAAATTATGAATTAAAGCCATTATATAATATATTAGTAGGGGATCTGGCTCTTGATTCTCCTAGGCAATTGACTGCTGAAGCGAGAAAAGCCTTATGTAAGGTTGAAAAAAGATTACAAAATGCATTTCTATCTAGATCGAAGGAAGTCAAGCTATTACATTGTGTATTCTCCCTACCTATAATCAGCCTACACGTTTGTTATGGCAGGATGACCATTGCTTTGGATTTATCCCAAAATTTCCCCAGCAAAAGCAATAGAACATTATCCCACAGCAGTCACTAGTTTGGCTCATAGTGGAATTCATCAAAGCATTCAATTTTTCGGAGTGCCCCCGGCGCTATTTGTGGTGCCTTACTCCAGTCACCAGGTTAAGATCTTGTGTAGCACTATTGATAATTGGGCCATATTGCAATGTGGGTTTGATGGAATGATAGATAATCATTATCCAAAGCATCCAGTGATTTCTCCAAAGGTAACTTCCTCGGTCCCACTTAGTGGGGCGCCAAATGTTTTACTGATGGTTCGAAAACTGGGTGTGGGGCTTATATGACTGCAAACAAGCCTCCTGTGCTGTGTCAATTTCAGCCAGGATCCCCCCAAATTATAGAATTGAAAATTGTAGTTGAAATATTCAAAAATTGTCCATTTGCATTTAATTTTATTTCAGATTAAGCTTATGTGGTGAATGCAGTAAAAATTTTAGAATTAGCAGGCCCTATTAAAGTTAGTAGTGCTGTTTGTTCACTCTTACAAGAGTTACAAAGATTAATTTGGTTGAGAAAGGAATGCTTCTATATCCAACATATTAGAGCTCATACGGGTTTGACTGGGCCTTTAAGTGAAGGAAATGGCATTGTTGATCTATGGACAAGGATGGAATGTATTTTTTATAGCTCCTTTTTAGATCTGGCAAGGCAATTCCATCAGCAATTTCATGTGAATGCAAGAACTCTTCAACAAAAATTCCATTTATCCATAGTAGATGCTTGGCAGGTGGCTTTAAACTGTCCACAATGTGTAATATACCAACATCCACTTGGTGTGGGGATAAACCCTAGAGGGTTAATGCCCCTAAAGATATGGCAGATGAATGTTACACACATTTCAGAATTTGGAACTTTGAGATATGTACATGTGTCTGTAGATACTTGCTCAAGTGTGGTACATGCTACACCTTTGAGTGGAGAAAAAGCCTGCAATGTCATTGGACACTGTTTGGAAGCCTTGGCTGCTTGGGGAAAACCCCAACAGCTAAAAACTGATAATGGGCCAGCCTATACAGCTCAGAGATTTATTTCCTTTCTCAAACAAATGGAAGTTCAGCTTGTCCATGGATTACCCGACAATCCTCAAGGAAAATCCTCAAGGATTGTAGAGCGTGCTCATCACACCCTGAAAGAATGTTTAATAAAACAAAAAGGGGGAGTAGGCCAAGGCCGAACTCCCAAGGAAAGAATATCTTTAGTCCTTTTTACCCTTAATTTTTAAATTTTGGATGTTGATGGCCTTTCCGCCGCTGATCGCCATCAGCAGCAAGGAGGGAGCTTGAAAGGCTATGTGAAATGGAAAGATGTGATCACCAGGTTATGGCATGGTCCTGATCTGGTGTTGACATGGGTGAGAGGGTCTGTTTGTGTTTTTCCCCAGGAGAATCACAGAAGAGACCTTTGGAGCAAGGCTCTACCAACATCTGCAGACAACTATTCTCCCTTTGAGAGGCAGCTCTTGGCCAGTGGAACCTGAACATTTGACAATGGTCCACCAAGTTACTATGCAGCCTGAATTGCCCATCATGAGTTGGGTGTTAGCTGACCTACCAAGTCATAATGTAGGATGGGCACAGCAGTAATCCATTATCAAATAAGAGTGGTATATATGTGATCAGGACTGAGCAGGTCCTGAAGGCACTAGTAAGTTATATAAATAGGTTGTCCAAATGCCTATGGTTTCTACTCCTGTTACAATGCTGTCTGCTGCCAAGCATGCATGCACCTATGGCCTCACAGGGTGTTCCCTATGATTGGTTGATTGAGGAAGAGAAGGCTAGGGCCTGGTTTACTGATGGTTCTGTCGGTTATGCAGGCACCCAGAAGTAGACAGCTGCAGCACTCCAACTCTTTCTGGGACTAACCTGAAAGATACTGGTGAAGGGAAATCTTCACTCTGCACAGAACTCAGGCGGTACACATGGTTATACAGTTTGTTTGGAAGGAGAAATGGCCAGATGTATGATTGTTTACTGATTCATGGGCTGGAGCCAGCGGACTGGCTGGATGGTCAGGGATTGGAAAGAGCATGATGGAAAATTGGTAAGAAAGACACCTTGGGAAGAAGTATGTGGATAGATCTCTAAATGGGCAAAGGATGTGAAGATACTTGTGCCTCATGTCAAAGCTCATCAAAAGGTGGCTTCATTAGAGGAGGAGTTTAGTCATCAAGTAGATAGGATGACCTGTTCTGTGGACAGTCAGCCTCTTTCATCAGCCATTCCTGTTATTGCCTAATGGACCCATGAACAAAGTGGCCATGGTGGCAGAGATGGAGGTTATGCATGGGCTCAACAGCATGGACTGACCTGGCTACAGCTACTGCTGAGTGCCAGACATGCCAACAGCAGAGACCAGCACTGAGCTCCAGATAATGCACCATCCCCTGGAGGGATCAGCCTGTGACCTGGTGGCAGGTTGACTACACTGGGCCACTTCATCCATGGAAAGGACAATGCTTTGTCCTCACTGGAGTAGAACCTTATTCTGGTTATGGGTTTGCCTTTCCTATACATAATGCTCCTGAAAAACCACCATCTGTGGACTTAGAGAATGCCTGATCCACCACCATGCTATTCCACACAGCATTGGTTCTGACCACGGAACTCACTTCACAGCCAGAGAAGTGTGACAGTGGGCCCAGGATCATGGAATCCACTGGTCTTACCATGTTCCCCACCATCCTGAATCAGCTGGCCTGATAGAAAAATGGAATGGCCTTTTAAGGCATGGTTAAAATACCTATTAGGTGGCGGCAGCCTGGAGGGTAGAAGCAGGGTTCTCCAGAAGGAGGTATATGATTTGAGTAAATGTCCAGTATATGATATGGTTTCTCCCATAGCCAGGATCCATGGGTCCAGGAATCAAGGGGTGGAAAGGGGAATAGTTTCACTCGCTGTCACTCCTAGTGACCCACTAGAAAAATTTTTGCTCCTGTTCCTGTGACCTTAAGTTCTAGAAGTTTTGGTTCCAGAGGGGGAGCACCCGTGCCAGGAACCATAGCAAAAATTCCATTGAATTGGAATATCAGACTTCCCCCTGGCCACTTTGGGCTTCTGACTCCCTTAAGCCAACAGGCTAAGAAAGGAATAACTGTGTTAGGAGGGGTGCTTGATCCAGATATATTATGTGTAGGTGTTATTATAGTCTGATTATTGTTTTCATTTGGAAATTAATCACAATATAAGGAGAAATGACTGTGGGTCAAGTTGACAAGGGGTGGATTGTAGGCTATTCTTGGTTGGCTTCACCTGGAATTAACTGAAACCCCAAAATGGAAGGCAAACCTGTGAGGGACTTTTGCTTATTTGAAGTAGGTAGATCTACTTCTAATCCAGATCTTTGAGGCAGGAAGACACATGCCTTTAATCTGGGCCACACCTTCTGCAGGAAGACTATATAAGGGCATGGAAGAAGGAAGCTTTTGATCTTTACCTGCTTGCTCTTTCTCTCCCTAGGAAGTCCATTCCTTCACTGGCATTAAAGCCTAGTTATTCACGATTCCAGTGTATACTGAAGACCAGCTGAGACATTCACCTGCTAGACTGAGCAACTACTGGATTCTTGGACTTTCTGTTCACAGCCTATAAGTCATTGTAATATATGTATGTATATATATATGTATGTATATATATGTATAGATGTTTAATATGTAAGTTTTGTTCCTCTAGAGAACCACAACTATACACCCTGTTATACTGTGATCCCCACTAAGAAAGGACAAATGTGTCAAAGCTAGAAGAGGAGGCTTTAGAGAAGAAAAAGATATCCCAGAAGAAACTGACGAGACAGACACTTCTGGCATGGCAATAAATTCACCATAAAATAAATGCAGATAAAAAATAAAAGTATATATGTATACAGAATTAACATATAGAAATTTCCAGTTATAGGTACAAGTCTGTCCAAAGGTTAACCACAAATATACAGAAGTAATAGTATTTGCACCATCAACAAGTACACACAACTACTATGTCTATCAACAGAGCAACACACAAACTGAATGAAGTATTTCTCAACAATTGGCTATTTCTCTGCCAATGGTTACAGTGGCAACAGGAAAGTATATTCTGATATGTGCTGCAAGACACTGGCAAGTGGGACTTGTACCTAAGATCAAGTGCCTGTGCCAGCTACTCTCATCATCCTTGAACATTTCTAGCTCTTAGCTTCCCCCTTATCCTTCCCACCACCTGCTTTTACAGGCTTAGATAAACTTTCTGTGTTTTTTAGCTGTCTTCAGACTCAGCAATGATTCAAAAGTCTGGGTAATGCTTTAAACGCATCATCTTGGGTCAGCCACAAGTACAGTGTGGTTGGTCTTCCCCACTCCATCTCATGTCCTTCCCTTGGGTCCTTTGGCACCTGTGCTAGTGCTACAAGAGTTCCCGCCATACTCTTTGGCAGATCCCAGGTTTGGTCTCACGTCTTAGAGGCTGGCTCTAAGTCTTTCTTTACATGGTGTGATGGCTAATTTTGGTTGTTAATTTGACTACAACTGGAATCAATTAAAACTTAAGCAGGTAGGCATGTCTGTGGGGTTTTCTTGATTGGATCATTGAGGTGGGAAGACCCACCATAACTTCTGATGGTAGACCACATAAAGCACATGGAAGAAGAAACCTTTGCTTTTTGCCTGCCTTTTGTCTTCATTCTTACTGGCAAATTCATCTACCCTGCTGCTGAGACATTTATTCACTGGTGTTAAAATTTACTTCTTTAGGGTTCCAATATAGACTGAAGACTAGCAGCTCTAGAAAATCCCCAAGACTCCAGCACCAGATTGGGATTTCTGAGACATACAGTCTAGTGGATTAAACAACTTCAAGATTGTTTGCCTTTCTGTTTTGAGACAGCCATTGCTGGACTACTTGCATGACAGCCTGTAAGCCATTCTAATAAATCAGTGTGTGTGTGTGTGTGTGTGTGTGTGTGTGTGTGTGTGTGTGTGTGTGGTGTCCCTTCTATAAATTCTGTTTCTTTAAACAACACAAACACATGGGTTCCCTAGGTCTGTCCTCACAGCCCCATCTCTGTCCTTTGAAATTGGGAACCCTGTTGTCACTTGTATACTTTATACTCTGTAGTGGGTGATGAGCTTGACAGGCAGGGATGCTCCATGAACTGCCAGACACCATGGATCAGCGTTCTGTTCTGCTACCAGGTGGTTTGTACCTCTTCTTAGCCAGACACCTTAAACACCCACAAATTTTCATGTTTGTGGAGGAAATGAATAGGCCTGGCAGCTCAGATGCGCAATGCAACTGGGATCCTTTGGATACAAAGCAGCTACTAATTCTTTTGTGAACTCCTACCTTCCCTTGTTATGGTTTCTATTGCTACAAACAGACACCATGACCATGGCAACTCTTATAAAGGAAAATATTTAATTGAGGCAGACTTACATTTTTCAGAGGCTCAGTTCATTATAGTCATGGTGGGAAGAAGAATGGTGGCATGCAGGCAGACATGGTACTGGAGAAATAGCTGAGTGTCTTGCATCTTGACTTACAAGCAACAGGAGGTTGACTGTTTATCACACTGAATGAGCTGCAACAAGAGAACTCAAAGACACGGTAACACTCTTCCTCTAACACGGCCATACCTTCTTCAAGAAGGCCACACCTTCTAATAGTACCACTCCATATGGAGGTCATTTTCTTTCAAACCACCACAGTATCCATCTGATCAATATGAAACCCTGCTTGTGTTCTGCGAGGATCCAATTTAAAAGAGCCACTACACTGAGCTGTGAGGGGGCAGTGTCAACATTTTCCAGCCAGCCATGGAGCATTCTTGAAAGGCAGCCAATTCTGATTTTGCAAGTATTTATTATTTAAAGCACATTAGGATGGACCACAGGAAAAACTTTGGTAAGTTCTGATGTCTCCTGGGTGACAATTGTTCTGCTATGGTTCACTTCTGTTTGCACCTGCCATGGCTACATATAATGATTAGCTTGTGTTTGGCAAGCCCTTCCTGTACATTTATAAAGTATATCTATGGGGAGCCACAGGTCTCAGCCTAGAAGAAGCTTCCCTCAGTGCCCATGGACTTCTGCACCAGGCAAATACATCTCACCAGCAATGTGGAAAGGTGGGGAAAAATTCAAGGCTAAAGAGGTCAATCCAGGATGCCAAACTACGAGTAGTTTGTGGTGAAATATTGTTTATGATCTAATAAAGCAACCGGGGATCAAAATGCAAAGCTAGTCACAGCCATAGAGCCAGGCAGTGGTGATGCACACCTTTAATTCCAGCAGCCACACTAGTTAGGTATAGAAGCTGGGCAGTGGTGGCACACTCACCTTTGATCCCAGGACTCAGGAGACAAAGACAGATTGATCTCTGTGAGTTCAAGGCCACCCAAGGTTACATGAGAGTGTAACAAGAGAGTTTACAAGAGAAACGGCTCACACAAAGGAGATCTCAGCATTTGGGATCCCACAACTTTCATCCCAGCTCTAGAAGTATAAAAGATAGGAGCAGGGCATTCAGTAGTCAGTCTCAGAGATTTGTTCTCCAGCCATGCTGAAGACAGGACAGCCCTTTCAGCCTGAGGTAGAGGCAAGAGCTGGTGGTCAGATGCTTTGCTTCTCTGATCTTCAGCTTGAACCCCAATATCTGCCTCTGGGCTTTTATTATTCATGTTATATTAGTCCAAGCAAACAATAGTCTCAAAGAAGCAAGGGAAAGTCTGGACAGCTACCACAACCCCGACCTGGGCCCACCTGCTTCACCCCAGTTGCCTAGTGTTCTGTGGCCTTGAACTGTCAAAATAAACAGGGCACATGTCTGTAATCCCAGAATTTTGGAGGCTGAAGTGGATGATTGAGGCCAGCTTGTGCCATAGCGTAGGATCTGTGTCAAAAGAAAAAGGTAGTATATTTTAAAATAATATCATAATATGCACATTTTTCTATAAAATCAATGTTAAGGCTAGGGTAGGGTTATAGCTAGATTTAGAATCAATGTTAGAGAAAAAAGTTAATTCCTGGTTAGGGTTAGGCCAGGGTCAGGTTCTTGGTCAGTAAAAGTCAATTATAAGTTCAGAGTCAAGGTAAGAATGGGTAGTTTATTGTCAAAGATAACATTAGGGTCTTAGTGTTAGCATTAGGATCAAGGCTAGAGCTAAGCCTAGTTCAGAGTCTGTGTCAGTGTTCTGACTTGGGTTAAACCAGGGTCAGTTTCATGCTTAGAGTAAAGATCAAGTTTAGCATTAGAGTCAGTCAGGGTAATGATGAGGTAATGTTTAGAAGCCAGTTCATTGTTAGGTCCAGGGTTAGAGTTTAGAGTCAGATTTAGAAGGAGTTTCAAGGGTATGGTTAGTGTGAAGGACAGGTCAGGCTCATGATCAAGACCAGGATTATGTATTAATTGATGTCAGCATTCAAATATTGATTCCAGAGTATGGGTCAGAGTTAGGTATGAATAAGAAAACAGTTGGAAAGATCTACTTGACTTATTAGCTATTTATTAGCTGGCTGTTGCAGTTGGTGTTGGGGAAGTGTGTTTTAAGGACTTTGGACATTTTATTTGTAGGAAAACCTCTTCTAAAATGCTTCTTAGCCCTCTGCATTGGTCCCTGTGAACTTCTCAGAGGTGTTCTCTCCTGAAAAGCCCTTGGGGTGCTAGTGCTGTTCCTGCCCCTGCAGTGAGCTGGAGCAAAGCCAGAACTAGTTAGCTGCTTGCAGGTGGAAAGCATAGAGCAGGGCTTTGGATGGCCTTTGCCAGGCTGAAACCTTCCTAAATTGCCTTTGTTTTTTTTTTACCATGAAGCTTCTTGGACATATCCAGTCATTTTACTTACTAATTTATTATTCTTTTTAAATTAATAATATAATTTAAAATTTTTACATGTCGATCCCAGTTTCCTTTCCCTCCTTCCCTCCCTCCCTCTTACCCTCTTTCTCCTGTGACATGCACCCTGGCCACCCTCCCCTCCCATCCCCCCACCCCCATTCCACTTGTAGGGCTATGCTTTCCAGGATGGACCATGTAAATCTGTCAAGTCATTTGAAGTAGGGACTAGGGCTTCTCTCCTGTCTCAAGGTTAAGGGGGTATCCCTCCATGGAGGGTGTGTCTGCAAGGTCCTTTTGTGCACCAGGAATACATCCTGGTTCTACTGTCTGAGGTTCTTTAGACTGCTCAGTCCTTCTAGCTGAGACCCATAATCAGGGGCTCTGAGTCAGTCCTATGCTGGATTCTCAGCTATCAGTCTGGGGGGGGGGTGCATTAGCTCATCCTTGTTCAGATTTGCTGTCTTTGTGTGTTTCTGAAACCTGGTCTTGTCCTCTCTCTCTGCATCTGAATTCTAGTTTGACTCAGTGTTTAGTTATGGGTGTTTGCTTTTGTTTCCAAAAGGTACTAGATGAGGGCTCCATGATGGTGAATAATTTAGTTAATAATCTCACTATCAGAGAAGGGCATTTATGGTAGCCTTTCCATGCTTGCTCGAATTGTTAGTTGGAGTCAGTCTTGTAGGTCTCTAGACCTTTTGTTAGGTTCAGTTTTCTCTTCAAACCAATTATGGCTCCCTCTTTTATGTTCTCTCATTTCTGTCTTCTATTCCTACCCTGTCTCAATCTTCCTAGTCGCACATGATTTCCTCTCCTCCCCTTCTCTTTCTCCTAGTTCTCTCTCCATTCACTGCCCCACCACTTCTCATGTGCTCTGGAGGACTTGTTCCTTCCCTCTTTTGTGATGGACCATATATGAATCTTTTAGAATACACCTTGTATCCTAGTTCCTCTGGTAGTGTGAATTATAGGCTGGTGATCCTTTGCTCTAGGTCTAAAAGCCATATATGAGCGAGTACATACCCTGTTCCTCTTTTTGTGACTGGGTTACCTCATTCAGGATGGTTTCTTCAAGTTCCATCCATGTGCCTGCGAATTTCAAGATTCCATTATTTTTTTCTGCAGAGTAGTATTCCATTGTGTAGATGTGCCACATCTTCTTTATCCATTCTTCAGTTGATGGGCATCTAGGTTGCTTCCAGGTTTTTGCTATTACAAATACTGCTGCTATGAACATAGTTGAGCACATGTCTTTGTTGCATGGATGTAGATAATTTGGGTATATACCTAAGAGGGAAATTGCTGGGTCCTGTGGTAAACTAATTCCCATTTTCCTGAGGAACTGCCATACTGATCTCCAAAATGGCTGTACAAGTTTGCACTCCCACCAGCAGTGGAGGATTGTTCCTCTTTCTCCACATCCTCTCCAGCATAAGTTGTCATCAGTGTTTCTAATTTTAGCCATTCTGGCAGGAGTAAGATGGTATCTCAAAGTTGTTTTGATTTGCATTTCTCTGATAGCTAAGGATGTTGAGCACTTTCTTAAGTGTCTTTCAGCCTCTTTGATTTCCTCTATTGAGAATTCTTTCTTCAATTCTGTACCCCATTTTTAAATAGGGTTATTTGGTGTTTTGTTGACTAGTTTCTTGAGTTCTTTGTATATTTTGGAGATCAGCTCTTTGTCAGATGTAGGATTGTTAAAAATTTTTCCCAGTCTTTGGGCTGCCGTTTGGTTTTGTCTACTGTGTCCTTTGCCTTACAGAAGCTTCTAAGTTTGAGGAGGTCCCACTTATTAATTGTTGATTTAAGTTTCTGTGCTACTGGAGTTATGTTCAGGAAGCAGTCTCCTATACCACTTTGTTCAAGGGTACATCCTACTTTCTCTTCTAAGATGTTCAGTGTTGCTGGATTTATGTTGAGGTCTTTGATCCATTTGGACTTGAGTTTTGTACATGATGATAGACATGGGTTTATCTGCAGTCTTCTACACACCATCATCTAATTGTGCCAGCACCATTTGTTGAAGATGCTTTCCTCCTTCGATTGTATTCTTTTAGCTGTTTTGTCGAAAATCAGGTGTTCATATCAGGATTTTCGATTCGATTCCATGGGTCTACCTGTCTATTTTTGTGCCAATACCAGGCTGTTTTCAGAACTATAGCTCTGTAGTAGAGCTTAAAGTCTGGGATGGTGATGCCTCCTGAAGTTCTTCTATTGCACAGGGTTGTTTTGGCTATCCTGGGTCTTTTGTTTTTCCATATAAAGTTGATTATTATCCTTTCAAGTCAGTGAAGAATTGTGCTGGGATTTTAATGGGGATTGCATTGAATCTATAGATTGCTTTTGGCAAGATTGTCATTTTACTATATTTATCCTTCCTATCTAAGAGCATGAGAGATCTTTCCATTTTCTGGTATATTCTTTAATTTCTTCCTTTAAGGACACAAAGTTCTTATTGTATAGGTCTTTCACATGTTTGGTAAGCATTACCCCAAGATACTTTATGTTGTTGGTGGCTATTGTAAAGGGTGGTGTTTCTCTGATTTCTTTCTCAGCCTCTTTGTCTCATGGGAGATGTCATTCTGCATATATGTTTTTTCATACTGGTTAATGAATAAAGCACTGTTGGCCAATAGAAGAGGATGATAGGAGGGACTAGGAAACTGGAGGAAGGAGGAAGTAGTTGGGAGGAGTCAACATGGAGAGCCTGGAGAGGTAGCATGCCAGCCGCTCTGGCCCGTAAGATGAGCCACATGGAAATACTTAGAATAGTAGAAATGGGTTAATCATTAAGACAGAGCTAGCTGATAAACAATGATAGTAACCGGCCAACAGCATTGTATCAAATACAGAGTCTCTGGATGTTACTGGGGGCTGGTGTAACTGCAGGACCAGACCGGTGGTGGGGAAAAACTTGCTCATACCATAATGGTGTCAGAAGTGGAACTGAGAACTTTCACTTAAAACTTAACAAAAGCTTAAAAAATAGTTTTTACAAACAAAAGAACAGAGACTAGCAAGTCTTCTTGGTAGCAGCATTTTTCTCAGTTAGACTTTGTTCTGCTAGAGACAGAGCTTTGCATGACTCCTTTAACGGAGGTTTCCAAAATTAGCATTAGTGGCAAAAAACCACATTGCTTTTAAAGAGCTCTGCTAACAATTCATTGGTGTGTATGAAAGCTGCAATGAAGGTTTACAGAGTGTTTTAAAATATACGTAGGCTTGGGAGAGAAAGAGAAAAGAAATAAAATGGTTTTAATATGACAGAGTGTGGCTGGGTGTGGTGGCACACACCTTTAATCCCAGCACTCCAGAGACAGAGGCAAGCAGATCTCTGTGATTTCAAAGTAAACCTGGTATACAGGACAGAAAAGTTACACAGAAAATCCCTGTCTCAAAATATGTAAAAATATAAGTAAAAGAAATAGAGTAATAAAAAAGCCACGTAAAGATGGAAAGCACAGAGAAACTTTGGATATTGTACGCTGGTCTGTTATCTTTAGATTGTTTGACTGCTGAGGAAATAACAACAGCTGGTAAAAGAAATGCTGCTGGATTAATTCAATATATATATTTTAAAAATGCTTTGACTCCAAAATTTAAGTCCAAGGACAAGTTACTGGGGAAAAGGATTTCTAATTTTGTTTCCACAGAAAATGAAAAGCTGTGGATTCCTTCCAGACTAATGTGGTTTGATTAAGCAAGACCCCCCTGAAGCAATGTAAATGGGACAATGCAGCCTTACAGACCACTACAGCCAGGATTTCTGTGTCTTCTTAGGATCCCCCGTAACAGCGCCCCCTACCAGCAGGAAATAGTTTGGAAAGAATGATGCCCAAATTCCCAAATGTTGTTTATAAATATTTGTTTTCATTTAAGCGGGCTTAGTTATAAATGGTTAATGACCACAAGCAATCTTTTTAAAGGTAAAAAGAGAATTATGGTAAAGATATGAATGCTTTGTTTTGGAATGGATTTTCATTTATTGATACAAATTTAAGGTCAATTTTGTGATTAAGTATATTTTTCTTCTTGTTTAGGTATTGTGTTTATATAGCTCATTTAGAAATGTAATTGTATAAATTAGTACAGATTATAGATAGTTACCTATGTTAGTGAGAACTTATTGTTAAGTTAGTTAGGTTTTCTAAATATATAGAGGTGTATTTTAGATGGATAGTCATTCTTCAAACCTTTGAAAGACCTACAGAAAATAGCATTTAAAATGGTTTAGGGATTTTCTTGACAATGAGGCACAACTGTTCCTGGCAACACCACTTGCGTCAGAAACTCGTTCCGAAGTTTGCTTTCAATATGACAGGACTAGCCATATGGGCAAGATACTGCTCTTGTCTAGACTGTTTGACTTTATGCTGTATAAACTGAACATGCAGGACCCACAGAAAAGTGACTGCTGATACAAGATAGACAGTGCTACAGGATTCCTGCTTCATGGAAGAGTCTGCCAGACAGTCTACAAGGCACAGAGAAAAGTGACTGACAAACTGTCAATACTGATGGGCAGTTTAAAGTTTCCTGCTTTGCTGAGGAGTTGGCCAGACACACCATGGCCTATGGGCTGAAGATGGAACATTACAGAAGAAATTCAGGTGCCTAACCAGGTAGCAAGTTGTCTCTGTCATTTCTAGAGTTTATATATTATCCTTCTGTGGTCTTTGAAGGAGTTGAAGACAGATAGTTATGGTTATAGTTTTCTTTAGTTAGGATTAAAGATAAGTTACATATAGGACTTTAGACTCACAAAGATAGGATAGATGATAGAATAGTTTCTTTAATTCTTACTAAATGTTAATGGACTATTGTTAACTGTGATTCTTATTTGATAACTGTTGTATGATATATTTTGCTATGTTAAGGTTAAAACCCTTCTTTTTATTTTAGACAGAAAAGAGGAGATGATGGGAGATATCATTCTGTATATATGTTTCTCATACTGGTTAATGAATAAAGCACTGTTGGCCAATAGAAAGGAAGATAGGAAGGACTAGGAAACTAGGAGGAAGGAGAAAGTAGTCAACATGGAGAGCCCGGAGAGGTAGCATGCCAGCCGCTCTGGCTGGTAAGATGAGCCACGTGGAAATACTTAGAATAGTAGAGATGGGTTAATTTAAGACAGAGCTACCTGATAACAATGATAGTAACTGGCCAACAGCATTGTATCAAATACAGAGTCTCTGGATGTTATTGGGGCCTGGTGTGGCGGTGGGACCAGACTGGTGGCGGGGGAAAAACCTATTCATACCATATTTGTCTTCTGAATAAAGTAGGACTACTGATTTTTTTGAGTTTATTTTGTGTCCTGCTAGTTTGCTGAAGGTGTTTATCAGCTGTAGTAGTTCGCTGGTAGAGTTTATTGGGTCGTTTATGTCAACTATCATGTCATCTGCCAATAGTGAGAGTTTGACTTCTTCCTTTCCAATTTGGATTCTCTTGATCTCCTTTTGTTGTCTTATAGCTTTAGCTAGAACTTCAAGTACAATATTGAAGAGATATGGAGAGAGAGGACAGCCTTGCCTTGTTCCTGATTTTAGAGGAATCTCCTTAAGCTTCTCTCCATTCAGTTTGATGTTGGCTGTTGGTTTACTGTATATTGCTTTTATTATGTTTAGATATGTTTCTGTTATTTCTGATCTCTCCAAGACCTTTATCATGAAAGGATGTTGAATTTTGTCGAAGGCTTTTTCAGCATCTAGGGAGATGATCATATGGTTTTTCTTTTTCAGTTTGT
Organism: Cricetiscus sungorus; assembly: GCA_030556225.1. Taxonomy (NCBI): domain Eukaryota; kingdom Metazoa; phylum Chordata; class Mammalia; order Rodentia; family Cricetidae; genus Cricetiscus; species Cricetiscus sungorus. Next base: position 20,860,752 of record JANBXA010000609.1, on the reverse strand, counting down.
TTATATGGTGAATCACATTGACAGATTTTTGTGTGTTGAACCATCCCTGCAACCCAGGGATGAGGCCTATTTGGTCATGGTGGGTGATTTCTCTGAGGTATTCTTGGATTCGGTTTGCCAGTATTTTATTGAGTATTTTTGCATCAATGTTTATCAGAGATATTGATCTGTAGTTTTCTTTCTTAGTTGTATCTTTGTGAGACTTGGGTACCAAGGTGATTGTGGCTTCTTATAAAGAGTTTGGTAATGAGTCTTCTGTTTCTATTGTGTGGAACAATTTGAGGAGTATTGGAATTAGCTCTTCCTTGAATTTCTGGTAGAATTCTCCACTGAAACCATCTGGCCTTGGGCTTTTTTGGTTGGAAGGCTTTCGATAACTGCTTTTATTTCATTTGGGGTTATAGGTCTATTTAAGTTGTTTGTTTGTTCTTGATTTAATTTTGGTAAGTGATAGTTATCCAGAAATTCTTCCATTTCCTTTGAATTTTCAAATTTTGTGGAGTATAGGTTTTCAAAGTATGACCTGAAAGTTGTCTGGATTTCCTTTGTGTCCGTTGTTATGTCCCCCTTTTCATTTCTGATTTTCTAATTTGCATGTTCTCTCTCTGGTTTTTTGTTAGTTTGGATAAGGGTTTGTCTATCTTGTTGATTTTCTCAAAAAATCAACTCTTTGTTGCATTGATTTTTTTGTATTGGTTTCCTGGTTTCTATTTTATTGATTTCAGCTCTCAAATTGATTATTTCCTGGTGTCTATTCCTCCAGGGTGAGTTTGCTTCTTTTTGTTCTAAGGCTTTCAGTTGCACTGTTAATTCTCTAATATGACTATCCTCTGTTTTCTTCATATGGGCACTCAGTGCAATGAACTTCCCTCGTAACACTGCTTTCAAGGTGTCCCATAAGTTCGGTTATGTGGTGTCCTCATTCTCGTTAAGTTTTAGGAAGTCCTTAATTTCTTTCTTTATTTCTTCTTTAACCCAGGTATGGTGCAATTGCACATTGTTCAGTTTCCATGAGTTTGTAGGGTTTCTGGGATTTGTGTTGTTGTTGAATTCCAATTTTAAAGCATGGTGGTCTGATAAGATACAGGGGATTATTCCAATTCTTTTGTATCTATTGAGGTTTGTTATGCCACCTAGTATGTGGTCGATTTTAGAGAAGGTTTCATGTGAAGCAGAGAAGAAGGTATATTCTTTTGTGTTTGAATGGAATGTTCTATAGATGTCTGTTAAACCCAGTTAAGACATAACTTCTGTTAGTTCTTTTGTTTCTTTGTTGAGTTTCTGATTGGTGGTCCTGTCTAGTGGTGAGAGTGGGGTGTTGAAGTCTCCCACTATAAGTGTGTAAGGTTTTATGTGAGATTTGAGTTTTAGTAGTGTTTCTTTTACGAATGTGGGTGCCTTTGTATTTGGGGCATAGATGTTCAGAATCGAGACTTTGTGCTGATGGATTTCTCCTGTGATGGATATGAAATGACCATCTTCATCTCTTTTGATTAATTTTGGTTTGAAGTCTAACTTGTTAGATATTAGGATAGCCACACCTGCTTGCTTCTTGTGTCTATTTGATTGGAAGATTTTTTTCCCAGCCCTTTACCCTAAGGTAATGTATATCTTTGAAGCTTAGTTGTGTTTCTTGTATGCAGCAGAAGGATGAATTCTGTCTTCGTGTCCATTCTGTTAGCCTGTGTCTTTTTATAGGCGAGTTAAGACCATTAATCTTGAGGGAGAGTAAGAACCATTGATTATTAAGACTTGTTTGTTGTAGATTTGATTTTGGCAGTATTATTGTGAATATATTTGTCCTGTTTTACCCTTGGTTTATTGTGAAGTGGGATTATTTGTTTCCTACGTCTCTGTGAGCATAGTTAATTTCCTTGGTTTGCAGTTTTCCTTCCAAAACTTTCTGTTGTGCTGGATTTGTAGATATGTTTTGTGAAAATCTGGCTTTGTCATTAAATATCTTGTTTTCTCCATCTATAGTGATTGAGAGTTTTGCTGGGTATAGTACCCTGGGCTGGCACTTGTACTTGTACGTGGACTCTTGGTACTTGTAGAACATCTATCCAGGACCTTCTGGCCTTGAGTGTTTCCATGGAGAAGTCTGTTGTAATTTTGATAGGTCCGCCTTTATATGTTACCTGTCCCTTTTTCTTCGCTGGTCTTAACGTTTTTTCTTTATTCTGTATGTTAGGTGTTTGATTATTATATGTCAAGGGGTCTTTTTTCTTTGGTCCAGTCTATTTGGTGTTCGGTGTGCTTCTTGTACTGTCATGGGCATGTCCTTCTTCAGATTGGGAAAGTTTTCCTCGATGATTTTGTTGAATATGTTTTCGGCCCCTTTGAGCTGGGCTTCCTCACCTTCCTCTATGCCTATTATTCTTAGGTTTGGCCTTTTCACAGTGTCCCACATTTCCTGGATGTTTTGTATTAAGGATTTGTTGGATTTACAATTTTCTTTAGTTGATGTATCTATGTCCTCTAGTTTGTCTTCTGTGCCTGAGATTCTGGCTTCCATCTCTTGAATTCTGTTGGTTGTGCTTGCGTCTGTAGTTCCAAATCGTTTGCCAAGTTTTTTTATTTCCAGCGTTCCTTTGGTTTGTGTTTTCTTTATTGTCTCCATTTCCGTTTTCAAGTCTTGAACCATTTCCTTCATATGTTTAATTGTTTTTTCTTGGCTTTCTGTACTTTCTTTAAGAAATTTATTAATTTCTTCCAATTTTTTGTTTGTTTTTTTCTTCCATTTCTTTAAGAGATTTTCTCACATCTTCTTTGAGGGCCTCTATCATTTGTATGATGATAATTTTTAAGTCGTTCTCTTCTGATTCATCTGCTTTGTTGTGTTCCAGTCTAGTTGGTGTAGATACCCTAGATTCTGGTGGTGTTATGCTTGTCTTTCTGATGTTAGGTGTTTTCTTGTATTGCTGTCTTCCCATAGCTTCTTCCAGTAGGTGTTGGTGGGGTCTCTCCCTCTCTCTAGGGCTTAGGTGGGTCAGAGGTTTGATGTCTGTAGCTCTGGGTGCTTCAAGCTCTCTAGGAGTTCTCTCTGCAGGCAGGGGCCCGATGATGGGGATCAAAGATCAGGCTCCAGAAGAGGACAGCTGTGGCCTCTTTGGCAGAGGCCAGCCTACAGTATGTTTTCTCAGGGATAGTTGGGTCTAGCTGGAACCGGCACTCTTCACCTGAGTGAGGCCACTTTAGCAGAGGCCCTGTGATGGGGGTCAAGGATTCAGCCTGGAGGAACTCAGAGTGGTCCTGCAGAGATAGGCGTATCTCTGGAAGGGGCCCAGAACTCCAGTAGAAGACCGGGGTTTGGGTCAGCGACCAGGCAGGTGGAAATTACAGGTGGTCCCACGTGGATAGGAAGGTCTATTGTGCTCAGATCAGCTCCAGGAATTTCCCGAAGGTGGCTGGATTGTTGGCTCCACCCTCTGTGTCAGTGCTCAACCAGAGCAGTAGGACAGTGGGCAGGGTAGGGCAGAGGGTAGTGGGCAGAGGGCAGGCTCTCAGTGGGGATGGGTAGGGGTGTATCAGAGCTCCAAGAGCACTCTTGGTGGGGACAGGACACAGGGGCAGCAAGACCCGGGACCCACCCAGGGATTTCCCAGGGAAGGGTGTTGGGGAGAATCCACCTCAGCGGAATTAGACCCAAACTCACCTCTAGCCAAGGATTGGCAATGGGGGGGACTAATTTATTATTCTTTGACATATATTTGGTAATTTTCAGCTGTATTGCTCCCTCTCATCTCTCTCCCACTGCACCCCTTTTTCAAACAAGTCCCCCTTCCATTTTCTTTTCCTTTAAGAATTATTTCTTTTATCTTTGTGATTATAAGTACATTCATTTCTCCCTTCTAAACTCAAATTTCCTTCCAAATCCTCCTATATATCCCTCCTTGCTCTATTTCAAATTTATGGCCTCTTTTTTCCATACATGCATACACACACACACACACACACACACACACACACACACTCCTAAATAAAACATGCTCAGTATGGATAATGCATAATGTGTGTATGTTTTTTCAGGGCTGTACATTTGTGCTCTACCTTGGGGAAGACTATTTCTCCCACTCTTACCATTCCTTAGTTGCCTGTAGTTCTTTGTGTATGGTTGAGAGCTTTCTTTCCCCAGTCCTCTATTGTTCTTGTTCAGCTCATGTTCAGGTAGTCATAGTGATGAAACATTATGCCTGTAGCTTCTGACATTACTAGGAAGATACACTGTCACAGCAAACTGCTTGTTCCTCTGGTTCTTACATTCTCTTCTGAAATGCTCCCTCAGCCTCAGGTGCAGGAGTTCTGTTGTAGATGCATTAGTTGGGACTGCTCCACAACTCTGCATTTTGATTGGTTATGGTTTTCTATAATGCTCCCCTTCTTTTGCAAAGAGAAGTTTACTTGATGAGGACTGAATACAACTTATCTGTGGGTACATGGGCAAATATTTAGGATATAGTAAATATTTAGGATTTAATAAAGTAGTGGTTGTAGGTTTTTCTCCAAGAGCTATGACTTTACTGGCTCTGGGTAGTTGTCCGTGTTTCCAGTATTAGGTATGATTTCCTAATGGTGACTTTAAAGGAGTTCACAAAACCCAGAAAAATGATTAACAGGTATTTATTATGGGAACACTCATACAATGATGGTAAATAACTGGGTCTTCCCACTCCTGAAGATATTTTCTGACCTTCTGGATGCTCTGACCACAACTGAAGAGGGTGATCTAAGCCCCTCCTCTTCCTGAAGCCATGACCCTAGGATGCAGCCACCACCCCAGTTCAGTGGTGAAACAAGATGCCACTACAATTTCCTTCGTGTTGAGTGTGTCCACTTAGACAGCTGTCGGCTACTGCCAAGGTATATGTGCCACTACTGCACCCATACTGCAGTTGTGGTTCATAAGGATCGCAGCTGGGTAGGATTGTTGGTTGCTCCCCTCCTTTGGAAGCTTGCATGGTGCCTTCTGGTACCATGAAAGGTACTCCCCAGAGAGGAGACATTCAGGTCAGTTCCAGCTCAGCAGCCTCTACACTCTGCTTTTGAAACACTTGGTGTCATTAACAATAGGGACTTATCCTTCATCTCTGGGAGAGGGTGCCAAGTAATAGCCTGTAATGTTTGGGAGTTGCTTAGTCAACCTGGACTAACAACTCAAAAGGGGGCTCCTCATACCTGGTGTTGGGGTTTTTGTTAGGTGGTCTTTGGTTCTTGGAGGGAACATTGTCAATCCAGATGAAAATTTTTCATTTAAACTATTTTTATTTATACAGAGACTTAAATGTATTATAGTTGTTATTTTCAGGTAGATATTATAGTAGATATATATATATATATATATATATATATATATATATATATATATTATTCCTTGTGACATTTTCAGACATTCTCACTGTTATTTTACTATTCTCCTTCCTTCTTCTGTATTTATCTTCCTCTCACTGTCCTAATTAGAACCTCCCTTTTGCCACTTCCTGCTATTCCTCTCTCTATTGCTCCTCTACTCCCCCCCCCGGCAGTGATCCCTTTTGCTTTTCCAGTTTCTGCAGTTATTACAGGAAATGTATTCACAACTAAAGATTTGGACCTAGAAGCCTCTGACAACATGCAACATTTTTCCTTCTGGTCTTGGCTACCTCACTCAATAACATCTTTTCTAGTTCATCCATTTATCTGCATAGTTCTTGATTCATTCTTCTTTACAGCTCAATAGTGTTCCGTAGTGTATATGCACTGCATTTTCATTATTCATTCACTGGTTGGAGGACATTTTGGTTGATTCTGTTTCCTAGCTAATGTGAATAGAGCAGTAGTGAACATGGTTGAGCAAGTACTTGTGGAGTAGGGTGCTGAGTCCTTCGGGGTATATGTCAAGGAGTCATATAGTGTGGATCATATGGTACATTTACTTTTAGTTTTGTGAGGGTTCTCCATACTAATGGAAGACTGGCTGGACCAGCTTGCAATCCCATCAACAGTAAATGAAGCCTTTTCCCTATACCCCTCCAGCATTTGTTGTCAGTTATTTTGTTGATTCTGACTAGTGTAAGATGAAATCTCAAAGTTGTTTTGAATTACATATCCCTAATTGCTAGGGACAATGAGCATACTTTGAGATATTTCTTAGCCATTTTTTTCTTTTTTTTTGAGAACTCACTGTTCAGGACCCAGGCTCAATTTTTGAATAGGTCATTTGTTTTTGTTTTTGTTTTTGAATTCTTTATATATTCTGGATGTTAAGCTTCTGTTAGATGTATAGCTGACAAAGATTGTTTTGCATTCTGTGGGGTTCCTCTTCACCTGGTTGTTTCTTTAGCACAGCGTAATTGTTGGGCAAATGGAGTCCTATTCAGAAAGTCCTTTCCACACTAATATCATGTTGGGTACTGCCCATGTTTCTCCTAGCATTTTCAATATTTCAGATCTTTGATACATTTGAAGTTTCTTTTTATGCAGTGAGAGATCCAGATCTTCTTGCACATGAACATCTAGTTTCCCCAGCACCATTTGTTAAAGATGCTTCCTCTTTCTCCAGCTTATGTTTTTTAAAAAAGATTTATTTATTATGTATACAGTGTTCTACCTGCATGCATGCCTTCAGGCCAGAAGAGGGCACCAAATCTCATTACAGATGTTTGTGAGCCATCAAATGATTGGTGGGAATTAAACACAGGACCTCTGGAAGTCGAGCTAGTGTTCTTAACCACTGAGCCATCTCTCCAACTCCAGTTTATGTTTTTGGTATTTGTCAAATATTAGGTGGAAGAAGTTATGTGTACTCATGCTTGGGTCTTCATTTTTTTTAAAAAATAAATTTTATTTAAATTAAAAACAATCTTATTTTACTTACCAATCCCAATTCCCTTTCCCTCTGTTCCTCCCATGACCCTCACTAAACCCTCATTCCACCCACCCCCATCTACTCCCCAGGAAAAGTGAGGCCTCACATTGGGGATCATCAAAGTCTGTCATATCATTTGGGCCAGGACCTATGCCCCACCCCCATGTATCTAGGCTGAGAGAGTATCCCTCCATAGGGAATGAGCTCCCAAAGCCCATTCATGCACTATTGATAAATACTCGTTCCACTGCTAGAGGCCCCATAGACTGCCCAGGACCCCCTAACTGACACCCATGTTCAGGGGGCCTGGTTCAGTCCTATGCTGGTGTCCCAGGTCCATGAGCTCCCACTTGTTCAGGTCAGCTGTTTCTGTGGGTTTCCCCAGCATGGTCTTGACCCCTTTGCTCATCACTTCTTCCTCTCTAAAACTGGATTCCAGGAGTTCAGCTCAGTGCTTGGGTGTGAATCTCTGCTTCTGCTTCTGCTTCCATCAGCTACTGGATGAAGGCTCTAGGATGGCATTTAAGGTAGTCATCAATCTCATTATAGGGGAAGGACATTTAAGGTAGCTTCTCCACTATTGCTTTGATTCTTGGTTAGGGTCATCCTTGTGGATCCCTGGAGATTTCCCTAGTTCCAGACGTCTCTTTAATCTTATAATAGCTCCCTCTTAATAAAGGAATATAAAATGGCTGAAAGACACTTAAGAAAGTACTCAACATCCTTAGCCATCAGGGAAATGCAGATCACAACAACTCTGAGATCTTACTCCTGCCAGAATGGCTAAAATCAAAAACAACAATGACAGTTTATGTTGGAGAGGATGTAGAGAGAGGGGAACACTCCTCCACTGCTGGTGGGAGTGCAAACTTGTACAGACATTTTGGAAATCACTATGGCGCTTCCTTAGGAAAATCAGTCTACATCAAGATCCAGTAATTCCCACTCTTAGGCATATACCCAGAAGATGCACATTCATTTAACAAGAACATCTGTTCAACTATGTTTATAGCTGTATTATTTGTAATGGCCAGAACCTGGAAGCAACCTAGATGCCCCTCAGCCAAAGAATGGATAAAGAAAATGTGGTACATTTACACAATGGAGTACTACTCAGCAGACAAAAGTACTACTCAACAAACAAAACAATGAAACCTTGAAATTCACAGGCAAATGGATGAAACTAGAAGAAACCATCCTGAGTGAGGTAACCCAGTCACAAAAAGACAAACATGGTATGGACTCACTCATAAGTGGATATTAGACATAGAACCAGCCTACAATCCAGAATCCCAGAAGCTGGGAAACAAGGAGGACCCTAAAAGAGACATACATGGTTCCTCAGAGAAGGGGAAAGGAACAAGATCTCCCAAACAAATTGGGAGCACTGTGGGAGTGGAGGGGGTAGGTAGAAGAAAGGGTAGGGGAGAAGAGGGTGGAGGAGAACATGAGGGTTTTTTTTTTCAATTGCTTGACATGTCTGTTTGTGCCTCTAACATATTGTTTTTATTACTATGGTTTTGTAGTTTATCTTAAGATCTGGAATGGTAATTTCTCCAGCATTGTTCTTTTTGTTCAGGATTATCTTTTTGTTCAGGATTGTTTTGGATATCCAGGTTTTTTTGTGGTTCTGTAAGAATTTTAGGATAATATTCTCTATTTCTGTGAAGAATGAGATGGGGATTTTGATTGGGACTGTTTTTAATTTGTAAATAGTTTTTGGTAGAATGGTTATTTTCATAATATTAATTCTATCAATTCATGATCATGGAGTGTCTTTCTATTTTCTAGCGTCTTTTTCTTTTTCTATTTCTTTCTTCATATATTTAAAGTAGCAAAACTATTGATTTGTGCAGGTTAATCCTGTGTCTTGCCACATTTCTGAATTTATCATTTCTAGAAGTTTTCTGATAGAAATCTTGGTATCTCTAATCTATAATAAGTCATTTGAAAATAGGCATAGTTTGACTTATTTACCTATTTGTATCAATTTAATATTGAAAAGGAGTGGGGGTAGTGGACATCCTGTCTCATTCCTGACTTCAATGGGTTTGCTTCAAGCTTTTCTCCATTCAGAATGATCTTGGTTGTGGAGTTTTCATACATAGTTTTATTATGTTGAGGGATGTTCCCTCTTGTCCTGCATTCTCTATGACCTTTAGCTTTTTGTCTTTTGTTTTTCAAGACAGAGTTTCTTTGTGTAACAGCCTTAGTTGTCCTGGAACTCACTCTGTAGACCAGGCTGGCTTCGAACTCACAGAGATCAGCTGGCCTCTGTCTCCATAGTGCTAGAATTAAAGTGCACCACCACTGCCTGGCAACCATTCTTTATGACTTTTATCATAAAGGCATTTTGGATTTTGTTAAAGGCCTTTTCTGCATTGATTGAGATAATCATGTGATTTTTGCCTTTAAATTTATGTGTTGCTTATTACATAAATTTAGTTGTGTATGTTAGACCATCCCTGCAATTCTGGGATAAAGTTGAACTTGGTCATGGTAGATAATCTTCTTGGTGTATGTCTGTATTGTGTTTGCAAGTATGTTATTGAACATTTTTAGTCTATGTTCATATTCGATACCGGTGTATAGTTTTCTATCCTGGAGCTGTCCAGTATCAGTCTTGTGGCTCCCCAAACTCTTCTGTCCAGGATATGGAACTATTAGTTGCCTGGGTTATTATCTAAAGGTGGGTCAAAGTCAGAGGGCGGTGCTACACTCAGGAGCCCTTACTGTTCCTGCTTTGCCCAGTATATTCTAAAAAGACACAGTATTCTCTTTGCAAGCTTCCAGTGCTTGCTTCCTCTGTGGGCCCCCCTTCTCCTTTCTTTCCTACATGAGAAATAGGGGGTGGGGTTTTCACTTATTTTCCTCTTCTGTGACAAAGCACCTTTTAAAAAGCAACTTGAGGGAGAAGTTTAGCTCACAATTCAAGGTATAACAGCAGGGAAATCAAGGTGCTAAGAGCTTAGCTTAAAGCAGCTACTCACATGACTTCCACAATCAGGAAATAGAGAGGGAGAAATGCATGCATGCTAATACTCAGCTGCCTGTCTTTTATACAGTGCAAGATGCCTAGCCTAGGGATTATTCCATTTACAGTTAGGATGTGTACACCTTCACCAATTAACACAAGCAATATAATACCCATACAAGCACATACACACCCAGAAACTGGTCTCCCAGGTGACTACATTGTGTCAGGTTGACAAGGAACACTGAGCATCACAGGTAGGATCTGCAGGGTCAGTGCTTGTGAAAGCTGGTATTTTGTGGAGAAAACAGAGTGGGAACTTTTGGGCTGAAATTGGGAATTAGCATTAGGAGAGGGCATGCAACTTTGGTCATTGGAGGAGGACTTACTGGCACAATTTGGAACACAATTTGTTCTCTGAAGGCAGAGATCATGACTTGCCTTCTGGCTGGAGAGGCAAGGACTGAATCTCTGCAAGGAGAGACTAGAACTCATTATCTCAAGCAAACAGTGAGACTCCGTGTAGCCTTTGTGAAGGAAGATAAGTTGAGAGTTGAAATCTGATGGGGAAGACAGGACTGTGAGTCAGGTAGAGTCAGTTGTTAGTGTCTGGTTTGAGGACCACAGCCTCTGTCTGACAGGTGAAGGTCAATGTCCACAACTCTAAGCTCTAGCGTCTGAAGAATCTGAAATTTCATGAACAAGCTGTCTTGCTTCATGGATGCAAGCAAAAGCCTGAGACCCCAATCAGAAGGAAAAAAAGAGGACTTTAGGATCTGGAGAGATGGTTCGGTGGCTAATATCGCAGAAGACCTGGGCTTCGTTCCCAGCACCCACATCAGATGTCTCATAATTAACTATAACCCCAGCTTCAGGGCCAATGCCTTCTGGCCTCCACAGGCACCTGCACACACATGCACACAGACCTCTCCATATTTAAAAATATATCTTTTAAAATGACAAAAAAGCAACAAAGGATTTACCATATATAACAAAAGCAATAGCCAGAGTATTGGTAGCATGTTCAGATCAGTTTTCCACATCCCTTATCTCTCAAGGGGGTGATACAGATGGGTGTACATGCATCGCTGCACATGTTATAGTTGGGCTATAGGAGAGGTGCACTGAGGGGGGAATTTCATGATGTTATCATGAGCAGGTTTCTATAGATGTTACCCCATTTCCCAAGGGCACTCCCTGAGAAATGACCTTTGTAGTGTAGTCAGGGCTTTGCATTTTTGGTACGCCTAGTCAAGAAGGTACAGACAACCTCGGGGATTTTTGCAGATTGTCATTTTTAGGAGTCTGATTCAGGTACTGAGGAGATACCTGAGTTGATAAAGTGCTAGACTTATAATAAGGCCCCGAGTTTGATCAGAATTCACTTAAAAAGCCATGCACAGGGGTGCTGGAGACATGGCTCAGAGGTTAAGATCACTGGCTGCTCTTCCAAAGGTCCTGAGTTCAATTCCCAGCAATCACACGGTACCTCACAACCATCTATAATTTGATCTAGTGCCCTCTTGTGCCCTCTTCTGGCCTGCAGGCATACTGGCAAGCAGAACACTGTATACATTTGAAAAAGCCATGTGTGGTATGTACTTATAATCTCTGCACTGAAAAGTTGGAGATGGATACCCAGCCAGCCTAGCCTACTTGGTCAATTCTAGGCCAAGAAAGGCCCTGTTGTTTTTTCCATTCCTTTTGTTTATTATTATGTGTACATGTGTTTTTCCTGCACACCTTTACACTATGTGCATGCCTGGTGTTTGAGGAGGTGAGAAGAGGTCATTAGATCCTCTAGAGTTACAGTGTTGTGAGCTACCATGTGGGTGCTAGGAATTGAACCCAGGTCCTCTAAAAAAGTATTCTTAACCACTGCACTATCTCTACAGCCCCAAGATCCTGTCTTAAAACAAAAGGAGGCCTGTCAGTAGTGGCACACACTTTTAATCACAGCACTAGGGAGGCAAAGGCAGGTGGATCCCTATGAGTTTCAGGTCAGCCTGATGTACAAAGCAACTTCCAGGACAGCCAGAGCTGTTACACAGAGAACCCCTGGTTTTTATTTTATATTCATCTATTTTATTTAATGTGTATGAGTGTTTTGGTGGCATTTGTGTGTGTGTGTGTGTGTGTGTGTGTGTGTGTGTGTGTGTGTGTGTGTGTGTGTATGTATGTAGTGAGGTCTGACCATAGCGATCAGAAGAGGGTATCATATCCCTTGGGACTGGAGTTATAGGTGGTTGTGAGCTACCATGTGGGTGCTTGGAATTGAAGCTGGGTCCTTTGCAAGAACAGAAAGCATTTTTTTTCAGATTTCTTCTCTTTTACTCACTGTCTTTTTTTCTTATTTTACATATCCATCCCACCCTCCCTCCCTCCTTCCCTCCTATGGCCCCCAACCACCCTCTCATCCCACCCCCCACTCCACAGGGAGGGTGGTGCCTTCCAGGAGGGGTCAACAACATCTGTCAAGTCATTAGGAGTAGGGACTAGGCCTCCCTCTCCCTCCTGCCTCTAGGCTAAGGGAGTATCCCTCCATGGGGAATGTGCTCCCAAAGTCCTTTTGTGCACCAGGGATACATCCTGGTTCCACTGTCAGAGGTCCCTTAGGCTGCCCAGGCCTTCTAGCTGAGACCCATGTTCAGGGGGTCTAGGTCAGTTCCATGCTGGATTCCCAGTTATCAGTCTGGGGGCCCATTAGCTCATCCTTGTTTATGTTAGCAGCAAGAATTCTTAACCACTAAGACAACTCTCTGGTCTTGTTCTAGTTAGCTTCAACTGTCAGCGCAGTCTTGACTCACTTGAGAAGGGAGTCTCAACTGTGGGTTACTTAGATCAAATTGGCCCATGTTCATGTCTATGGGGGGTTTCCTTGATTGTTAATTGATGTGGGAGGGCCCAGCCCACTTCAAGGAGTACCATTTCCTGGGCAGGTGGTCCTGGGCTGTATAGCAAAGCTAGCTAAGCATGAGCCTGAGAGCATCCTTCCACCATGGTTTCTGCTATATCCTTGGCTGTAAGTTCATTCTCTGTTCAAAAGTAATGCTACACAGAATAGCAAGCAGTCCTGCCTTCAGGTTCCTGCCTTGAGTTCCTGCTCTGACTTCCTTTCATGATGGACTGTGACCCACAAGTGTAAGATGAAACAAATCCTTCCCTCTCCAAAGTAGCCTTTGATCAGAGTGTTTTGTTGAATCAGAAAAGCAAATCGGACCAATAACTGACACGAAAGACAGGTAGTGTAGAGGCATTAATACTTGTCATGTGGAGTTCCATAACTAGGGAAAGGGCTGTAGTCTGTCCCACTACACTGGTTCCATATTACAGGTCCTAGTTAGGAAAGTTGGGCTAAACTGGAGGCTTTTCCTGGAGGTCTGTTCTTCAGAATTTCCAGAATCCTTCACCATGGCCCCTAGAGCTCATCAGCCATTCCACTGTGCTCTGACCACCTTGCTGGGCAGACTTAGCAGGTGAGGCACCTGTACTGGGAGAGATGCTTGTGACATGCTTCTTCCATTGAGGGTTCACAATGAAGTTCTTTTTGCCCTCTTTGCAGTCCTGGGTGTGTGACAACTCTGTTGCTAACTGATTTCTCTTGATTGAGGAATGGGGTTCAGAAGGAATCAAGTAATGACCAAATAATATGTGGACAAGAGTTGGGGAAGGTAGAGGAGGCAAGTCTGGTCTCCAGATCTACCATGCTCCCTCAGAAGTCCCAATGAGGAAGCCTTTGTGGGCTGGCCTCAAATGCAGCTGTTCATAAATAACTGTGGAGCTGTTTTCCAAAGCTCCTGACCTGTGTGTGCAGTGACTAGATCCTTAGTGACATATCAAAGACTGAGAACTGAGCTAAAGCTGGACCTTCTTCCAACTCCAGAAGGCCTACTGGTTGGTGCACACATAGGATACCTGAACAACACTGTAAACCTATAAAAACTGTATTGACATTGAAACCACAACTGCAAGAACTCATGGCTAGAAGCTAAATCTACAGATTATCTACTGAAACGGTCATATCAACATTCTTCATAGGATTTTCACAAGTTCGGCCTCATAATGTACTATTCAAAACACCCAGGGAACAATCCAAAATTACTCAGCATACAAAAACAATGAAATGGGGAAAGATTACCAATGGACGTCAGGTATTGGAATTATCTGATATGTAATTATACAGCAGCCACTATAAACTGATTGAAAAACCAATCGTGAAAATTCTGAGGAGAAAAGATGCACATCCATGCAGCAAAGACATGTGTTCAACTATGTTCATAGCAGCATTATTCAAAATAGCCAGAATCTGGAAGCAACCTAAATGCCCCCCAACTAAAGAATGAATGGAGAAAATGTGGTAATTTACACAATGGAGTACTACTCAGTGGAAAAAAAAGAAACAATGGAATCTTGAAATTCGCAGGCAAATGGATGGCATCCTGAGTGTGGGAACCCAGTCATAAAAAGACAAATATGGTCTGTACTCACTCATATATGGTTTTTAGACACAGAGCAAAGGATTACCAGTCTACAATCCACACCTCCAGAGAAGTTAGGAAACAAGAGGACGCTAAGAGAGGCATACATGGACCCCCACAGAAGGGGAAAGGGACAAATGGTAACAGGCAGGGGAGGAGGAGAAGATGTTAGGAGAAAAAGAAGGGGAGAAGAGGAGGGGAGAGTAGGACATGAGGGAGCAGAAAAATTGAGTCAGGGGAAAAATAGAGGTGAGCAAGAAAGATACCATAATAGAGGGACTATTATAGGTTTAAAGAGAAATCTGGCACCAGGGAAATGTTCGGAGATCTACAAGGATGACCCCAACTAACAATCTAAGCAATAGTGGAGAGGCTACCTTAAATGCCCTTCCCTGATCAAGAGATTCATGACTACCTTATTATGCCATCCTAGAGCTTTCATCTAGTAGCTGATGGAAGCAGAAGCAGACACCCACAGCTAAACACTGAGCCAAACTCCTGGAATCCAGTTGCAAAGAGAGTGGAATGATGAGTAAAGGGGTCAAGACCAGGCTGGGAAAACCCACAGACACAGCTGACCTGAACAAGGGGGAAGCTCATGGACCCCAGACTAATACCTGGGAATCCAGCATAAGATCCACACAGACCCTCTGAACGTGGTCTCAGTTAGGAGGACTGGGAAGTCTATAGTACTTCTGACAGTGGAACCAGGATGTATCCCTGGTGCATGAAAGGACTTCGGAAGCCCATGGAGGGATACTCCCTTAGCCTAGAGACACTGAGGAGGGCCTAGGCCCTACCGCAAATGATTTGACAGACTTTGATGATCCCTCATGGAAGATCTCACCCTCCCTGGAGAGTGGATGGGGGATGGGGGATCAGTAGGGAGCATGGGAGGATGGGAGGAAGAGGGAACTGGGATTGATATGTAAAATAATAAAAAATATTAAATAAAAAATTTAAAAACAGAAAATTCTGAGAAGTATTCAAATGGGTTGAAGAGTGTAGCTCAAAGTCCTGTTTTGCATCCCCAGGATTTCTAGACAGACATTATTTGACATAGGACAAAGTATGCCTATGATCCCAGTACTCAGGAGACTAAGTGGGGGCTCTTATGTTTGATGCCTACCTGGGATATCCACCAAGAATCTGTCTGATTCATGATGCACACGTTTAATCCCAGCACTCAGGAGGCAGAGGTAGGTGGATCTTTGTGAGTTTGAAGCCAGCCTGGTCTACACATAAGTTCCAGACCAGCCACAGCTATATAGTGAGATCTCTCAAAACCAAACCAAACTAAACCAAATAGAAACATTAACTCTGTAATTTAAAATCCATAAGGCGCTCATTAAAAAATTATGTAAGACTGGAGAGATGGCTCAATAGTTAGGAGCACTGGCTGCTATTCCCAAGGCCTGAGGTTTGTTGCCAAGAAGCCACATGGCAGCTCACAACTGTCAATCAAGTCTCTGGGGTATCCAATATTCTCTTCTGGCCTCCACAGGCACTAGGCATGCACAAAATGCCAACACACACACACACACACACACACACACACACACACACACACACACACACAGAGAGAGAGAGAGATAGAGAGAGATAGGTAGAGAGAGAGAGAGGGAGAGAGAGAGAGAGAGAAAGAGAGAGGGAGGGAGACAGAGGGAGGGGGGGCAAACACCCATACACAGAAAAAATTTTTTAAAGAACAAAAAAAGTATACAAATAGGTATAATTAGAATCAAGAGTCAAGAATCTGTTTTTAAACATCCAAAAGAAGGGAGGGGGGAAAAGATAAAAAAGGAAAATAGAGAAAACAGATGATAAAATGCAGAACGAAACCAAATAATTTTACCAAATAAAAAAGGTCTATATAAACCAACTAAAATGCAGGTTAGTAGAAGGATAAAAAGAATGATAAAATATATGCTAGGAGAAAAAGTCACTTCAAATGTAATGATATAGGTAGCTTAAAAGCAAGTAGGTAGATTCTCCTACTCCAGCTCCTGACGCAGATACAATATAACTAGCACCTCAAGCTTCTGTTTTTATGCTTTTCCACCACGATAGACTGGACAATTGAAAAGTCAGTCGAAATAAATATTTCCTGTTTAAAAACAAGTAAGACTTGGGACTGGAGGGGTGGCTCAGTGGTTAATGGCACTGACTGCTCTTTCAGAGGACCTGGGTTCAAATCCCAACACCTACAAGCAACTCAATGCTGTCTATAACTCCAAGATCTGACACTGTAACACAGATGTACCTGCAGGTAAAGCATATAAAATAAAAGTAAATAAATTTAAAAAATACATGAGACTTCAAACTGGATTTGGCCCATTTTCTTAAAAAAAAAAACAAAAACAAAAACAAAAAAACAAAAACTAAGAATCTGGCAAGGTTGTTCAACAGTTAGGAACACTTGCTGCTCTTGAACAGGACCCAAGTTCATATCCCAGCACCCATATAGAGGTTAACAGTTGTCTGTAAGTCCGGCTCCAGCAATTCTGTGCCCTCTTCTTGCGTTTGTGTACCACAAACATACACACAGGCAAAACACTCTTATACATAAAATAAAAATAAAACGTTAAAACTTCAAAAGGAAGATGGTAGAGAGTTGAAATGTGGCTTATATTGGATTTACAGTGGTAGAGAAATTTCCTAGTATACACAAAGCCCCAGCACCATATACATGCATACAAAAGTAAGAGGTTGAAAAATATAATGAAAAGATAAAAATATGAACCAAAGGAAAACTGGGCATATTGGACCTTATTGTGATTTAATAAGAATCAGGATAAACAATTAGGCCGAACAGAAGTTTATTAAGGGAGAAATAACTCACAACATAGGCAGATGCACGCGGCGGGTTCCAGCAGATCCTGAGCCTTCCAGCGTCCACCACCCAAAAGGGGCGGCCCGACCCTCTCCCAACCTTTTCTCTCCGCTCCCATCCGGCCCTGTCTCCGCCCCAATGGGCATGGCCTAAGCCACAGGTGCAGACAAGGTGAATATCTCGCTACAATTCCCCTTTTAGTCTAAAGAAAAGATTTGGGTTTGATACAAAACTATATACAAAACAGTGAATAACAAGTGTGCTCTAAGAAAAGGAAAATTGAGAACAAAACGACCTACATATCTAGTCCTAGGATAAAGACATAACGCAGTTTACAATAGAGTTATCCTAAGCTAGAAAGCTTAAGCCTAGTACCTAATCTATCTAACTAGGAAGAGAGAATAATAGTTGTGATGGTTTAATCTACAACCTCATCAAGACCTGAGAAGGAAAATAGCAATACTAGGATAGACAGGAAGTGTGGATGGGCAACATCCAAAAGATGCCTCGAAGACAGAAACAGCAAGCTACCTGGACAGTCACCCAAGGTCTCAGAGCAATGTTGGTACAGCCAGTTTTGGCTAAGGCCAAGAGTACCTGACAGATCACAACAAAAGCAGGGAGGAAGAAAGGCTGTCTTACCCTGACATGGCAAGGTTCAGCAGTCTTCTGTTTGTCTCCTGCAAGCACATAGGACCGCATGTCCAGATCAGTTGTCAAGGTAGGGGCAGTTCCTTGCCCAAGAGGCCATGGCCGAAGTGAAGGTGAACTCCAGAAGGAGCAATGACAGTGTCCAACATACTTTTGGGAAAGTGCATGGTGCTGTCAGGAGCAACAGTGTCTCATGTCAACGGAGTACTAATATTAAAACATTTAAATGCTGTGTTCTGCAGGTCTATGAAGTGATTGGAGATTAAGCATCTATTGCTGACTAATCTCATAGGCAAAGGAAACACGGGTGAGGATGATCTATAATACTCAGGAACTTAGCTAAAAACCTGATTAAAACTTCCTTGAGAAAAGCAAGGATACACACCTAAACAATATAATTATGCACATGTAAATTCCTAAAGTAGAGGTAGAGTAGAAATGTCTAGACAAGAGGGCAGCAAGATAAATATCCTAAACTGTATCAATATACAAAATGTCTTAAACTCAAACAAAGTATACATACATAGAATATAGGGAGAATAATGTGCATGAAACATAAATGGGAAGATTTCACACAATATGACAAAATATAATATACAATTCTTCCAGTATATAGATTACCACAGATAAGAATATATAACAGTGTAAGCTGAAATACTAATATCTCACTCTTACTAAACAATTCACAAGAAGGTAGGCCAATCTACCTATATCATACTGAACCATACCTTTCTCAACCATACCCTATTCCTGTCTAAAAGAGATAACCGAGTCTAAATATCACTTTCCATACCCAACCCCAAGTAACTAAAACCAACCCTATGAAGATGAATATTATCCCTAAATTCCAAGAGTGGGGAGAGGGGGTGTCGTTATCTTAAGATTACTTCCTGCTGAAATGGGACGATGATTGCTCCATGGGATCCTGTAGGGAGAAAATGTTTAGCAACCAAATTTTTCAACAGAATTGGCTGTGACATATGTAGGTATTCATAGTGTGGCAGAAAATGCTTGACTGAAGTTCTTTTTGGAACTCTGGCCAGGTTGTAATAAGAAGGTGCACCATTACAGCTAGCTAGTCAGGAGTTGTCTTGAGCAAAGCAGTCCCAAACCGGTTAAAGGGTGAAGTTTGTAGTTCAGATGCATCAGGGTGAGTAGAATGGAAATGTCCATTTGGGGCCCCATCTTCCTTCCGGAGTGTTCAAGGATTGCTGTTGGGAACTGTTATTATTCCTTGTGGAAAACTTAAATATCAATATCAAAGTAAAATTTTCAAGTTTTACGGTATGCATTAGGGGAAAGGCAACAATAAGCATTAACATGTATAAGAGAAAATGAGGATTTCAGAGAGAAAAAGTGCATATAAACATATCTCTGTCATTTCTAGAGTTTATATATTATCCTTCTGTGGTCTTTGATGGAGTTGAAGACAGGTAGTTATGACTATAGTTTTCCTTAGTTAGGATTAAAGATAAGTTACATATAGGACTTTAGACTCACAAAGATAGGATAGATGATATTTTCTTTAAGTCTTACAAAATGTTAATGGACTAAATATTGTTAACTGTGATTCTTATTTGATAACTGTTGAATGGTATATTTTGCTATGTTAAGGTTAAACCCTTCTTTTTATTTTAGACAGAAAAGAGGAGATGATGGGAGATGTTATTCTGTATATATGTTTCTCATACTGGTTAATAAAGCTCTGTAGCCAATAGAAAACTAGATAGGCGGGGCTAGGAGACCAGGAGGAGGAGAGAAGAAGTAGTAGGAGTCGAGATGTAGCCCGGGAAGGAGAGAGGACGCTTGCCGCGGCTCCCCATAAGACGACCACGTGGAAATACTTAGATAAGTAGAAATGGGTTAATGATTAAGGTAGAGCTAGCCCATTAACAATAATGGTAACTGGCCAACAGGATTGTATCAAATACAGAGTCTCTGAGTGTTATTTGGGGCACATGTGGTTGCAGGACAATGGCGGCAGGACCAGGAGGCCGGCAGGAACAACATGCTGCAACAGGACCTTACAGCAAAAATATCTCCAGGGATCACAGAGGTATTAATAATGAAGAAGGATCAGTTCACCTAGAAGATACACAATTTGGAAGCATATGAACCTAATGGCACAGTGCCAAAACACACAAACCAAAAATTATCTTATCAAGTAGAGAAATAGGCAAATGGAATATTATAGTTGTAGTTTTCTATGTTTCTTCCTGAGTTAGAAGAACAAGTAGACAGAATCATGGAAGGGCCAGAACCCAGAGAGATGCCTTAGTCAATAATGTGCTGTCAAGCCTGAAGACTTGATTTGGATTCCCCAGTACCCATGTGAAAAGTAGGTGTGGCAGTACAACTTGCCCTGTTAACTTCAGTGCTAGGAGTGAAGGGACAGGCAGACCTCTAGAGCTCACTGGCCAGCTAGCCTAGTGAATTGATGGGCTCCAGGTTTAGTGAGAGACCCTGTCTCAAAGAATAAGGTTGAGAGAGATCAAGAAAACAGTTGATGGCTTGACCTCAGGCCTCCATGTATACTTTGACATGCATATGTGAAAACCCACATAATCACATACATGCACATGTGCGCACGCGCGCGCACACACACACACACACACACACACACACACACACACACACACACACACACAAAGCAAGGGCACAGAAGAACCTCTTAAATCTAATGGACATTTAGAGAACATTCTGACCCCAACAGAACACACATTTTTCTCAAATGCATATTGATTAGTGAGATAGTCTATAACCTGGCCCATAAATCCAATGGATTTCAAAGAATTAAAATAAAAGAAACTGGCTGATCTCTGGCCCTCACCACTGAGCCCCTGCTGGAGATCCGCCTATCCCCAAGGAATCACCCTGAGTCCCTCCCTGCCTGCCACAGATCTCTGACCCCCACCATTGGGCCTCTACTGAAGGCGAGTCTGGGACCAGTTCTGGTCGAATCCCCCCCCCTTCCCTGGAAACTCCCTGGGTTGGCCCCAAATCTCGCTCCCCCTGTGTGTCCTGTGAAAGCACTCCTGGTGCTCTGATCCACACCTCCCACCCAGAGTCTGCCCTCCCCCCACCCTGTGCCATTCCCTGCCCACTGCTCCACTGCGCTGGTTGACCACTAAATCAGAGGGCTGATCCAACAATTCCACCACCTTCAGAGAACCCTTTGCATGATAAAGGTCTTGGAGAGATCAGGGATAACAGGAACATACCTAAACACAATAAAAGCAATACACAGTAAACCAACAGCCAACATCAAACTGAATGGAGAGAAGCTTAAGGTGGTTTCTCTAAAATCAGGAACAAGGCAAGGCTGCCCTCTCTTTCCATATCTCTTTAATATTGTACTTGAATTTCTAGCTAAAGCAATAAGACAACAAAAGGAGATCTAGGGGATACAAATTGGAAAGGAAGAAGTCAAACATTCACTATTTGTAGATGATATGATAGTTTACATAAGCGACCCCAAAAATTCAACCAGGGAACTTCTACAGTTGATAAACACCTTCAGCAAACTAGCAGGATACAAGAGAAACCCAAAAATCAGTAGCCCTATTATATGCATATGATAAAGTGGCTGAGAAAGAAATCAGAGAAACATCACCCTTTACAATAGCCACAAACAACATAAAGTATGTTGGGGTAATACTTACCAAACAAGTGAAAGACCTATATAGCAAGAACTTTGTGGTTTTAAAGAAAGAAATTAAAGAAGATACCAGAAAATGGAAAGATCTCCCATGCTCTTGGATAGGTAGGATAAACATAGTAAAAATGGCAATCTTGCCAAAAGCAATCTACAGATTCAATGCAATCCCCATTAAAATCCCAGCACAATTATTCACTGACCTTGACAGAATAATAATCAACTTTATATGGAAAAACAAAAGACCCTGGATAGCCAAAACAACCCTGTACGATAAAGGAAGCATCACCATCCCCGACTTAAACTCTACTACAGAAATATAGTCCTGAACACAGCTTGGTATTGGCACAAAAAATAGACAGGTATATCAATGAAATCAAATTGAAAATCCTGATATTAACCCATACACCTACAAACACCTGATTTTTGACAAAACAGCTAAAAGTATACAATGGGAGGAGGAAAGCATCTTCAACAAATGGTGCTGGCACAATTGGAGGATGGTGTGTAGAAGACTGCAGATAGACCCATGTCTATCACCATGCACAAAACTCAAGTCCAAATGGATCAAAGATCTCAACATAAATCCAGCAACACTGAACCTCTTAGAAGAGAAAGTGGGAGGTACCCTTGAACAAATTGATACAGGAGACTGCTTCCTGAACATAACTCCAGTAGCACAGACACTGAGATTGACAATTAATAAATGGGACCTCCTCAAACTGAGTAGCTTCTGTAAGGCAAAGGACTCAGTTGACAAGACCAAACGGCAGCCCATAGACTGGGAAAAGTTCTTCAACAATCTTATATCAGGCAAAGGGCTGATCTGCAAATTATACAAAGAACTCAAGAAATTAGTCAACAAAACACCTAATAATCCTATTAAAAATGGGGTACAGAACTGAAGAGAGAATTCTCAATAGAAATCAAAAAAGGCTGAAAGACACTTAAGAAAATGTTCAACAGCCTTAGCTATCAGGGAAATGCAAATCAAAACAACTTTGAGATACCATCTTACTCCTGTCAGAATGGCTAAAATTAGAAACACCAATGACAACTTATGCAGGAGAGGATGTGGAGAAAGGGGAACACTCCTCCACTGCTGGTGGGAGTGCAAACTTGTACAGCCATTTTGGAGATCAGTATGGTGGTTCCTCAGGAAAATGAGAATTAGTTTACCACAGGACCCAGCAATTCCCCACTTAGGTATATACCCAAATGATCCATATCCTTGCAACAAAGACATGTTCATATATAGCATTATTTGTAATAGCAAGAACATGGAAGCAACCTAGATGCCCCTCAACTGAAGAATGGATAAAGAAGATGTTTCACATTTCTACAATGGAATACTACTCTGTGGAAAAAAAAACAATGGAATCTGAAATTTACAGGAAAATGGATGGAACTTGAAGAAACCATCCCAAATGAGGTAACCTAGTCACAAAAAGGGGAACATGGTATGTACTCTCTCATATATGGATTTTAGACCTAAAGCAAAGGGTCACCAGCCTATAATTCACACCGCCAGAGAAACTAGGACACAAGGATAATTCTAAGAGATTTATATAAGTTCCCTCACAGAAGGGGAAAGGAACAAGATCTCCTGAGCATATTGTTAGTCGGGGTGGGGAGCAGTAAGTGGGGATGGAGCTAGGAGAAAAAGAGGGAGGGAGGGAGAGAGGGAGGGAGGGAAAGGGAGAGGGAGAGAGAGAGAGAGAGAGAGAGAGAGAGAGAGAGAGAGAGAGAGAGAGAGAGAGAGAGAGAGAGAGAGAGAGACTCTAGAGAAATGTTCAGAGACTTAAAAGACTGACCCCAACTAACAATTTGAGCAACAGTGGAAAGACTACATAAATGCCCTTCCCTGATAATGAGATCAGTGACTAACGTATCCATGATCATAGAGCCCTCATCTAGTAGCTGATGGCAACAGTAGCAAACACCCACATCTAAACACTGAGTAGAACTGGAGTCCAGATACAGAGAGGGAGGACAAGACCTGAACAAGGAGGAGCTAATGGGCCACCAGACTGATAGCTGGGAATCCAGCATGGGTCTGACTCAGACACCCTGAACATGGATGGGTCTCAGTTAGAAGGCCTGGGCAGTCTGAGGAACCTCTGACAGTAGAACTAGGATGTATCCCTGGTGCACAAAAGGACTTTGGGGCACATTCCCCATGGAGGGATACTCCCTTAACCTAGAGGCAGGAGGGAGGGCCTAGTCCCTCCTCCAAATGACTTGACAGATTTAGATGATCCCTCCTGGAAGGCATCACTCTACATGTGGAGCTGGGTGGGTGGGTGGGAGAGAAGGAGAGAATGAGGGAGAGGGAACTGAGATTGATATAGAAAATAAGAAAAATAAAAAAAGAAGAGAAAAAAATAAACAAAAATAAACTGTATTCTCTATAGAATTAAACCTGAAATCAGTGTCAAAGATGGTAACAGTAAACTCTCTGAGCATTTACAAATTAAACAACATACTCTAGGGCTGACAAGATGGCTAGCTGTGTTTGCTAGCAAGCCTAACAACTTGAGTTTTATCCCTGGCACCCATATAGTGGAAAAAAAGAACAAACTTCTGACACTTGTCCTCTGATCTCCACAAGTGCACTGTGGTATATGCATATGTGCACTCACACACACAATAAACAAGTGAAAATGTGATATAAAATTTATAATGGGCTGAGAGATGGCTCTGTGGTTAAGTGCACTAGATAGGCTTCCAGAGGACTTGGATTCAATTCCTAGCATCTACATTTCACTCACAACCATTGCAAACTTGAATTCCAGGGAATGTGACATTCTCTTTTGGTCTCTGCAGCCACTAGGCATTTAATTATAGACACACATAATGGGAAAAGTCATAAAATAAATGTAAAACTCAAATCTATTTGACAAAGAGAAAATCTAGAAAATTAAAAATATTTAGAATCAAACAAAAATGAAAACACAAGCACAGCATGATAACAGGCCTGTAGTCCTAGCTCCTGAGGCTGTTGATAATTTAGGTCACTCTTGGGCAAAATAATTAGACCCTATCTTAAAATAATTCTGGGGTTCAAATTATTTCACTGGTTAACATTGTCAAATATTAAAAAAAATAAGTGGCAAAAATTATATACAAACTCTTCCAGACATCCAAGATCTATGTGCTTAAGTTTATGAAACTCTAGTGAAAGACATTGGATAGTTAGTGAGATACGCCATATTCTGAAATCAATGCCAAAGACCAAAACTCTCTGAGCACTGAAAAGTGTAACAATGCTGGGATTTTTAATCTCTATTGTCAGCTTGTCAGAACATTCTAGGAAATGTACCTCTGGGAGTGGGTATGAGGGTGTTTTCTACTGAAGGCAGAAAACCCACCATGAATGCAGGTGGAACCATTCTGTGCCCTGGGGCCCCAGGCTGAACAAAAAGAAGAAACTGATGAAAGTACCAGAATCCTTCATCTTTAGATTCCAGAAAGCAGATGCAATAAGCCTCACGCTCCTGCTTCCCCAGCTGAGTTTCCCCTCCTGCCATGTCTTCCCCTCCATGATGACTGTACTTGCACACTGAGTCAAAGGAAATGGTAAATTGGTTTTTGTATGGTGTTGTGTCACAGCAACAAAAAGTCACTAGTGCAGGAGCCAATTCTCTCAAATTATCTAACAACTTTTAAAGAAATTCCAAATTAATATTGGAGAATGTTTTAGCTAAGGTGATTTAAGAATTTATAAATGGGTAGAAACAGGATCTATTCCTGGTCCACAAAAGGACCTTGCAGACACATCCCCCATGGAGAGATACCCCCTTAACCTAGAGACAGGAGAGAAGTCCTAGTCCCTACTTCAAATGACTTAACAGATTTACATGACCCAACCTGAATAGCATAGCCCTACAAGTGGAATGGGGGTGGGGGGGGGATGGGAGGGGAGGGTGGCCAGGGTGCATGTCACAGGAGAAAGAGGGTAAGAGGGAGGGAGGGAGGGAGAGGAAACTGGGATCCATATGTAAACTTTTTAAATTATATTATTAATAAAAAAGAAGGAAAAAATAAAAAACAAAAAAGAGAAAAAATAATAAAAATGAATACAAAACTGAAAAAAAATTATAAATGGGCTGGTGTGCACTTCAGTGCTAGAGCACATGTGTCTAAGTTCAATCCTCCAAATTCAGGTATGAGTAAAATTAAATATTATTAGAGGCCAAACTAACATAATTAAAACTATTCTGATGTTGGAAGCTGGTAGCGGTGTAATTCATGTCTGTAATTCTATTACTTTAGAGGTGGAGGCAGAAGGACTATCATGAGTTCAAGGTCTGCTTGGGTGATAGAGTGGTATTTTGTCTCAAAAAAGAGACAAAACAAAGCAAAACTTAAACAATACAGAATAAATCTGGAGAAATCACATTACCCAGTTGTATGTGTATGTGTAATGCATTTGCATGTACGTGTGTGTGTGTGTGTGTGTGTGTGTGTGTGTGTGCGTGCGTGCGAGAGAGAGAGAGAGAGAGAGAGAGAGAGAGAGAGAGAGAGAGAGAGAGAGAGAGAGAGAGAGATATGGAGAGATGCATGGTGGGCAAGCCCTTCACCACTGAGCTATATTCCTAGCCTGGCACTGACCAATTTTAAGGCCAATTTAAAGGGTCAGAAAGAAAGAATGATAGTGGAACACAAATAAACTTTTGGGGGTAGTGAATAGATTCATTATTTTGTTTATGTCATTGATATGGGTACATGTGGCATATATATTAATGTATGATATTTTTGTGTACTTTATATATGATAAGGCTAATTATAGCTCAACAATATTACTTTAAAAACTTCTTTCCAAGCTGAGCATGGTGGCATGCATCTGTAATCCTAGCACCTGGGAAATGGAAGCAGGAGGATCAGGAGTTCAGGGTAGTCAAGTTCAAAATCAGCCTGAGCTACATGAAAGAGACCTCATCTCAAAAAAGGAGGAGGAAGGGGGCTGAAGAGATGACTCAGTGGCTAAGAGCACTGGCTGATCTTTCAGAGGACCTGAGTTCAATTCCCAGCAACCACATGGTGGCTCACAACCATCTATAATAAGATCTAATGGCCTCTTCTGTCTGGTGGCCTCTTCTGTCATGCAGGCATACATACAAATAGAGCACATATAAACATAAAATACATGAATAAATAAATATTTTTTAAAAAGGAGGAAGAGGAAGCAGCAGCAACAGCAGTGAGATGTCTCAGCCAATAAAGGTGACACCTGAGTTCAATCCCTTGAACTCACACAGTAGAAGGAAATAACTTGTTTTCTGACAGATTTATGCATGTGTGGGCTCTCTCTCTCTCTCTCTCTCTCTCTCTCTCTCTCTCTCTCTCTCTCTATCTCACACACACACACACAATGAATAAATAAATGTAAAAAACAGTAAAGGAAATTCTTTGCAATGTGATGTATTCATTTTTTTATCCAGCAGGTGGCAGTTAGAACCACAGATTGTACCACAGTGATTGAATCATCTTCCTTCTGGTGGTATTTTAGTTTGTAAAATTACACACAGGCAGAGTCAGATAATCATTATAAATCATCACCAAGTTTCTGTGCATTAATTTTTTGAAGCTTTGGGTACAAGTATGGAATGCTGAAGAAGAATGGCCACATCCCCACTCAACCCCAGAGCAATTTGCAGTCATCAGGCTGATAGTTGAATAATTTTTTGAATTTCTACAAATTGTTTTTAATAGAAGACCTAGAGTGTGTTATCAAAGCCACTCATTCTCTATGAAAAATGTTTTACATTAAGAAAAACTAGGGATGTCATTCACTGTTACAATATGTTCTTAATTAATATGCCACACCCTGGGATTATTCCCCAGCACCCAGTCAAAATTATAAATTAAAACTTAACCCTGCTATAATACCATTCCTTCATTAAAAAAAAAACTAGATTGAAATTTCATTGACTTAAGTCCCTTAATTCTCCAGTTGTCTTCAAAGCTTTTTCTTCTGACAGCAAAGAAGAGTTGCGGTTCACCCTGCGTAAGAATACGGAGCAATTCCTTTGACCCCAAGACCAGTTATCTATTGAAAAAAAAAAGAGTGAAACTGATGAATTATAAATAGTCTTCAAACCATTGTTACAAAGCCAGGCATGAGGCTTATACTTGTAATCCCAGCACTTGGGAGAGTGAGGCAAGAAGACTGCTATCAGTGTAAGGCCAGCCTAGGCTACACAGTGAGATTCTGTCACACACTAACACCAAGCAAGTTAAGATTTAAAATAATATGTCTAGGGACTGGAGAGATGGCTTAGTTGTTAAGAACACTGGCTGTTCTTACAAACGTCCTGAGTTCAATCCCAACTATAATGAGATCTGGTGCCCTCTTCTGGCCTGCAGGCACACATGCAGTCAGAACACTGTATATATAATAAACACCTCTGTTTTATTTTCTATCATGAGAAAGAATTAGTTGACTAGGTATTATATGGCTCAACCAGTTATTTACAAACATTCTAGTTCAATGAGTAAGCATGCACATTAACACAAAACAATTCTATCATTTTCTCATTTGTCAAGAAAGGTGCTTCTATGTTTCTACTTTTTTTTAAAACCTTTATTTCATGTGCATTGGTGTTTTGCCTACGTGTGTGTGTGTGTGTGTGTGTGTGTGTGTGTGTGTGTGTGTGTGTGTGTGTGTGTGTGTATGAGAGTGTGGGATCCCCTGGAACTGGAGCTACAGACATTAGTGAGCTACCATGTGGGTGTTGGGAATTGAACCCAGGTCCTCTGGAAGAGCAGCCAGTGCTCTTAATGTCTGAGTCACCTCTCCAGCCCCTGCATTGTATTTTTTAAAAAGAAGTATTGTGTTATATAGCTCAAGCTGGCTTTGAGCCCACCATCTTTATGCTTCAGTTTCTCAAGTGCTGAGATTAGAGGAGCTCACCACCATAGCCAGTGTTTCAACTTTCAACATGTGTTTCCAACCCCAAGTGTGTATGATTTTTTTAAACCAGTGTTTGTTATGTTACAAAAATTGTTAAAAACCTGCAGATCTTTTTATAACATCAAAACAATCATATGATCTTACAAACACTATTGAAGCATGAAAATATTTTAAAATACTAGAAGTAGGCCAGACACATTATCCTGAACTTTATATAACTTATATACTAGAAAAACAAAACAATTAAGTTTAGTGTTTGTTTGGGAAGTTTGCAGAAGCACTGATCAATTATTAACAGAATATCCTCCATCCCCTCAAATAAGATCACATCACCTTGAAAATGCCACCAGCATCAGGCTGCCTCAAAAGGCCTTCAGCATCCATCCCGTCCCTGGCACAGGTCACATACATGTCAGAGTAATCTTTTCCTCCGAAGCAGCATGAAGTTGTTTTATCAACAGGCAACTTTACAGTTTGGAGTCTTTTCCCTAGGTCATTAAATACTTTATTTAAAATGTAGTTGTGGAAATTTGCAACATACACAACACCTCTGGACCTTTTATGAATAATAGGTATGGTCTAAGAGACGGTGGAGGTCAGAATTCATCCCTTGGAAGGGGTTAATGTAGATTTCACTCTGAAGCCCCACATGGCTTGGCTGCCTTAAATTCTTGTTCTAGTCTCCTGATTTCTAGGACTATAAGCCACCATATTACCTGGCTCCCACCCATGCATTTAACTTACCTTCTCTGACAATTTACTTTGGACAGAAAGACTTTAATTCCATAGGAAAAGAAGTTCTGACTATAAATTTGAGGTTGCATTTCCAAAATCACCCAGTTAAGATCATTAATATAACTCTTAATGGTATGAGTAATGGTCTCTAGCACTGGTGGTTTCTGGACTGGCAGGGATCTTCTATTTTGCCTCCAGCCTACCTGTCTGAGGATCTAGGCGAATTATTCTTCCTCCATTGTAACAGGCCACCCAAAGCTTTCCCTCAGCATCAATGCACATTCCATCTGGGATTTGTTCATCTTTCTCCATCTTGTAAACAATTCTGCGGTTGGCTGTGGTTGAAAAACAAAACCAAAACATGACAAAACAATGGGTCACACAATGCTGACAAGTAGACAGTGCACTTGCAAGCTGGTTATAAATACTGATCACTTGGGCTTGCCTAGTGGCTGGCATGTGAACAAAGGATTTTTATCACATGATTTGGGATAGATTCACTCTCTGTGTCTTTATAAAGATATATCTGTCTAAGATTTGTAAGATTTCTGAGGAAAAGAAGTACTTTCTTTTCCTTCCCCCGCCTCCTTTTTTTTCACTTCTGGAGTTATGCTAGACAAGTGTTCTAGCACTAAGCCCAATAAAGCTGGGCTTATTTATTTAGACACAAGGTCTCATTTTACATCTAAGGCTGGCCCAGAGCTTATTATGCAGCCCAATCTCTATTCAGAGTCTTAATCTTCCTGCCTCAGACTTGAGTGCTAGGATTAGTCTCTAAGGATCAGTCATCATGTCATCTCAAAATTCTTAACAAAGTATCAACAGGTAGCTCTCTAAGGCTGAACTGAACTAAGGCTTTGCAAGCCTATCTCAGACTCCCTTCAGTCTGTGCTTAGTGATCTTAGTTACCAAGATTCCTACTTTGACCAAGTTGAAGATCTACGTGGCAGCTTAGTTGTACCATGTGAACAATGCATGCACAAAACCTGGGGAGACACACAGTATTTTTCTTACTTGCTACAAAATCGAGAAACAACATATAAAGAGCTTACTTCTTAACTGGGGTATTCTGAAATCTACAGGCTGCTTAGAGGAAATGCACAGGGTATAAGCAGTGAACACTGAAAGGCAGAGGAGGGCTGGAATGGCCCCTTAGTGCACACACAAAGAAATGAGTTTGGTCCCCAGTACCTCAAAAAACAATGCAGAAGAAGAGCCAGCTACAAAATTCAGGTCATTCCAGCAATCAAATTGAGGTAGAATGGAAAAATGTTAAAACCATGTGTAAGGAAATTGGGTAAGAATAGTCATAAAAAGAGCACTGCATACTTCAAAGAAGAGCATCTGTACTGGAATATTTTGCCCTTGATTAAATCTACATAAAGCCTTGTGACTTTTTTTTAAGTCATTTTTATGATTGGTTTTGCTCTTCCTGTCTGGCACTTTTCATCAAATGGTTTCAAGGTCTCCCTTCTAAATTCTTCTAAATAATTTCTTCCCTAGAAGTTTCCAGTGATGGCTCATTTTACAGAACATTGATGGGACTGAACCAACCTGGAAGCACTTTTATTTTTCCATTTCAAAGGTTGTTCATTTGCCTCTGAATATTTGCTTATGGTTAACTAAAGATCAAATAAGAATCAGGAACCAAGATATTCAGAGTTTTCCCTTTTTATCACACTGTTGTATACTTGTGTGCCTCTAGGCACTGTCTGATAGGGTAAGATTCATTCTCTAGGGAGGCCCTTTCCATTGATGGAAAGAAAAAGTACAAGCCTTGCTGTAGTAGACTAGCTAAAACCTAGTCCCAAATACCAGAGTTTGGATGTGCCGAGGATCACAGTTTGAATGGCAGCTCAGTCAAGTCTGTGTCATCATTAATTTTGAAGTTCTCTACTTGGCAAATACTTTTTCACATGGGCTGCAGGATAGATCCAATACTGATCACTAACATACAAAAATGATATGAGAGGTATTATAAAAAATAGATAAATATGTTCGTACAGATCTGTCCTGTTTGCAGGTCATAGTCAAAGGCATCCACAGAGTAGGACAGGCTGTCAATATAGTAGAAAATCTTATGGTCCAGGGACCAGTCCAAACCATTGGAGATGTCCACTTGGTCAAAGTATTTCTTTACGTTGTGATCAGGAAAGAGGGAGTACAAGGACCCTTGGTGGCGCTCAAGAACTGCTGGGGCTGTTTCCTCAGCCATGGTGCCTTTGGGAAACAAAGAACATTAGCTCAGTTCTGCAGTATTTAAGTTAAGAGAATTTTATACATCTCTTTTATATCTTTTAAAGATGGCAACTGCCTTTATTATAATGAAAATAAAAACATGCCCTAAGGCTAGGTTTGGTAGCACACATCTGTATTACTAACACTTTAGATCATGAGACAGGATGGTGAACTTGCAACAGCTTGGTGACTTTGAGGTCCATTTGGGCTATATAACAACACCCCCTCTCAATCTCTCTCTCACACACACACACACACACACACACACACACACACACACACACACACACACAAATAGAAATTTAGAGATATGGTTTCAAATAAGAAGGGATAAGTATGAACTAAGCTCCTTTTCTCCTATGCACGGTATAAGCCAAATGTGGTGGACTCTCTCCTATAATGCTAGCACTCTGGAAGCCAAAGAAGAAAGATCAGGAGATTGAGGACAGCTTGAGATATGTAAGAATGTAACCCCTTAAAAGATATTTATGATCTCCTAGGCTCATCCTCAAGCTGTGTCACATTGATCAGACTGTAATCAGCATTCCAAAGATTTTAGGACTGGAGTTAATGTGTACAAGTTCTCTGTTGCAAATTAGCTGAGAGGTATACATGTGGGACACATCCTCCTTGTGCCTAACACAAAGCAGGTTGGGGTGATTAGCCTTACTCTAAATGTATATGCTGCTTCCTGAAGTAACTATAACCCGTTCGAAAGGATTCAAACAATGTTCAAGGGCTCATAATAATATTCATAATGTCTAAGATATAACCTAAAATTATTTGGTGCTATAATTTGGTATTGGATGTCTCCAAAAGCCCATGTGTTAAAGGCTCGTGAGATGCTGTGGCTCTTTAGGGGTTGGAGACTATTAGAAGTCTTCCAGTCATTGGAGGCAAGACATTTAAAAGTATTGTGGAACGTGGGCCAATCTAGTCATCCTTTGCTTGCTGGCTCACGAGATATGCAATTTGCTCTAACATACATTCTGAACACAATATGTTGCCTCACCAGAGGCCAAAAGTAATAGGAGTATTTGATCATGGACTAGAACCTTTAAAAATACATATCATAATAACCTTTTTTCTCTTTATAAGTCAATCACCTCTGTTATCTCATTATTGTGATGGAAAGATAACTAATAAATTCAGTAACACAGAAAGGTGAATGACTCAATCAGTGCAAGAAACTGACAGATTCTGAAAATTATATGGCACAGATGTTGGAAGGTTTTGGTAAAGAATAATGCACATTTTATAAAAATAATTATGAATAGTCATGAAACTCAAAACAGAACGCATTACCAAAGTTGTAGAAGCTGTGAAGAATAATCAAACAAAACTATCTAGTGCACTGGGCCAACTCAATAGCAGAAAGACATCAAAGTGAGCAAAAAGTCAGTGTAGCCTCTGTCAGATCAATAGAAATCAGGTACAGGGAAAAAAAGGGAAAAACATTGGAAGACAAAAAGAACAGAACCTGTGGCCATAGGACAGCAAAAGGGCTCAGTGGATGCCTAGAGAAAATGAAAAAAGGGCAGGGCCACAGGTTTTTGAAGATTACATAGTTCAATACTCCCCATATTGGAGAAGAGTATAAAAGTTTTCAATAGATTTAAGAAACTGATCAAATCTAAAACATAACAAACAGAAATAAACCCACACCCAGACACACTGTGATCAAATTGTTGAAACTCAAAGTCCATAAAAATACTTGAAAATAATGAAGGAAAAATATCATATTATATATGGTGGGCAAAGAGGGGGTTACAGGTTGACAATGGCGAATTCACTAAGAATACACAGTAATTCTAAATGTTTATATGTTTAATAGTAGAGCTTTATCCAGGAGGTGGTGGCACATACCTTTAGTCCCAGCACTCAGGAGGCAGAGGCAAGAGGATCGAGGATCTCTGTGAGTTCAAGGCTAGCCTGGTCTACAGAGTGAGTTCCAGGGCAAGCTCCAGAGAAACCCTTGGGAAAAAAAGGAGAACTTTAAAATAAGCAAAACAAAATTTGTCATAACTGAAAAGAGGTAGAAAATTGAATTCTACTTGGAAAAGTCAATATCCTCCTTTCAATGGCAGGCAGAGGTTGACAAATGTTGGCAAACACTGTGGAAGAACAGAAAGCTGAGAGTTACTGATGCTTACAGAGTGCTTCATTCAACAACAGCAGGATATGCATTCTTCTCATGCACTTCATTCACTAAAATCAGTATTCAGTATTCAGGGAGATGGACTTGGGTATTACACAATTTCAGAGGCCAGAGCAGACTGATTAGAATGATGAAACCGGAAAGCTACTATTTCATACTTCGGTTGAAAGAAGAGGATAATAGATTGCAAATAGGAGAAGCAAGAGGCAAGAGGACAGGGTGGGTCCTCCTTCCCAGCAGTTCCCTGCTCTCTTGAAGTCAGGTTTGCTTCATGAGCATTCCCTCACACTATCTACCTCACAGGAAGAGATTAAAGAACATGTGAAAGTTCTATCCTTCCTCTTTCCCTCTTCTTGGGTTGTGCTATATAGCCCAGGCTGGCCTTGAACTTAAAATATTCCTGCCTCAGTTTCCTGAATGCCAGCATAACAGATGTATGGCATCAAGATCAGCTTCCTAATTCTGTATCTGGCAGAAATTACAGGCACAGGGACTCTCCATGGGTTCTTTCATCTTTCAACTTGTGCTGGGTAATATCTGTGGTTGAAAATAGTCCAACAAGATGGGGAGCAATATATAGCCAGTTTCTGAGAACTTACCTGTCTTTAATGGTGACAGTGAGCCACCATGGGAATGGTGTCATAGAGAAGGAAATGTAGGGAGGGAAAACTAGAGACTTTGAATCAACTCTGGCTAATTTCCAGGGTGGTTGTGATGGATGAGAAATTACTGTGATATTTCAAATTACAGTTAAAATTCTTTTAAAGTTATATATAGTCAGATGTGGTATTTGATATGTGTCTACAGTCCCAGCATTTGGGAGATTCAGGCAGGAGGATTGCAAGTTCGAGGTAAGCCTCAGCTGCATAGCAAGTTTGAGGGCATTCTGGGCCCCACAGTTATACTTTTTCTCAAAGCAACAAAAGAGCAGTAACTCTGATGCAGAGGAATGCAGCCAGCAGTACATTGCCAATGAGGGGCAGAAGGACAGTGTGTACCTCCAGGCTGAATGCCCCGGGAAGGACAGAACATTACCTCCACAATATTCCAGCCAGGAATGTCTAACATCAAGCTAATCGCAAGGAAACATCAGACATCTACAAAATGAAGAATTTTCTATTATTAAAGAGGGTGGGTGGGACCATAGTCTTTAAAAATGGCAATGCCATAAAAGAGAGAGAAGGGGGGAGGGTCAAGGAAATGTTTCATATTAAGAAGATGAAAAGACAAGTAAGTACAGTATGTGATTCCAAACTGGATCCCTCACTAGAGGGGAAAATTCCATAAAGGATGTTATTTGGTCAGTTGACATAAGAGGAATACAAGCTTATTGAATCAATGCTAAACTTTGGTAAGTTGCTTACTAAATTGCGTTCATGTAAGAATATGCCATTCTCAAACTGTGCCATGGTGGCGCACCCTTTGATCTCAGCACTCGGGAGGCAGAGGCAGGCAGATTTCTGTAAGTTCAAGGCCAGCCTGGTCTACAGAGTGAGTTGTGGGATGAGCTCCAAAGCAATACAGAGAAACCCTGTCTTGAGAGAGAGAGAGAGAGAGAGAGAGAGAGAGAGAGAGAGAGAGAGAGAGAGAGAGAGAGAGAGAGAAGTCTGGGTTTCCCAACGTGCCTGCTTTAATATTTTCCTATTCTATCTCTAGTCTCTCCAGGCATGGTGGCACATACTTCTAATCCCAGAACTCAGAAAGTAGAAGCAGGTGTATTATGTGAGTTCAAGGTCAGCCTGGTGGTACATAGCAAGTTCCAGACTGGCCAAGGTTGCATAGTAAGTAAGACTCTGTCCCAGAAAAAAAAAAGCCATTTTCTTTAGGGAACACATAACAACAACAACAACAACAACAACAACAACAACATAACACACACACACACACACACACACACACACACACACACAAAACCCCAAATGATTCTGGAGAGAAATAGGTTTGGGTAGAGTACATATTAAAACAAGAACAAAATGTTTACAAGGTAACTAACTCTAGGTAAGGATCTATGTATGTATGTATGTATGTATGTATGTATGTATGTATGTATCTATCTATCTATCTATCTGTTTATTATATAGTATTACTTATTTTGGTAGAACACTTGTCTAGCATATATAGATCTTTTGTTCCATCCCACAGCCACACACACACAGAGCAAGGTTCAAACACAACGAATAGGGGGGGGGGAAAGAAAAAAAAAAAAGAAATCATACCAGCAAAGTATCTCCCAGCAGGATCCACCTTCCCATCATTAAATCGATTGTTTGTCTTTTCTTTTTCCACTGTAGCTAGGACAGATACTGATTGATTTTCCCAGTTCAAAGCACAAAACTTGGTCCCAATGGTGGCAACATAGCCTCCCAACTGCCGAAGTGCCACTGAGCTGACTGGGGCATCTGCCGAGGAAAAGATAGTAAGTACCCTGGTGGTCCAGCACAGACATCATTGTGTCATATAATATCTCTTAGGAAGGGATCTAGTGATTCTAATGGTACCAAGATGTTGCCTGACCATATAGCTGAGGGTAACCTCAATCTCTAGGTTCTCTTGCCTCCACCTTTTGAATGCTAGTATTATAAGTGTACACTGTCATATCTAGTTAATGCCATTTTCAAAGGGTCTTTATTTTTTTTTAATATATTTAATTCCAAATTGTTTCTCATTTCTCAAATATTTTTTGAAAGTCCGTGTGGTAAAAATAATACAATTGTATATGCAATGAAATGCAGTCTTTATATCTTTGTATCTCTTTATTATATTCCTATATTTTTTATTTTAATAGTTTAGCTTTTCTGGTTTTAGTATTCTTTCCTGTATTAAAAAAAAAACATTTTAAGTGGAGAGAGATTAGCATGGTGAGTATCACAGGAAATACATTTATCTGAGTTTGTTTAGAAACATTTCCTAAGCACCTCATCAAAGCTCAAAGCCCTGCTCAGAAGTTGACTCAAGCCCTTGGGAGCCCTGGGAATATGCAAGACCCTATAAGGACGGTCATGCTCTTAACAAGGAATCTAACTACCGCCTGAGATGTCTCCTGGTAGTTTAGCTTTCTAAGCTCCTGCTAACACAGAGACCCTTTTCAAGACTTGGAGGCTTTGCAGATTAGGGGGAGGAATGCTGTGAATGCTGTGAATGAGGGACCAGGGGAGGCAGAGGCAGAAGCATTCTGCTTAGAGCTAGCTATAAATACGTTGATAGGGAAATTAGAAGCTGCTTCAGATGGAAGCAAGAACCTGTGAGTTCCACATCACCCTTAGCTACACGGCAAGTCCTTGCCTTATAAAGAAATGGCTCAACAGGTAAAGGCTTTTTGCCACCAAGCCTGATTATCTGAGTTCAATCCCCCCAAACTCCCCAAAGTTGTTCTCTGACTTCCACATGTGGTGGAAGGGGAAAACCTACTCCTGCAAGTTCTTCTCTGACCTCAGCATGTGTGCTGTGGAACCAGGACACCCCCACACATACAAAATAAAAAAGCTGCTTTTAGTATGGGAATAGAGCTTGTGGTATGCACACGTCCTGGGTTCAGTCTCTAGCACCAGAGAAAACAAGCTTTAAACACACTGTTGGATTCATGGGAAGAGATAGCAGAAACCAGAAATTCCCGTAATCTTAGGGAAATCCTGCTATCTCTTCCCACGAATCCAATAACAAAAACAGAAACTTGTTTGTCTACTGATAATCACATCAGGCCCATTGCCTTGAGTCACAGAAAGCCCTAGAAACTCCTCTGAAACCACAAAGCTCTCTTGGGAACCCTGTCAGTAAGCTCACATTTGTGCAGTGAATAAACAGTTCTGGTTGATGCTTTTGAAGCCTAGGAACTCTTTTCACAAAGAAGTGATACATCTGTTGTTATTATACTGTTGCTTTTTTTTTTTTAAATGGAGGTCTTGACCTAATAAGAGTAGATAGCTTTTGCTATGCCAATAATGGAGTCTTTGCTATGAATGCTGTTATCTGAAGGCAATCAAGAAAAAGATAGTATAGTACCTCAGCATCTAAACATAACTAGGACACTGGAGGCATAGTTTCATGGTAGAGAACTTGCTGAGCATGCCTGAGGTCCAGGGTTCTATCCCCAGCATCACAAAGAAAAAAGAAGTTGGGAATACTGTGCTCCATGCAAGAGGATGAGAAAAGTATTGATGATCCATCATTGGGTTCAAGTAAGAACAACACATGAATCCCAGACACAGAGAGCATGACAAACCAAAAGGTTTTAAAGCATTTTCAGTGAGGCTTTAACAAGAAGGACCCAGGGCCATGATTCCCCCCTCCCCCTCCCCCCCACCTCCCGATTACTGCAAGAAAAGAAGCTCAGCTATCATTCTTACCCACGGTCACTCGCTGCACTCGCTTGCTCAGTGAATCCCATCGACAAACTTTCTTTGCAGGGATGTCTACAAACAGCAAAGAGTTGGATGCTTCCTCCCATACTGGAGACTCTCCACACCTGCAGTTCTCCCGTAAAACACATTCAATCTTGATGGAAGACATGGTTGCAGGAAAAGCCTATTAATGGTAACAGAACAAATGAAAGGCAATTACATGGAGCAAATTCAGCACACAATGCAGTGCCGATGGCAGATAATACACTTTTCACACATTGCAGGTTAATGCAAGTCCACACTGGGCAATTCTACCTGCACCAGATTTCCAACAGCTCAGACAGGACTTAGAATTTTGAGCAAGAAAGTATTTTCTTTTTTTAGTTAAGGTAAATGGAACTTTTATATGCACGGGGAAGCCAAATATCTGTTATTTGTTTTATTAAAAAGTTAATTTTATCAAAGCAGTCTGGGACCAAATCTGAAATCTCCTTGAGGTATTTCAGTATTGGATCAGAAGAGATAGGTGGGTGTGTTTTCCCCATCCCCAACCAGAGCAGGGTGTGCAGCATGCCAGGAGGTGGTGTACAGGAGAAAGAAGAAAGGATTGATAGGACATCTTCAGTCAACTTACCAGTTTCTTCAAGCTACCTTTAAAATAGGAAAAGAAATCTCTGCCACCCACACCTTGCGGTAATAACTCTGAAAGACTGCTAATCAATCAGTCAGTGTCCTTTATGCCAGCACCTTGACCTCCAAGGGGCGGGCAGCTCCCTCATTGGTGGCCCCTCTGGGTGTCTGCAGGTCACCTTTTTATGCTGTCACCCCTCCCTCATCCATTGATGCTATTGATCTCCTTGGGGGCCAGCCAGTTTTAGAAATGTGTTAATCAGTGATAATCTACTGAATGAAGTTAGCTGCCAGAGGTTTGGTGCGTGCCGGGGAAGAACAATTTCCCTAGCCTGTGCTAAGGCCTGGGGTTAATAGTTAGCACCATCTCTGCCTTTCCCCCCCAAAAAACCTATGTCCATTTTCCAATTCAGACAAAGGCAGGTGTGAAGGGCATTTTCCCTGGTGTGTGTGTGTGTGTGTGTGTGTGTGTGTGTGTGTGTGTGTGTAGTGGTGATGCTGGAATGTATTGTGGTACAGATCTCCACCTCCATTTCCACCATGAGTGAATGGATTCACAGCTCCCTTAGTTGAATCTGGCCTTCCTGAGGCCAGTTTGGCAGGGAGCCTTGAGCCCCACAGGCAAAGAACATTCTATGCTTGGACTTTAGGCCAAAGACTGTGACCAGTGAACTGGGAGAAATAAAAAACAAGAAAAATTATCAGAAAAATGGAGATCAGTTGAGAACTCTCCCTGGACAGGGCAGGAAACTTTGCTCTGCAAGTCTGCCCTTCTCGATAGGTCTTAGTGCTGATGGGAATTGCCTGCACCTTCACGTGGCTCCCAGGTGTCTACCTGCTTTGAAGTAAGCAGACCTACGCATGGGTGGGCAAATACAAGGCGCGAGCAGGGGGGGGGTTTGGTTTAATGTTTCCTTCAATAAATTGCATGTTTTTGGAAACACAGCTTAGACCTTTCTCAAAGTATTAACTACCAGCACTGTAGCATTTTCCATGTTCATTGGCTGTTAAAAATTGGCCCAGGCTCCAAAGGGCTTTCGTGCTATCAATCTTAGATAAGCCCCAAGATCAGACATGGGACTTTTGCAATAGCATTTTTAACCCCACAGTCTGTCTGTCCTGCAAGCAATGTGTGTGTGGAGGGGGGGAGGGGCAGTGCTGCCAAATGACCCATTTCTGCTCCAGGCGTGAGGGGGTATTCTGGCTGCAAACTGGTGGCTTGGGTAGGGGTGGGGAAAGGGTGGTGGTAAAGGATTGCTGTCAGGGGTCCCCGCTACCCGTGGAGTACCTGTGCCAACCAGAGTTCTTCGCACAAGCTGGTAGTGCTGCTGCAGCCTTCCAGGGTTGGGGAGAGCTCTGGGAAGCTGAAAGCCGAGCCTGCCCGGCTCCTGGCACAGGTGTCTGGCTGGGCAGTCTCTGCCTCTGATTGGGAGACTGGGGTGAGAGATAATAGCTCCCAGTAGCCTGGGAATCTAGTTTCCTTGTCTTCTTCACTAATGCTGTCCTGTCTTGGCTATTCAAGGGGCAAGTGTGACTGCGCAGGCGACTCAAAGGTCAGGCAGAGAACCTTGGGAGGGAAAAAATTTCGCCAGGGCCACAGAGGCCAGGCAGGTGGACAGCAGCAGGCCTGGGGACTAGCAATGACCAGCAACCCTTGAGGGCTCACCCTTCTCACTCCTGGTGCTGGTGCTCAGGCTGTCAGCTCATTTCCCACAGCAATTGGAAGTACGCTGCTGAATCCACCTTGGGCCAGCATGAGAAGCAGCAGGGGTAGAGCAAACTTAAACTTTGGAGTTTGGACGGCGATCTAAAGTTAATCTCTTGGTTCAACAAACAGAAAGAACTTGTTAAAATGCCTAAGGGATTGGGACAGGGATCTGGTTAAATACAAATAGGTTAAAAAGGAAAGAGCAAAGCGGTTAAACAAACCTCTTCATCTCCCTAGCTGGGAAGACGTTCGTGGCAGCAGGCCAACACTTGCAAAATACTTTTGGAAGGGGAAAAGATGACTTTATTTGATAACGGTTTAAAAATCACACATTAGCTTTACAGTCCCCACTAAGAGCCATGTATAGCGCCACTCTTCTCCAGCACACCCCTGAGTTTGGGCTGGTGCTGGAACTATGTATAGTGCTCACGTGGTATCCCTGCAAGTTTCAAAGGTACTTTCATGTTCTTTCTTCTCCCTTCATTTCTGTAGGGCTGGGGTGAAACTCAGGGCCAACCACCTGCAGGTGTTCTACCACTGATCTATACTCTTAGCCTCTAAGAAATTGTTGCTTGGCCGGGTGGTGGTGGCGCAAGACTTTGATCCCAGCACTCAGGAGGCAGAGGCAGGTGGATCTTTGTGAGTTTGAAACCAGCCTGGATTACAGAGCTAGTTCCAGGACAGCCTCCAAAGCTACAGAGAGAAACACAGTCTCGACCCCCGCCCCCAAAAGGAAGAAAGAAATTGTTGCTTGACAGTATCTTTGTGTATCCCCAACCCAAATCAAAACTCACTCATGTCCACTCTTTCTTTTCTTTTCAGACAGTTTCAGGTAGCCTGGGCTGATCTTAAGCTAGTATGTAGGTGGGAATAACCTTGAATCCTCCTGCCTCTGTCCCACTTTTACTTTGTGTAAAAACCAAAAAACAAAAACCAAATAACCAAAAAAAAACCCTTATTTTTTATTTTTAATTTACATGTCAATCCCAGTTCTCTCTCCCTCCCTCCTTCCCTCTTTCCCTCTCTCCCATCCTCTCTTGCCCCGAGACCATTCTCCCCTCCAATCCCCCCCACTCCACATGTAGGGTGATGCCCTCCAGGAGGGGTCATCTAAATCTGTCAAGTCATTTGAAGTAGGGACTAGGACTTCTCTCCTGTCTGTAGGTTAAGGGAGTATTCCTCCATGGTGGATTAAGGGAGTATTCCTCCATGATGGATTGCCCACAAAGTCCTTTTGTGTACCAGGAATACATCCTGGTTCCACTGTCTGAGGTCCCCCAGACTGCTTAGTCCTTCTAGCTGAGACCCATGTTCAGGGGGTCTGAGTCAGTCCCATGCTGGATTCCTAGCTATTGATCTGTGGGGCCCATTAGCTCCTCCTTGTTCAGGTCAGCTGTCTTTGTGTGTTTCTGCAACTTGGTCTTGTCCTTACTCTCTGCATCTGGATTCTAGTTCGACTCAGTGTTTAGTTATGGGAGTTTGCTTCTGTTTCCAACAGGTACTAGATGAGGCTCCATGATGGTTGATAATTTAGTTGATGATCTCACTATCAGGGAAGGGCATTTATGGTAGCCTTTCCACGGTTGCTCAAATTGTTAGTTGGAGTCAGTCTTGTAGGTCTCTAGACCTTTCTTTAGGTTCAGTTTTCTCTTCAAACCAATAATGCCTCCCACTTTTATGTTCTCTCTCTCTCTCTCTCTCTCTCTCTCTCTCTCTCTCTCTCTCTCTCTCTCTCTCTCTCTCTCTCCCTCATCTGTCTTCTATTCCTACCCTGACTCAATCTTTCTAGTCACACGTGATTTCCTCTCCTCTCCTTCTCTTTCTCCTAGTTCTCTCTCCATTCACTGCCCCCACATCCTATGTACTCTGGGGAACTTGTCCCTTCCCCTTTTTGTGAGGGACCATATATGAATCTCTTAAAATACACCTTGTATCCTTAGTTTCTCTAGCGGTGTGAATTACAGGCTGGTGATCCTTTGCTCTAGGTCTAAAATCAATGTATGAGTGAGTACATATTATGTTCCTCTTTTTGTGACTGGGTTTCCTCATTCAGGATGGTTTCTTCAAGTTCCATCCACTTGCCTGCAAACTTCAAGATTCCATCATCATCATCATCATCATCATTATTATTATTATTTGCAGAGTAGTATTCCATTGTGTAAATGTGCCACATCTTCTTTATCTATTCTTTAGTAGAGGGGCATATAGGTTGCTTCCAGGCTCTTGCTATTACAAATAATGCTGCTATGAACATAGTTGTGCACATGTCTTTGTTGCATGGATGTGGATCATTTAGGAGAACAGCCCTTTGTCAGATGTAGGATTGGTAAAAATCTGTTACGGCAGGTTTGGCGCCAATCTGTAGCATGTATGTTTCCGCCAGCCCGGTTACAGCAGGGTTTTACTTCCTGCCGGCGCCTGCCTGCTAGCCCGCCGCCCACCTGCCGCCAGTCTGGACCCACAGCCGCACCAGCCCCAAGTAACACTCAGAGACTCTGTATTTGATACAATCCTGTTGGCCAATTACCATTACTGT
This sequence comes from Cricetiscus sungorus, assembly GCA_030556225.1. Lineage (NCBI taxonomy): Eukaryota > Metazoa > Chordata > Mammalia > Rodentia > Cricetidae > Cricetiscus > Cricetiscus sungorus. The sequence continues at coordinate 20,818,059 of JANBXA010000609.1, read as the reverse complement.
TTATGGGCTAGCTCTGTCTTAATTATTAACCCATTTCTACTTATCTAAGTATTTCCACATGGTTGTCTTATCCGGGAGCCGCAGCCGGCATCTTCTTTCTTTCAGGTCTACCTCTCGACTCCTCCCTCCTACTTCCTCTTCCTCCTTGTCTCCTAGCCCCGCCTATCTTGCTATCTCATTGGCCCAACGGTGCTTTATTAATTAACAAGTATGAGAAACATATTTACAGGATAACATCTCCCATCAAAAATCTTTCCCCAGTCTGTGGGCTTGTCCACTGTGTCCTTTTCCTTACAGAAGCTTCTAAGTTTGAGGAGGTCCCATTTATTAATTGTTGATACCAGTGTCTGTTCTACTGGTTGTTTTGGCTATCCTGGGTCTTTTGTTTTTCCATATAAAGTTGATTATTATCCTCTCAAGTCAGTGAAGAATTATGTTGGAATTTTAATGGGGATTGCATTGAATCTGTAGATTGCTTTTGGCAAGATTGCCGTTTTTACTATGTTTATTCTACCTATCCAAGAGCATGGGAGATCTTTCCATTTTCTGGTATCTTCTTTAATTTCTTTCTTTAAAGCCACAAAGTTCTTGCTATATAGGTCTTTCACTTGTTTGGTAAGTGTTACCCCAACATACTTTATGTTGTTTGTGGCTATTGTAAAGGGTGATGTTTCTCTGATTTCTTTCTCAGCCACTTTATCATATGTATATAGTAGGGCTACTGATTTTTTTGAGTTTCTCTTGTATCCTGCTAGTTTGCTGAAGGTGTTTATCAGCTGTAGGAGTTCCCTCGTAGAACTGGTTTTGGGGTTGCTTATGTAAACTATCATATCATCTACAAATAGTGAAAGTTTGACTTCTTCCTTTCCAATTTGTATCCCCTTGATCTCATTTTGTTGTCTTATTGTTTTAGCTAGAATTTCAAGTACTATATTAAAGAGATATGGAGAGAGAGGACAGCCTTGTCTTGTTCTTGACTTTAGAGGAATTGCCTTAAGCTTCTCTCTATTTAGTTTGATATTGGCTGTTGGTTTACTGTATATTGCTTTTATTATGTTTAGTTATGTTCCTGTTATCCCTGCTCTCTCCAAGACCTTTATCGTGAAAGGGTGTTGAATTTTGTCAAAGGCTTGTTCTGCATCTAAGGAGATGATCATGTGGTTTTCCTTTTTCAGTTTGTTTATATGGTGGATCATGTTGATAGATTTTTGTATGGCCTTCCCTGATAGTGAGATCATCAACTAAATTATCCACCATCATGGAGCCCTCATCTAGTACCTGTTGGAAACAGAAGCATACACCCATAACCAAACACTGAGTCGAAATAGAATCCAGATGCAGAGAGAGGGGAAAAGACCAGGTTGCAAAACTCACAAAGACAGCTGACCTGGACAAGGAGGAGCTTGGGCCCCCCAGACTGATGGCTAGGAACCCAGCATGAGACTGACTCAGACCCCCTGAATATGGGTCTCAGCTAGAAGAACTGAGCAGTCTGGGGGACCTCAGACAGTAGAAACAGGATCTATTCCTGGTGCACAAAAGAACCTTGCGGACACATCCTCCATGGAGGGATACCCCCTTAACTTAGAGACAGGAGAGAAGTCCTAGTCCCTACTTCAAATGACTTGACAGATTTATATGATCCAACATGGATAGCATAGCCCTACAAGTGGAATGGGGGTGGAGGGATGGGAGGGGAGGGTGGCCAGGGTGCATGCCACAGGGGAAAGAGGGTAAGAGGGAGGAAGGGAGGGTTGGAGGGAGGAAGGGAGAGGAAACTGGGATCCACATGTAAAATTTTTAAATTATATTATTAATTAAAAAAGAAGGAAAATTGCTGCTGGATTCATTATATATATATATATATATATATACATACATACATACATACATACATACATACATATATATATTACTTTGACTTCAAAATTTAAGCCTAAGGACAAGTTACTGGGGAAAAGGATTTCTAAGTTTGTTTCCACAGAAAATGAAAAGCTGTGGATCCCTTCCAGACTAATGTGGAACAATTTGAACAGTGTTGGTATTAGCTCTTTCTCCACTGAAGCCATCTGGCACTGAGCTTTTTTTTTTTTTTTTTGAAGGCTTTTGATGACTGCTTTTATTTCATTTGGGGTTATAGGTCTACTTAAGTTGTTTGTTTGTTCTTGATTTAATTTTGGTAAGTGATAGTTATCCAGAAATTTGTTCATTTCCTTTGAATTTTCAAATTTTGTGGAGTATAGGTTGTCAAAGTATGACCTGAAAATTGTCTTGATTTCCTCAGTGTCCATTGTTATGTCCCCCTTCTCGTTTCTGATTTTGTTAATTTGCATGTTCTCTCTCTGGTTTTTGGTTAGTTTGGATAAGGGTTTGTCTATCTTGTTGATTTTCTCAAAAAACCAACTCTTTGTTGCATTATTTTTTGTATTGTTTTCCTTGTTTCTACTTAATTGATTTCAACCCTGAAATTGATTATTTCCTGGCGTCTACTCCTCCAAAGTAAGTTTGCTTCTTTTTGTTCTCAGGCTTTCAGTTGCACTGTTAATTCTCTAATGTGACTATCCTCTGTTTTCTTCATATGGGCACTCAGTGCAATGAACTTCCCTCGTAACACTGCTTTCAAGGTGTCCCATAAGTTCAGGTATGTTATGTCATCATTCTTATTGAATTTTAGGAAGTCCTTAATTTCTTCCTTTATTTCTTCTTTGACCCAGGTATGGTGCAATTGCACATTTTTCAGTTTCCATGAGTGTGTAAGGTTTCTGCCATTTGTGTTGTTGTTGAATTCCAATTATAAAGCATGGTGGTCTGATAAGATACAGGGAACCATTCCAATTCTTTTGTATTTGTTGAGGTTTGTTATGCCACCTAGTATGTGGTCGATTTTAGAGAAGGTTCCATGTGGAGCAGAGAAGAAGGTATATTCTTTTGTGTTTGGATGGAATGTTCTATAGATGTCTTTTAAACCCAATTGAGACATAATTTCTGTTAGTTCGTTTCTTTGTTAAATTTCTGACTGGTAGTCCTATCTAGCGGTGAGAGTGGGGTGTTGACGTCTCCCACTATAAGTATATGAAGTTTTATGTAAACTTTGAGTTTTAGTAGCGTTTCTTTTATGAATGTGTGTGCCTTTGTATTTGGGGCATAGATGTTCAGAATCGAGACTTTGTGCTGATGGATTTCTCATGGGATGAATACAAAATGCCCATCTTCATCTCTTTTGATTGATTTTGGTTTTAAGTCTAAGATGTTAGATATTAGGATAGCCATACCTGCTTGCTTCTTGTGTCCATTTGATTGGAAGATCTTTTCCCAGCCCTTTACAGAGGTAATGTCTGTGTTTGAAGCTTAGATATTTTTCTTGTATGCAGCATAAGGATGGATTCTGTCTTTGTATCCATTCTGTTAGCCTGTGTCTTTTTATAGGGGAATTAAGACCATTATTGTTGAGGGAAAGTAAGGACCATTGATTGTTAATGCTTGCTTGTTTTAGATTTGTTGTTGCCAGTGGTATTGTGAAAATATTTGCCCTGCTTTACCCCAGGGTTCTGGTGAAGTGGGATTATCTATTGCTTATGTCTTTGTGAGCATAGTTAACTTCCTTGGGTTGGAGTTTTCCTTCTAGAGCTTCCTATAGGGCTGGAGTTGGAGATATGTTTTGTGAAAATCTGGCTTTGTCATTAAATATCATCTATAGTGATTGAGAGTTTTGCTGGGTATAGTAGCCTGGGCTTGCATCCGTGGACTCTTAATACTTGTAGAACATCTATCCAGGACCTTCTGGCCTTGAGAGTTTCCATGGAGAAGTTAGGTATAATTTTGATAGGTCTGCCTTTATATGTTATCTGGCCTTTTTCCTTTGCTGATCTTAATATGCTTTCTTTATTTTATACATTAGGTGTTTTGATTATGTGTTGAGGGGTCTTTTTTCTTTGGTCCAACCTATTTGGTGTTCGGTATGCTTCTTGTACTTTCAGGGGCATGTCTTTCTTCAGATTAGGGAAATTTTCTGCAATGATTTTGTTGAATATGTTTTTGGCTCCTTTGAGCTGGGCTTCCTCACCTTCCTCTATGCCTATTATTCTTAGGTTTGGCCTTTTCACAGTGTCCCACATTTCCTGGATGTTTTGTGTTAAGGATTTGTTCAATTTAGGATTGTCTTTGTTCAATTAATCCATTTCCTCTAGTTTATCTCCAGTGCCTGAGATTCTCTCTTCAATCTCTTGTATTCTCTTGGTTATGTTTGTTTCTGTAGTTCTCAATTGTTTGCCCAGTTTTTCTATTTCCAGCAGTCTCTCCGTTTGTGTTTTCTTTATTGTCTCTATTTCAGTTTTCAAGTCTTGAACTGTTTCCTTCACCTGTTTGTTTTTTTCTTGGCTTTCCTTACTTTCTTTAAGATATTTGTTCATTTCTTCCAATTTTTTGTTTGTTTTTTCTTCCATTCCTTTAAGGGAGTTTCTCACATTGTCTTTGAGGGCCTGTATCATTTTTATGAAGATATTTTTTTAAGTCGTTCTCTTCTGCTTCATCTGCTTTGGGGTGTTCAGATCTAGTTGGTGTAGAATTCCTAGATTCTGGTGGTATAATGCTTGTCTTTCTATTGTTTGGTGTTTTCTTGTATTGCTGTCTTCCCTTCGCTTCTTCCAGTGGGTGCAGGTGGGGTCTCTTTCTCTCTATGGTACTCCCCCAGTGGGCTTAGGTGGATCAGAAGTTCGATCTATAGTCTATAGCTCTGGGTGGTCCAAGATCTCTAGGAGGAAAAACATACTTATTTTTGTGTGTGAGGGGTTTACATGCCTGGTGCTTTTGGAGACCAGAGGAGGATGCTGGATCAGGTGCTGGGTATGGCAGAGCATGCATATAATCCTAGCACTCCAGAGGTAGAAGCTGGAGGTCACTGAATGTTCAAGGACAGGCTGGTTTACCTGGGGGAGTTCCAAGCCAGTTGATAGATGTATAATGAGATCATTTCAGAAATTCAAAGCATGCAAGCTCATGCAAGCATGAGGACTCAAGTTTGGATTCCCAGCACCTATTGAAAAGGCCTGTGGTAGCATGTGTCCTGACTTCTGTAACTCTGGAGCAGAGAATGGAGCATCTCTGGTAGTTAGCTCAGCTAAGTTGGTGAATTCAGTCCCCAGGATCCACATGGTGGAAGGCAAGAACAGACTTCCACAAATTTCCCTCTGACTTACATACACAGACTATATGACATGAAGGATAAATAAATAAATGTAGTTAAAAATAAAACTTGAGATTTGTGTGCTCTATTGTATGCATATACTCCAAGGTCGCCTATCCGTATGTACTGTTCCATTCTTTGCCTTCTGAAGTATGCTAAAATCCCCTGACACATTTAAAACACCATCAGTTTTTAATTCACTAAGGAGGAAAGGAAAAAAATGAGCACCTCACAGCAAACTCCAGACTTGTTGGACACAATCAGAACAAACTCCATTCAACGTTTTCTTTCTTTGGAGATAGTGCTAGTGATGGAACCTAGGCTGTGTCCATATGCAGCATACACAGTAAGTAGCCCTGAGCTGCACCTGCAGAACTCAATTAAAAGTTTATGGAAAGGACCTTGAAAAACTCTGGCTTCCTTCACCCAAGGACACACTTAAGACAATCACTCTACTGTGTTCTCAAACAACTGCAAAGCAAGGAAACTCCAAAATTGTATGGTCAGCTGGAGAAGAACATCTGCCAGACATACTAAGCTATCCAGAGAAAGAGAACATTTTGGAGGGAGAGTGAGACAGGGTTTCACTCTATAGCTCAGATTGACCTGAACTCACAATGTAGCCCAGGCTGGCCTCAAGCTCAATGTGCTCCTCCTACCTGAGCATCCCAAATGCTGGGATTACAGGCACATGTCACCACATCCAACTTCTGCTGTAGTTTCAAGGCAGTCTATTCTTTTTCCTGTCCTGTCTTCTTCTGCCTCCTGGAATGCATGTGGCTGCCTCCCTAGTCTGTGTCTCAGCCCAGATCTTCCCCAAAACTACAGTAGGAGATCAACCTCTTTCAACAGCCAGCAAGCCCGATGAACAATCCCAAAGCAACCCCCTCCTCAGCAAACTTCCTGCTCTGTCTTCATGAATGGCAGCATATGAACTCCATAGGAATGGTTCTTCTGACAACATGAGATTCCCCTCCCCACACCAGAACCCACATGGTCATTGTGGAAGGAATGAGAACCTAATCCTGCAAGTTGTCCTCTGACTTCCACAAGTGTGCCCTGGCATGAGCATGCATGCACACACACACACACACACACACACACACACACACACACACACACACACACACACTAAGAAATTCCCTGTATTGTAGCCATAGCTGGAACCTGGGTCTTCTTCAATTATGGTGTAAGTTTTTACAAAATGGTGCAGATGTCAACAAGTCTGGGTTTGGGAGGTTGCCCAAGGCAGCAGTGTGGCCTCTGACCAAAGTGCAGCAATCAATCAAAATCACCAGAATTGTTGCCTTCTTCATTCTGTACAAGCACTGAGAGGGCTCTAGGACCTCTGGGTGCAGACCAGGTGCAGCAGCTCAATGTCAACTTGCAGCAGGTGCTGTGGGGGTCTGCTTGTTCTGGCAGAAGCTTCTCTACATAGACACAATGAAAGGTGGGCCAAGCCAAGGGCCTGCTTCTGTGCTAGCATGATCTTTAATGGGGCTGGGGAGATGCATTAGTAAAGTGCTTCCTTTGCAAGCATGACAGCCTGAGTTCACTGCTTAGAACCTGCCATGTATGGGGGTATGTGGTTGTAATCCCAGTGCTGGGAGGTGGAGGCAGGAGGATCCTTGGGGCTCAGTGGCCAGCCATTCCAGCCTAATTGTTGAGATATGAGCTAATGAGAGACCCTGTCTCAAAGGAGGTACAGCTCCAGGCAAAGGTTACTTCTTATTTATATTGATCAGACTCTTGATGGGCGGAGATGGGGACAGACCTCCTTTATGCATTTGATTTAACCAGCTGGCCTCCGCTTGAGTCTGCAGTCCAGGGCTATCCACTGTGGCCTAAGGCTGCTGCTGCTAAAACCTCCATGGAAGCCACTGTGACCCCTAAGCCTAGGCCCAGGGCCTTCATGCCCTCCCTCTGCATTGGCATCATCTGCCATTTGGTGTTATCCCTAGGGAAGAAGAGAAGTCTCCCTTAATGGCCTGATGGTCTCGACATGCTTTAATTCATTTGGGCCACCACTATCTCTCTCTTACATTTATGTAATCCCCCTGGGGACTTCATGTCAACTCTCTGGATCTGCTGTTGAAAAGACTCACTAGACCGGCAGTCATACAGGTCTGGAGTGGTGTTTGTCACCTTTGTTTTCTGACACATAGTGGTTGTTAAAGTAGTTACTGATTTCTGTTTTATTCTTTTCAGGAAGGGATAAGCTTATTTCTTTATTTTGGCTTTTTTTTTCAAGGTAGAGTTTTTCGTATAACAGTCCTGGCTGTCCTGGAACTAGCTTTGTAGATCAGGCTGGCCTCAAACTCACAGAGATCTTCTTGCCTTTGCCTCCCCAGTTCTGGGATTAAAGGCATACTCAATCACTGCCCAGTTTATTTTGGCTTTTTTTTGAGACAGGGTTTTATTATGTAATCCTGGCTGTCCTGGAACTCACTATATAGAACAGGTTCTTAAACTCTCAGAGATCTGACTGCCTCTGCCTCCTGAGTGCTGGGATTAAAGTTGTATGCCACTACACCTAGCTGGGTAACTTAGAAAAAATTATCAATTTACAGAAAATTTGTGTCCTAGTTTCATTTCTGTTGCTATGTTAGGTGTTATAGAAGGGGCTTATTTGGCTTACAATTCCAGGCTATAGTCCATTTTTGAGGAGACATCAAGTCGCATCAAATCAACAGTCAAGAGCAGAAAGAAATGAGTGCCACGTGCTGGCTCTGCTAGCTTTCCTCCCTCTTGTGCAGTTCAGGGTCTAGCCTAGGAAAGTGTGCATCTCACAGCCAGCTGGATCAATTAAAATCAAGATGATCCCCTAGGGACATGCCAACAGGCCAAACAGATCTAGATTAATTCCTCACTGTGATTATCTTCCCAGGTGACTCTAAACTAACCAGCACATGTTGAAAAACTAGTGTAAAAAGTTTATGATTATCCTTCATCTAGATTCTGCAAATTTTGAGTACTTTTGTGTGTCTGTCTATCTGTCTTTGTCTCTCTTTCTCCTTGGGGAGGCACTTGAATCTAGGGTCTATGTGTGCTATACTATACTATTGTATAAACTACATTACTGACCTACATCTTAGTCCCTCTAAGGTGTTCTCTTCCATAGCCATAGCACAATAGCCACAGTCAAACAAACTTGAGTTCTCTGAGTCATGGCAATGAGAATGGAGAACACACACCATGGCGAGCTGTGTCATATTGCAGCAACAAAGCTTTGGACAGAAACCATAGAAGGGTTTGGCCCTGTCTAGGGTGATTTCAGGGAGAGTCTGAGGACTGGATGTTGTCAGGAAATAGGGGTAAGTTTATTATTGAGTATTTAAAAATTTTCAATATTATTTTACACATATAGTTATCTTGCCTGTCTATGAGTCTGTGGTCTATGCATACCTGGTAGTGGCTGAGGCCAGGAGAGAGTGCTTGATCCCTTGAACTTGGAGATACAGATGGCTGTGAGCCACCATGTCGGTACTGAGGATTGAACCCAGGTTCTCCAGAGGTGCTTTTTACCTTCTGAGCCATCTCTCTGGGCCCTATTTAAATTCTTTAAAATGTATTTATGTATATGAGTACTTTTGCCTGTAGATCTTTTGCACATGTCTGGTACCTGGGTAGGCCAGAAGAAAGAGATGAATTGCTTAGTTGTAATTGGATAGAATAGTTGTGAGCCACCACAAGGGCACTGGGAATTGAACCCAGATCTTCTGGAAGAGCACCTTAATCATTATTGATTTAACTCACCAGCCCTTATGATTGGGTATTTTAATTCTTGTCTATAAGGCAAGGACAATGATGGGGAAGTAGCACATACTAGTGCAAGCCAGGGTAGGGTAGTGTTTGGTCATTTCTGTGATTTGGGCAACCTCTATGACTGGTCTTTTATTTTTTATATTTTATTTATTTATTTGTGTGTGCATATGAGTGCACGCACAACCACATGCACACAGCATAACTTTAGAGGTCCAGAGATGACTTATGGGAATCTTCTTCCTTCATGTAAGTTCCAGGGATCAATCTCAGGCCATCAGGCTTGGCAGGGCAAGTTCCTTTAAAAAAAAAACAAAACAAAACAACAAAAAACAGCCAAGCCATCTTTTGGCTCTAGTCTTGTATTTATATTGATCCATCACAGTCACAGAGCGTCCCTGTCTGATGTTGGTGATCTATGAACCAATTTATATTCAACAGGAGAAGACGAAAGTCTTGCTAACAGCGCCATGGCAGCTCCTGACTGTCAGGGGCTGCATTGGGGTATGTGTGTGTGTGTGTGTGTTTATTGCTGGGAGGAAACCCAGAGCCTTTTACATACTTGGCAAACATCCCATCAATGACCCATATTCCTAGCCTGGAACAATTTTTGTAAGACCAAATTGTAATAATGGGAAGAACTTCACAAGCAGAATGAGCCTCCAAAAAGAAATGGACTTGTTAAAGTGTTTAAGGGAGAGATAATGAAATTTTTGTCAAGCAACAGTTAAATTCAAAGTAGTGGCTGTAGTCCATTGAGAAAGCCATCAGAGTGATTTCCTTTTATTTTTTTCAACCAGGTGTGGCACACCCTGTCATCCCAGAATTTGGGGTGGGTTTGTCAGCAGCAGAGGCAGAAGCATGACTCTATACTGTAGCCTGGAACAGGCTCAGTGAGGTAATTGTTTGGGGACCTTGACTACCTAAAGCCAGACCGCTGTCCCCAGCACAGAAAAGACTTATAGGACAAGCCAGTAGGGAGCAGAGCTGGAGCTCATTAGAGAGGGGAAGAAAGGAAGGCAGGGGAAGGAGCCAGCACACCCAACAGAATCTTCTCAAAGAAGATTCCCTTTTGAAGTCTCTTGGCATTGGCTCCATATACAGTTTTGATGGCTCTCAAGTTACATTTCAAAGGGCTGCTAAGCAATCCTTGCATTGTTTGATAAATGAGATTATAAGGTGGCTCTGGAGGAGCCTTGGATGTGACTACCACTGATAAGATAAAGATAACATCAGGAGCCACCAGGGCTACACAAGGGATTAGGATGTGGTTTTTTTTGCTATAAAAGGATATCTGGTGACATGCCTAGAAAATTGGATGTTTTCATCTGGGAAGGAAAAAATGCCTTCAGCAGTTGTTAAATATGGTGGGAAGTTTTAAAGGGTTATTTTATTTTTAATTATGTGTATGGGTGTGTCTTTGTGTGGCCATGTGCACACAAGGAGTCTGGAAGAGGGTGTTGGATCCCATGAAGCTTTGGTTAAGGGTGGTTGTCAACTGCATATGTGATTGCTCGGAACCACACCTGGGGCCTTGGCAAGCGATGTTGATCACTGAACCATCTCCTGCACCATGTACTGGGAATATTGATTCTGTTGACTTTGGTGGGAGGGACTCCTTTCTCTTCATATGTCCCCACAATCTCCTCTTGTCTTTCTAACCAACTTCAGAGGCAGGAGAGTCTGGAGTTCAAGAACATCCTTGCCACTAACAAACAAACAAAAATGATTTGTTTTTTCTAAAATGGGAGAAGACCCTCAAAGGTAAAGAAATTACTAAGTGGATAAATAAAACTCTATTCGGCTGCCTATGGAGCTGAGAATGACAATGAGAATGCAATCTTCTTGGCTCAGCTTCCCTGGTCCTGGGATTCTAGTCATGTGCCATCATGACTTGCAATCCATCACTGAACAATAAATGCACATTTTCCCAAAAATAATTTCTCCGAGTCATAGGGTGAAGAAAGGAACATATACTGAGTGGCCTTACACTTGGTTGCTGTGTGAAGTACAATAGGTGAGATAAAGTGGGACAGGGGAAGAAAGATTAATGAACAATCATAAAATTAGCCCGGGACTGAAGTGATCTATTTTTCAACAATTTGCAGGGGGAATCTCCGAGTTTGAGGCCAGCCTGGTCTATAGATCGAGATCCAGGATAGCAGGGGCTACACAGAGAAACCCTGTCTCAAAAAAACAAAACGAAACCTAGAAATAAATTCTTATTTTTTTTTTCTGGGAAGGGGGAGAAGTTGGAGGCTAGAATTCAAACAGGGCCTGGTGTATGCTGGTTAAAAACTTACTACTTAGCTATATCCCAAGGCTGAATTCTTAGTTTAAAGTGGCCCAAGGGAATGGATGTTCAATGGTTACAGCAAAGGGATGTTTACTTGTCAAGTCAGGAAACTGGAATTTTGCACAAATGCTTTGGAATTCTATGAGATGTCTGTAGCTGACAGTGCCAGATAAGGGCTTTTTTTTTTTTTTTTTTTTTTTTTTAAGGCTCCAGGGCAGTTTTTCTCTGGCATCTTTTAGAAAACCCAGCCTGCAGGTTTGAGATTTTGTACAGGGTTGAGGGTGAGGGTGTTTTCTCCTCTTTGTAACTTTGGTGATGAAACTCAGGGAAGCCTTCTCCCAACACTTGTGCCTGCTGTGGATGAAACTGTGGTCGTATCTGAGACCCTGAAGTAGTTGGTCATATCCTCTTGGGATAAGGCAGAGTTCAGTATTTTCCAAGTACCTGGGCAAACTCATCATCAGCTCAGAAGGAGGTAAACTTGGGACCGCCAGCGGAGACAACTTTTTGGCATGAAGATGACAGCAAGCCAGACATGGTGGCACATACCTGTAACCCCAGCACTTGGTAGATAGAGACAGCAAGATCAAAGCTAGTCTCAACTAAATAGAGAGTTCAAGGCTACACAAGACCCTATCTAAACAAACATTTTTAAAATGAGTCAACTATTTGTTATAAATGATTAACTTATTTTAACGGCTGCGTTTTTTCATCTCTGTTGTATTCATCTGTGAATGGAGTCAGTAGAGGAAAATGCAGCTACATGTTTTGATAGAAACTACATGTCAAAAGCAAACATTTTGAAGATTTTTTTAGTTGATGAAATAAATTAGCCTAGAATTATGCTTCCAGAGGTGGAGTGGAAATTTCCCCTTTTAATGTGCCGTTCTTCTTTATTTAGATTTAATTAATTGTATACGTGTGTGTCTGTCTGTCTCTCTCTCTCTCTCTCTCTCTCTCTCTCTCTCTCTCTCTCTCTCTCTCTCTCTCTCTCTCTCTGTGTGTGTGTGTGTGTGTGTGTGTGTGTGTAGATCACAGCAAAACTTTCAAGACTTGGTTCTCTCCTTCCTCCTTGTGGGTTCTTGGAATGAAACTCAGGTCATCAGACTTGGCAGTAAACATCTTTACCCTCTATCTTGCCAGCCCGCATAAGCTAAGAATTTGGTACATAAAAGTTCATCTTCAGGGAATGACATGTAATATAGTTGAAATAAAGGTCTAAACTTAAGAGTATTACATTGTGGGTGAATTTGTTAAATGTAATGACTTTAATAAAATTTTCATGCACAGGCAAAATGTATGCATTAGATTTTAATGTAGTTTATCTGTTTTTACTTTGGAATTTGTAGTTCTCAAAAGGCTTTTATTGTAAAAATAAAATCCATCCTTACACTTATGTATCTTCTTCTTTCTTTCTTTGAATAATGGCTATTCAAATTGCCATTAATCATTTTAGAAAAGATGAAAGATTGCATTCAGTGGCCAGTATATCTACTTCTTACTTTGAACTTTCAGTTTGCAACCTGTTCAGTGTATTTATTAGCCAATTTAATTGTTTTTGTTTTTTGAGACAGGGTTTCTCTGTGTAGCTTTGGAGCCTGCCTGGAACTCACTCTGTAGACCAGGCTGGCCTCGAACTCACAGAGATCCATCTGCCTCTGCCTCCCAAGTGCTGAGGTTAAAGGCACTCCGGGCCCCAATTTAATATATGTATTTTTTAAAAAAGTGTATTACATTTATTTATTTATTTAGTGTGTGTGCCTGTACACATGTGTCTGGGCACACAATTGCGACAGTACACATATGGAGGTCAGAAGACAACTTGTAGGAGTTGGTTCTCTCCTTCTACCATGTGAGCCCTGGGGATGGAACTAAGATCATGAGGCTTGGTGGCAAGCGCCTTTACAGGCTGAGCTATCCTGTTGGCCTCCTAACTTAATAATTGTATCTAAGGGTTAGACATGAAATACTTATCATTTGTAGCAGCAATGTAAAAGCTTAATAAAACTGGACTTTTTTTCTGAGACATCTGTTATCATCATTCCATTTAGCTGTTCTCATGTGTATGTAACTGTAGAAACATGGGAACTCATTTAACCCCTGCGGGTGTAGGGGGCTGGCTGTGTAACTAAGTGGCAGAGCACTTGCTCCATAATCATGAGTTGGCTCCAGGTTCCATCCACAGCATTGCAAAACACACTAGCAAAAATCATAAGAAAATAGAACAGGGTATTTTAAATAATGTAATAATGTACCCCTATTTGGTATAAACTGATATTACATACATGGTGCTGACAATTTAATTTTACTTCTTTGTTTTCAATGCTGTGGATGGAGTTCAGGGCCTTGTATACGCTGGGAAATATTTCTATTAGCAAATTTACACCTCCAGCTTTTGATATTATTTTTAAATGATAAGTAAATGTTACATGACTTCCAGTTGTGGGTGGGCTAGTGGTACACATAAGGCTTTACTCTCAACACTCTGGAAAGCAGGCAGATCTTTGGAGACTAGCCTGGTCTACATAGTGAGTTCCAGGTCAGTCAGGCTATGAAATTAGAGCCTGCTTCAAAACAACAAAAATAAAACTACAAAGGACTCAGTTGTGTCAGAACTATTGTTTTGGAATTACATTTCTTTGTTTTCTCATAGCCATAATAACAAAGACTTTTTGTCATGTAAAAATATTTCCGGGACCCAGAAAAAGAAACACAATTTAGTAACCTTTTCTTTCCTGCTTTTAGACACTACATCCTAGACACCACATTTGACATTTTATCTATATTCCTGGAGTGTACATATAGCAACTAAATGGTCTCTTTTTCAGATTAATCTTTAACATTTTCCCAAGGAGGGCAAAAGACAAGGAAAACAAACAGCAACAACAAAAACTTTACCCAGTGCACAGTTATCATTGTAAAGGATTTTGCTTTTTCTTGAAGGACAGAGAATAGAGAGATATGCAAAGTTCATTGTGACAAAGAGCTGTGAGAGAAGGGAGCTAGGTTACAGCCAGTTCAGAGACAGTTTGGGCTCTTGGCATTTGTTTTTGTAGCTGGACACAGAAGCCAAGGCCTAGCACATGTAACTCAAGTGTACTCACTACCAGAGAGCTCCAACTTTTCTGTAGGGCATTAAAGTCGTCTTAACCATTTGGCCTGTTTTCAAATGTGCCAAATGGAGCCAACAGTCTCACCTTCACTATCTGAAGGCCTAATTGGCCCCAAGTGTGTTTCCTGGTTTGTCCTTGATTGTTCTATAAGGGGCCCATGTAACTGTCTCAAAAGTAAGCTTTATTTACTCCATTTTTTGCCCAAATAGTTATGTCCATTTGGGGGATCTTGAGGGTAAGACACTGGATAAAATTCTTAGAGATACAGGCAGGCCTCATTGGTCCACCATTACTATTTGGTTAGCAAGTGTAACTGAAAAGGCTGAGTGGACACAGTATGAATTTAACTAGAGTTTCTATTTTCCAAAGTAGAAGAGGAAAATCTCAGGGAAAAAAGCAAGGATCACAGGCTTATCAAAGCAGGAGGAAGCATTTAATACTCACACCTCCATGAAGCAGTAGAATGACCTAGAATAGGTACTGTCCAGTTGTGGCTATCTATCATCTCTCTCTCTCTGTCTCTCTCTCTTGTTGTTTAGGGCTGAAGGTACTACTTCTGTGTAATTTTAATTTTCTAAGTTTCAATTTTTAAGAGTTTAAGCTGAAAGATGACTAAAGTAACCATAATTTTTCACATGTGCGTCAGGAAAATAGCTCCATTACAGTTCAACACTTCCCACAACTCTGCAAAAGGTTGTTCTGAAGATGTTCTCTCAGTTCCAGCCACTGGTTTTGATAATCACAGCTTAAGCTGCTCAAGGTTCATCTTTCCAGATTATTTCTAAGTTACTTTCCACTTACTTATCCTAACTGCAATGGGAAGGGAATTGAAGGAATAGTGAAGGACGTTTGGAGCCTGGTGGCTAGGCCTTGCAAAATGCTCATATCCCAATTCACCTCAACAAGATGATAAATGTATTTGGAAGCATAAAGTGGAGGAATTAACCAGTGACTAGACACAATGGGTTGTATAATTACCTGCACATTTCACTGCAAAGACAAAGTCTTTAAGATCATAGAATTTCTCCCATTTTGTGTTGTAAAATCAACTGAACTCCCAGAAGCCTCCTTTAACAGTGCTAAACTAAGTGTTACACAGTTGGCTACATGGAAGGCCAACACAAGGTGGGATTTATTAACTAAACCTTCCTTTAAAACCATTATCATACAATTGCTGAAAAATAGAAGGTTGCATAATATAGTTTTTGAAATAATACAACATCAAAGTTGATGGGTGCTTTTGTTGTTGTGTACTTTTCTTCAGTTTTTAAAGTTAGAAGGGGGCTTTGCAGCTGAGTGGGAGAGAGCTTATCTAACATGCTCAAAGTCCTGGTTTCCATTCTCAGCAGTACAAAACAGAAAAACAAAACAAAAAGCCAAATAAACAAGCAAACATATTAAGGCTATTAACCTTGCAGGGAAAAAAGGGGGCATTATCTGGTTTGCTTTCTACATTTAAATATTTCTTCAACACAAATATTTACCTCATACTGGAAATGTACATAGTCTTATAAACGCAACAGCCTTTGTTGGTTGTAATGGGATACACTTCGTAGTTTAAAGTCTTCAGAATGAATTACCAGAACAGTCACCTATTAACAAGTGAGGTAGGAAGAAGCATAAACAATCTGTTTTTGCCAATGATGTACTCAATGACCTTTGAAATATTTACCCTCTCAAAATCCTGCCATGAGACCATATAACTCTGATCACATGGCAGATTCCCAGAGCTCTGTGTAGAATGAGTATTATAAACAACACCCTTGTGTAGCCTGTCAACTTTAGACTAGATCTATGTCCCTGGTCATTTTATTTATTTTTAAAGTTTTATTTATTATTTATTATGCATACATCGTTCCTCCTTTATGTATCCCTGCAGGCCAGAAGAGGGCACTAGATCTCATTACAGATGGTTGTAAGTCACCATGTGGGTGCTGGGAATTAAACTCATGACCTCTGGAAGAGCAGCAGTGCTCTTAAACTCTGAGCCATGTCTCCAGCCCCATCCTTGGTCATTTTAAATGATGATTCTAAGGCCTTTATCTTCCTAGCCTGCTGAAATCATGGTCTCTTGGCAAAGTACAAAGGGCTCTTATTGACTTCTGACCTGAATTGTGAATATATGCTTTTTCTTTCTTTATTTTTGTGACAGGTCTTGTTATGTATCCCAGACTAGAAGTTATTATCTTTGTGCCTCAGCCTTTAATGCTGGGGTTTTAGGCATGTGTCATCTTACCTAGATGATTGTGCTTTTAAACATTCAATTCTTCATCCTTAAATCCCCTTTTAACATACAGTAAATTTAAAAAAATCAGTATGCCAAAACAGAAAATCACCACACTGACAGCAGTTAACAGTTTTCATAATTTAATGAAAAAGTACTGATAAAAAGGTGACATTTGAAAAGATTGAATTAATCTTCAAAATGAATTATATAAGACAAGATGAAAAACATTAACAAAGGTTAAGAGGTAATACTTCAAAGAACAAAATGTTGCAGATGTGTTTTGGGGCATTTGGAATGTATACAAACTGAAGGCTCATTTATTTACCCAGGAAAATTCTGTAAAAAATATTACCACTTTATCTCCCTGACTTGAATGATATTTCAGGCAATAATCTCCCAATGGCATTATATAGGGAATTTGGCTAAAGCACTATGTTCATGTTGCTTTCCCCCCTACTCAGAATTCAAAGGCATGAAGCACAGGCAACCAACTTGCCTTTAATGTAAGGGATTTACCACTCACCTCAATTATACTCTCATTGCCATGAAAGTGTCACATTATGTACCTATGAGTATTCAAATAAGCACAGAGGTTGAGGGTATTAAGAGGAAATTATCTTCCTCATTTTTCAACTACAACAAAATACAGGACACCTACTACACATGTTATGGTATGTTCATTCACATATGTTCATAGGCACAAAAGAAACATTTTGAAAATGCAGTCAAATGAAAGGCAAAATATAGAAGTTTTCAAAAAGAGAAAACAAAACAAAAAAAAAACACCAAAAAAAACAAAACTGGGAGAGAGGCAAACTGATTCACAGCATTGGCTAATGCCCTCTCACTGGCACCTATTGTAGCTGGCTTCTTTCATTAGCATGAAACTTCAGAAATTGAAAATGGTCTCTTGCTTGAAAATGGTCTCTTGTTTGAAAATTCTCTCTATATGTTCCCAAACCAGAAGAAAGAGAATATTATTTTAAGGCTAAGAAGAAAAGGAACTGAGAATTACAATCTGCCTCACATTTTTACAAACAGCTACTTTCTCCTTTTTCTTAAATGGGATGCAGACCTATTTCATCCACTTTTTCAAAATTCTCTTCCTCTAGAAATGAATCAAGGCCAATTATTTGGTAATGTGGTATAAGCAAGTTCTGAAAAATGGCCATAACGTTATGCTTGGGAAATTGCCATGGATTCAAAATTCATACAAAGCTAAATTATATCCATGTGTTAAACACATGCTTTCAAATTTGTCTAATAAAAATCTGTTTCAAAATTAAAGCAGGTAAGAATACTTAACCCTCTGTGCAATACACTATATTTTAATTATACCTCAATAAAAATTTTATAAACATTAAAGCAGGTATACAAAACTGTCAGCCAACTTTAGTCAAACTTATTTGAAAACAACACAAAAAAACCCTGACCTGGTACAAATAACCCAGAAAGGTCACACTTTGGGAAAGGCTCTGGATGTCTTCACAAATGCCTTGAGAACCAGAGCATTTTCCTTGGAAGTAGTACTTTTGTACTTTTGTAAACACTATCCACAAGTTAGCTTGTTAGCTGGGTAAGAGAGTTATGAGTGTGTTCAAAACAAGCAGGTCTAGGAACAGGCACTGGACACTTAGGAGAATTGATTTTATACTATATGATACTGTGAAAGAAAACAACCTTGCATGAAGCAAGGAAGACAATAAGTGATAGTATCTGAAAATGCTGCTCTCCCGGTCTCTGCCTTGAAGAGGTTTTATAGATACAAATGGAATTATAAATTTTCTATGGACATGAACTTTAAGGAGTCACGTTATAGTTTCAAAAGATAAGTAGTTTTAGTGTCTGCCATGTCCTCTTGCAAATCCATCAACAATGTAAAGATTCTTAATATGTAGATTAATCAGTGTGTTAATGTACCCAGAAAGCAGTCCTGAAGAACTCACTGAGCAAATACTCTGGGCCCACATGTTCCCAGCAGCCTCCAAAACAGCAACCCCAGACAATCTGCAACTCTTGTAATGTGCTTATAAAACTATACCTGAAACCTTTTCAAAAATGTCAAACCATCATTTTCCCTGCAATTCCTCTTAATATATACTAGAATCCTTTTGGTGTTTAAATTTGCCCCAGTATGTGGGGCAAAGGCAAAGGGTGCATTACCCTTAGGTGTTTCTGATCACCTTTGTGTTGAGCTGTGGGAATGAGGGTATGTCTTGCTTTTCCCATGGCCCTCCCGAGCAGAATCATGAGGATTTTCTCTGCCAGAACACTCTCTCTTTATCCTTGCCTTTTCTTTATTGCCCTCCCCTTCTGCCTCTGAATCACTTGGTTCCAAATCAGGGCAATACCCATCGGTTTCCTGATATGGAGCTCTTCCTGTTGACCGCCTGAGAAGCTGTCTACCCCACAACTGCTCCTTAGAGCTCACATTCTTAGTTGGCTTAACACAGTACTGGAGGTCCTCGGTGGGCCTCACCCATGTATTGGTGGCCTCCTTAAAGGACCTGCTGAGGTGTTCTATGCCAGATTTTCTAATGTTGCCCTGACTGGGCAAGTCGGAGCTGAGCATGGACTCCTGGTCACAGAACAGCTCATCTGAACTATCTTTCTGGGACATGTTCCCAGACCAGTTACCCTCCAGGCCATTGGAACTGGCAAGCGGGGGCTGACTCTTCCCATTACCAATAGAAGCCTGTCCATGGAGGGCAGCCTGAAGGGCTAGAGGCTTCCCTAATGATTGCCCACGATAAAACTCTGTAGATGGAGCTCTCAGAGCAGGACTGGAACTCTTGGCTTCACTTCGAGAATGGCTGCGGCTAGCCGGCAAACAGTTACTCTTGATTTCTAATGGATGTCTTGGATATAGTTTCACATTCATGTCCAGTGGCTCCTCAGGCATTTGTGGGCTCCTTTTGTTGTGACCAGGGGGGCTACTGCCAGGAGAGGAGGGTTGGTGCTCGGTTTCTGTGGAGCTGTCTCTGCAGTCTTCTGAGGCTGATTTAGGCATTTTCAACTTTAAGGTAATTCGTGGTGGTGGGTAAAACAATGAGTTCTCTAGTGCATTTGTCAAAGAAAGTCCTAAAATCAAAAAGAAAGATTTAACAACTGACTGAATTATTAGCATGTATGTGTATCATGAACCTATTGTTCCAAATGTCTAATCAGCACCTGTCTTTGATGAGCATGTATATCATGGTGAGCTGCTGAAGTGAGTTACAGTAAAGAATGAACCCAGAGTCACACAGAAAGCCGTATCCATGGCTCCCAACCTTTACACCTTTGCTTTCCTAACCTATAAAACAATAGCAACAACGTGTATGCTCCACCTTATGCCTCAATCCCCATGTCTTTCATTTCTTTGTGTGTGTATATGACAATTTCTTTGCGTATGGCAATTAGACATGGGAGCATGTACATGTAGGCCAGAGGTTGATGCTAGATATTTTCTTCAATCACCTTTTATTTTTTGAGTCAGGGCTTTTTACTGAACCTGGAGCTTATCAGTTGGCTAGATTAGCAAACTCTTGGGATCTTCCTTTCTCCACCTAACCAGTGCTGGATTCATATCACAAAGGTATTAAGTACACAAGCTTTTTATCTGTATGCTGGGGATTGGACTCACTAACAGAGCTCTTGCCCTAGACTTCTTGCCTTTCATTTCTATAAAGAATGTCCAGAGAAACCCTGTCTCAAAAAAACCCAATTGGTGGTGGCTCATGCCTTTAACCCCAGCACTCAGGGGGCAGAGACAGGTGGCTCTCTGTGAGTTTGAGACTAGCCTGGTCTACAAAGTGAGTTCTAGGACAGTCTCCAAAACTACACAGAGAAACCCTGTCTCCAAAAAAAAGTCACTCAGTGGTTTGGAATGAATTCTTTGGGTGTTTATGATTGGGGATATGGGTAATGAGCAGGACTGAAGATGTGCTTCAAACACAAGACAATTCAGAGTTTATTCCCCTTTCCTGTACAGGCAATCACAAACAAGTCAAATAGAAAACCTCAGAAACACAGTACAAGACTAGGTGGGGAAAAGGTACACAGGTATTTTAACTTGGCATTAGAAGCAGTTGGTAAATATTGTATGCCCTTAATCTATAATATCCTGATTAAGAATTATCATTATGGGATATGAGATAACTTTAAAAATACTATTGGATCCACAAATAGGAACACTTGCAATAGTATATGTGTAGAGGTAGATGATAATGTTATAAAGTCAGTTTTCTCCATCTTTACATGGATCCTAAGGATCAAACTCAGGCTACCAGGCTGTTACCTGTCGAGCCATCTTGCTAGCCCTGGGGAGGTTTGATAGTGGTAAGGACAAGCAGCAAAGAATCACAACATATAGAATTATGCATGGATGTATAATTACCTGGAATATGTCACCCTACAACTGGCCTTTAACCATTATATTCTTATAATATATAGCTTCAAAATATGAGATATAAAGAGGATGGCTTACAAGTATACTAAAAGGTAGCATGCAATCCCCAAAGGCCCATTTTGAACAACTACAGCCTCCATCTCTGCTAGAGCTTGCCACCTGTTAATGCTGTAAACCATATTCTTATAATTAGAAGCCACTTGGCTAAGTTCAATCTTGTCAGCACACAGGGGCTCCTCCCCATTACCTTTTATTTTGTATTGCATTGATAGTCATGTTACAGGATAATCTTGTGGCTGAGTACCCCTGCTACACTAGTATGCTGCAATGTAGTAGTCGCAAATACCCCAGAAGCTTTTGATGCCTACCTGACATCTTGTTTCTATATGTTTATTATTTTATGGTTGGCTTTTATCCGGTGCTGATTTTTGCCCAAGTTATCCTTAGTGTTCAGGTTCACCCACCTCTTTCTTCCTTTCTTTCTTTCTTTCTTTCTTTTTTTTAAAAAAGTACTTTTATTTGCATTGACATTTTGTGGGCATGCATGTCTCTTTGAGGTGCAGACAGTTGCTATTAGCTGCCATGTGGCTGCTGGGAACTGAACTGGGGTCCTCTGGAAGAGCAGTTAGTGCTCTTAACCACTGAGCCACCTCTCCAGTCCTCTCCCACCTATTTCTATATTAAAAGAAACACAGGAAAGTGTCACTGTATGTGACTGTCATAATTCTAGCCAGGCTTCCACTTTGGGTACTGTAATTATCATCATCTATCTCTCTCATCAAGTGGGTAATGCAGGGATTCTCTGTTGACTGCTCTGTCTTCTAGTTTAGTTCTTAGTCTCTAGTACAGGCTCTCAACCTTTCTAATCTGCAGCCCTTTAATACAGTTTCTCATGTTTAATGGTTCCCCAACCATAAAAATATTTCATTGCTAGTTCATAACTGTAATTTTGCTATTGTTTTGAATTGCGATGTAAATAGCTGTGTTTTCTAATGGTCTTAGGAGATCTGTATGAAAAGGCCGTTTGACTCCTGAGCATGAGAGCCACTGTCCTAGTATGTTCTCAATAAGTATTAGTGAATAATTGGAAAGATTAGAAATATATCTCTTAACTTCTGGCTGAGGATCTGTTTTAACAGATGACCTTTAAGATGAGGAACCCTGGAATTAAATGGTTTTTGGAAACTAGAATTTGGTACTAGCTTCTTGTTTTTAAGTGAATTTGATAATTACAAAACATTTTTCATAGCTGTGATTACTAGATTATCTGCCTTAGACTTGCAACTACTCCTTTACTCCTATCCTGGAATTTCTTTTCCTTCCTTTTTTTTCTGGAAGAGGGGTTTCTACCCAGAAGTTAATTTCTCACCTTGAAAGTTGACAGTTAAATAGGTTACATAATTATCAGATTAGACTGAAGCACATGAAACAATTTTTAAGTGGCACAACAGATATAAAACTAAATTGTAAAATAGATATAATCAAAGTCTCTATATATGCTAGGACAATTTTAATACACAGATTGTTACCTTCTGTAACTTCTTGGTTGATAAGTTGAACTTGTAAACCAAAGATCTGTTCTTGCACTTTGGTGTGTGACAGTTTCAGCTTCTCTCTCCTGCTTATCATGTAGCATAGATTTCGTACCTGCAAGCCCAATCCCCAGCAAATAAAGATGTTGGTTACATATACATACATACATACATACATACATACATCAAATTTACAGTTGAAATTGTTCAATTACATTGAAGGTCACTGAGTTCTGATGGCTGTAGGAGTAAGGAACGAAGACAAGACCCAAAGGCCACAGACCACGACCCAAATAAAAGGAATTACTACAGCATGACAATCATGAGGGAATGGTTCCCATGTCAATATGCTTTAAGAGAAAGTGCTCCAAGCTTCTCTCTGAAACCTATTCTCTAGTCTACAATTTAATAGGATCAGTATTTATATACACAGTCCAGCTAAGAAGACGATGGCATCATACTTTAGCCTTCCCTTTCTATTCCTGAGGATGAATGGTAGCACTTGTGTCTGTGCCACCAGGCCTGATTTATTTCTAGAAATTATACAATTATGGAATTTCCTAGGGTGAACACAGCACTTAACTTTCCTTTGAATTTTTATAGCACTGAATTTACATAATGAATACATCTTGAGTTAAAGTACCAGAGATGATTTTAACCCCTAGGAGGAATCTGGTAAATTTGGAAAACAATTTTGTTTATCAGAATCAAGTGTATAAGGGGACTAGTATCTAGTGGGCAGAGATCACTGATGCTGCTAAACATTCTATCCTGCCACTTACAACAAAGGTCAGTACTCCACAATGAATAACTACATAGATCAAGATGTCCACGTTACTGAGTCTGAAAAACTCTGAGACAGTGCTTTTCTGAACAAAATTCACTCATCAGGCTTCAGTCTCAGGAATATAAATGTAAAATACAGCTGAGCCATTTTAGACTTGACAGTGACTTAAAAAGTAAATCAACTGTGAATAATAAATTCAAAGTTCATAGAGCAAATACATAAGGCCTTTCCAATCACCTGTCAAAATTTAAACAGAACCCAATGTCTGGGACCACAGAGAACTCAGATGATAAGGAAGGACACAGCTTACACTATACAATGGTGTTGTCATTTTAAAATTGGAAGTGGTATTTCCTATCTCTATGTAGACAATAGTCAGAGCTGGTCACCTTACCCTCTCTAGGTCCTGCCTCAGATGCATAAACATTCTCATACGAGTATGAATGCTTTCTTCTTTTGGCTGTACCAAGCCATGTCCCTCATCTTCTTTTGGAGGAATTAATGGCTTGTTGAAGTTGCTTTTGCGCTTCAGTTTCCAGTAGTTATAGATAAAGTCCACAGTTAATGCAGATAGCCCCAGCTCTTTGGCAACATCTTCTACCTGAACCAAGGTGTAGAATTCTTCTTCTAGTTCACGAAGCTTCTGTGCCCGCAGGCTGGTTTTCTCACTTTTTGCCTGGCTCTGCTCAGCAACTCTGTGATGGTGGTACTCAGCCTCCCCAACTTTTGGCTTGTTTTGGCTATGCTTGAGGCAAAATGACTTGAACTTTACTTCATCACCCTCATCTAGGATAGTCTTCATTTCTAGACCGTGCTCAAAGGCACAGGTGACATGGAAGGCAATAATACAGCTTTTCACAGAGCACTAAAAAAAGAAAAAAAAATGTGTTAAGGCAGTAGATGGGAAGATGATAGGGATCTCTGAGACTCAACTGTGAGCTTTAATAGGAAGCAAAGGAAAGACAGAGGGAAGGCTTGACCATGACAAATATTTTACAAGAAAAAAATGAAACAAAAAGAAAAAGAGAAAAAATATTTTACAAGATTTTTTTTTAACAAATAACCTAGGAAACTTGCTTATATAGAAAACAGCAAAAACAGAGGCAAAAATATGAAATTCCTAATTTAAGATTTCAATTCAAGCAGCAAACAAGCATTGAGTTGCTTTTTTTGAAAAGTCTTTGCTTTATGTAGTTACATGGTTTCTTCTCTTCGTCCTCCATATTACCTATATATGCTTTTATTGGAGTACTTTTCACACACTACCTATTAATAGCTGAAAAATTCCTGGACATAAAGTTAAGACAGAAGCTATGTCAATTACCTATGCACCAGTATGCCATCAATTCAGGAAACACCATAAACTACTACTGAGAAAGCAGTTTCACAGAATAAATGAAAGAAAAGACATAGTCAATATTATTGCTAGGACAACTCCAGTATCTAGACAACCTAACTTCATGAAAATTTTCTAATAGCGCTGAGCTATACATTAGACTAGATAACTACTCATGAAAAGCTATTTAAATTTAAATTAATTTAAAGGGGGCCAAGATGTTGAGCCATGTTAGAGCCCTTGTGGTGCATGTGTGAGGCCCTGTGTTTCATCTTATAACTATAAAATGTTAATTAAAAATTACATACTATGAGGAGCAATGGCTCAGCAGATAAGGGGCCCTTGCCACCAAAACTGATGATAAATTCAATCCCTAGAACTCACATGGTAGAAGAGAGGTGACTCTTGCAAGTTATCCCTTAATCTCCACATGTACACTCCCCTTAATAAATACATATTATTTTAAAAATGACATATAATGAAAAATTTAATTCCTTAGCTACATTAGCCATACTTCAACCAAACTACACACACACACACACACACACACACACACACACACACACACACACACACACACACACACACACACACCCCAAAACAAAAATTTCTATCACTGTAGTCAGTTACTGAAGAATTTGGTTACAAGACATTTTCCCTTAAAAAAAAATGGAAGAAAAGGCCAAAAAAAAAGAGGGAAGAAATCAATAAATCCCTTAAAGAAAGTCAAAACACCAAGAAAAAATAACCCATCAAATAAGTAAGTGAAGGATACAACCCAAGACTTGAAAATTGAAATAGAGGAAATAAAAAAAAAAAAACACAAACGGAGGGGATTCTAGAAATGAAAAAGCTAGTTAAACAATCAGGAAATACAGATGCAAGCATAACCAACAGAATGGAAGACATTGAAGAAAGAATCTCAGGCATTGAAGATACACCAGAGGAAATACATTCATCGGTCAAAGAAAATGTTAAACTCAACAAATTCTTAACAAAAAAAATCTAGAAAATCTGGTCCACCATGAAAAGACCCTAAGAATAACAGGGGTAGAAAAAGAAAAAAATCCAGCTCAAAGGTACAGAAAATATATTCAACAAAATCATAGAAGAAAACTTTACTAGCCTAAAGAAAGATATGCCTATGAAGGTACAAGAAGCTTACAGAACAGCAAATAGACTGGACCAAAAAAAAAAATCCCCTATCAGAATGGCTAAGATAAAAAACACTAATGAAAGCTTATGCTGGAGAGGATGTGAAGGGGAACATTCTTCCATTGCTGGTGGGAGTGCAAACTTGTACAGCCACACTGGAAATCAGTATGGCAGTTTGAGACCCAGTAGTAATACCACTCTTGGGCATATACCCAAATGATTTCATAATCATTCTACAAGGATGTTTGTTCAACTATGTTCATAGCAGCACTATTTGTAATAGCCCCATCAAAGAATGGATAAAGAAAACGTGGTACATTTGAAAAAACAATGACACTTTGAAATTTGTAGGCAACTGAATGGAACTAGGAAAAAACAAAAACAAAAACAAACAAAACAAATCCATCCTGAGTGAGGTAACCTAGACCCAGAAAGACAAACACAGTATGTTCTCTCATTCATAAGTGGATATTAGATGTAAAGCAAATCATAACCAGACTACAGTCCACAACCCCAATGAAGCTAGGTAAAAAGGAGGACCTAAGAGGGACACACAGGGTTCCAGAAAGGGATATAGTTAAGATCTCCTGAATAAACTGGGAGGGGTTAGAAAGGATGGGTAGGAACATGAGGGACTGAGAAGGCCAAGTTGAGGGAGGGATGGAGCGGGAAAGCAAGGAAAGAGCAATCTTGATAGAGGTAGTCATTATAGGGTTAAGGAGAAACCTGGTGCTAGACAAATTCTCAGGAATCCACAAGGATGACCCCAGCTAAGACTCCTAGCAATAGTGGAGAGGGTATCTAATTGGTCTTCCCCTTTAATCAGATTAGTGACTACTCTTACTGTCATCATAAAACCTACATCCAGTAACTGATGGAAGCAGATGCAGTGACCCATAGCCAAGCACTTGGCTGAGATCCTGGAATTCAGTTGAAGAGAGGGAGGAGGGAGTATAAGAACAAGGGGGTGTCAAGATCATGATGAGAAAAACCACAGAGACAGCGGACCTGAGCTAGTGGGAGCTCACAGACTATGGATTGACAGCTGAGAAACCTGCATGGGACTGAACTAGGTTCTCTGAATGTGGTTGCCAGTTATGTGGCTTGATCTTTTTTTGTGGGATGGGGGCTAACAGTGGGGCCAAGACCCATCCCTGGTGCATGAATTGGCTTTTTGAAGTCCATTCCCTATGACAGGATGCCTTGCTCAGCCTTGATACGAGGGGTGGAGGTGACGGTGGGGGGTGGGGAGGGGGAGGCTTGGTCCTGCCTCAACTTTGTAGACTCTGCAAGGAAGGCCTTACACCCTCTGAGGAGTAGATGGGAGATAGGAAGGAAGGAAGGTGGGGATGTGGAAGAAGGGGAGGGAAGGGGGAACTGGGCTTAGTATGTAAAATGAAAAAAAAATTAAATAAAAAATTGTATCTTGTGTCAGACAAGAAACAAAAACAAAACAGTCCGGGTTGTCCTGAAACTCACTTGGTAGAATAGGTTGGCAGAGATCCGCCTGCTTCTACCTTTCTTAGTGCTGGGATTAAGGCATGTGCCACCACATCCAGCAAGAGTAAATATTTTTTAAAAGTAAAAATGAAAAAAGTGGAATTTTTTAGTTAAAGCAAGTAGTAATTCTTTTGGAAGCCAGTATTTGGAGGCCACTGTGCTTACTATATAGGTGTTGGAGTCTTGTTAATTAAACACAGAATAAGCTTGGATATAAATAAGAACACAATGTATAACAGCCCTCCTTAGAAATTCAAGATACCTAATAGAAATCAAAACATAATAATAGCAGCATTATTTTATAATAGTTACTTTTCCTCTTTACCACCAAAATGTAAAAACCTTCAATTATAATATCACATGAATTAAAAACAATATTTGCTTTATGTGAACATGTGTTTATGTTTACTATGTGTATGCAGTTCCCATGGATGTCGGAAGAGATGTCATTAGATCACCTGGAACTGGAATTACAGAGTTGTGAACAGAGTCCTATGTGGGTGCTGAGAATTGAACCTGTGTCCTCCGCAAGAATAACAAATGCTTTTAAATGCTGAGCATTTTCTTCAGCTCCCAGAATGATCTTTTCTAAAACTAGATGGTTTGATGGCAGTTTGCTAAGAGACATTCCCAATTATCATGTATGTATTTCTTATTTGGTGAAGTTTATATTTCTACCTTTTATAACTGAGCTAAGAAACTATCTGTTTTTAACATCCCAATGTTAGTTCTTGAACAATGTCTTTTATTATTTGTTGTATAATTATCTCACTTCTCATGAATATTCAATCCTTTTCTCCTAAGACAATACTATCAACTACTAAAGCATTCTTTTTGGAGACAGGGTTTCTCTGTGCAGCCCTAGCTGTCCTGGAACTCACAATGTAGACCAGGCTGGTCTTGAACTCACAAGGATTGTCTGCCTCTGCCTCCCAAGTGTTGGAATTAAGGTATGTATCACCATTTCTGGCAGGAAGATTACACTTAAATAAATTCAACAGGATAAAAGAATTTCAGGAATGGGACATAATTCTGATATTATCTAATCCAGCCTTACATTTGATATTAAACTTCTTCAAAAAGTATCTTATTTAGACATACCCCTTTCCAATGAAGTGGTAATCTAGCCACATACTAGATTTTTTCCACAGACAAAAGCTCATTTTCTCACAAAACAGTCCTTCTGAGCTTTGAATAGTTCTTTTGGAAAATCTGGTTATATTAGATGGAAATATGTATCCTTAAAATTTCCACATATTTGACAAACCTCATGAAAATGAGGATGATGCTAGGCTCAAGATGCATTTTTATCAGAGTATTTTTTATTATTGATTGGCAAAAAAAAAACTATACAGGTACTTAAAAACCAAATAGTAAAGGGCATTTTTTTAAGCAGCAACCAATAGAAGGTTAAAATCAGATGCCTTCCAGGATAAACTTATAGAACGTAGAGAAATAAATTACACACGCACGCGAGTGCGCACACACGCACACGCACACACACACACACCCAAAATACAAGAATGATAATAATGAATGTCTCTTAGCAAACTACCATAAACCATCTAGTTTTAGAAAAGGTTATTCTGTGGTATTTATAATGGAGGCCTGTACAGTTTAGGGCTAAAAGACAGCCAGGTTTTGGAGCCAAACATTTATTGCTATTATAAAATAATGCTTCTATGAAAATTCATGTAGAAGTTTTTATTTTAGATTCATGTTTTCCTTTCTTTTGAGAACTGTGTAGCAAAGGATTAACCTTGCACAAAGAAGGGTCTGGCCCTTTGCCTCTATTACCTGAGAAGCAACAAATAAGCCTTTGAACTGTTCTGCTACATAGTCTGTGCTAACTGTATGACTATGGTAGAGGCTTTGGGTTACATGGTATCAACCTGACTTCTAGAAGTACCCAAGAACAAGGTGTTGGCAAATGGATAGTTAGCTCTTTCTATGTGGTAACTCCTCAATATTACCTCTGGCCTTCAAGGCTCTGATGAGTGGAGAAATAAATACTGAATGCATGGTTTTGGGGTGGGGTGGTGGTGAGCACAAGATATACATCTGCTTGGACAAACTGTGGCATTTAAGTAGGGAGTGGATGATCACTGTGATGAGTCATAAACCCAGTTATCTGTAGATTCCTGTGGAGACTGAGAGCACAGAGTTCTTGGCCTTTGGGGATGATACTTTAAGACTGGTACTTGGTCATTAGGTAGGGGTAAGAACTTATTTCTGTAGCCTCCTTTGGGGTTATTAATTCTTGGGTGGGGTCTGGTAGGAAGAGTGCTATGATTCCTTGATTCCTTCTGTTCAGTGCAGAACTTAGTGCATTGCTTGCCTCTTCATTCTTTGAAGCACTTGCAGAATACCCTTCTGCTTATGTATTTAATTGGCCATGTAAGCTTAAATCAAATATGAGGATTTGATGTGACTCTAGGAATATCAGAGAGAGAGGGGGGAGGGAGGGAAGGAAGGAGAAAAGAAAGGAGATGGAGGGAGAGAGGGAGAGGGAGGGAGGGAAGGAGAGAGAGAGTGAGAGAGAGAGAGAGAGAAAGAGAGAGGGAGAGGGAGAGACAGAGAGAGAGAGGGAGAGAGAGAGATTGATTCTGTGTGTAATAAATGGTAATCTGCTTGGCTCCTGGACTGCTACTACAGCCAGCACTGGCTTCTAGTATCTAAAGAATGAAAGCTTCTAGAGCAAATACATTTCTGATATGGACAACATTTCCTGGATAGGTCCAGCCCTATATAGGAGCAGCATACAGCACCAACTTATACTGTGGGAAAAGAGAGGTATTAAGATAGATCAAGTTCCCTCTTTTCCCCAGAGCTGGTGCATTCTAATATTAAAGATTGGGAAAGGGATCTGTATCAATAATATGTATATATATATATATATATATATATATATATTTAAAAATCAACCTATTAATTTTTTATTATAGTTTTAAGCCTTTCAAAATATTGTTTATAGTTTTATTCATATTCTTACCTTTACTTGATTTTATTTAAATTTTTTATATCTGTATTTTAAAATGGCTTACTCTTCTTCAGCTTCAATTTTTTCTCTTTTAATCTTTCTGGTGCTTCCTCTTTTTCCCCTTTTTCCTGTCCCTTCTTTATGGTCTGAAACTCGAGATATGCCTGCCTCTGCCTCTTTAGTGCTGGGATTAAAGGTATATGCCACCACCACCCAGCTCTACGTTTATTAATTTTAAGTCCATATTTTATTCCACAGTTTTGCCACTTTCTTGTCTTTACAAAGATTAAATTTAAACTTTCAATTCTGTACATGTGCTTGTCTATATGTGGCTATATGCATAAGAGTGCAGTGTCTGTGGAAGCCAGAAGGTGGCTTTGAATCTTCTGGAGTGGAGTTAAGAGGCAGCAGTTATGAGCAAAATGGGAACCAAACCTGGGTCTTCTGAAAGAACATTATGTACTATCAACTGATACACCTCTATAGCCCCCACTACTGTCTTTCCCACAGCTACTGGTGATACAGTAGTTTAACTTTTATTATATGTTTCATATTTGCTTTATTTTGGTATTGTGATGATTAATCACCAATGTCAAAGACGGTTCAGAATCATCATGAAAACATCTCTGTGGTGCCTTTGAGACTATTTCTAGCAACGCTTAACTGAGCAAGGAAGGCTGGCTGAATGTGGGTGGCACTATCCTCATTGGTTAGAGTTTCAGAATGAATTAAAAAGGGGAATTAAACTGAACATTCACCTCACTTTCTGTTTTCTGACTAAAGACACAATATGACATCCTGTTTTCCCTACCATGGTGGGACTGTAGCTTCAAATTGGAAGCTCAAATAAACTTTTCCTTCCTTAAGTTGCTTTTTTCAGGTTTTTCGTCATAAAAATATTATCTATGGCTGCGTTTGCACTGCAAAAGTGGTGTTGAGCAACTATGACATGAAACCACATGGTTAACAAAGCCTAACATATTTACTATCTTGCTGTTCATAGAACAAATTTACCAGCACTTGCTCTAACCAATAAGGCCCTATATAATCTCTTTAATCTTCTTTTCTCAAACATTCCATTCTCATCTTGCTGGATTCTTTCTTGTTGATCAAATAGGTCAGGCACACTCCTTTCTCATGGCTTTCTCAATGGCTGCTTCCTCTACCTCAAACACTTTTGTCCAAAATATCTGCATAGCCTTTTCTCTTGCACTGAAGTCTTTGTTCAACTGTTGCCTCCATAGTTAGTCCTATCCTAACCCCTTAGCTTAAACTTGTAACTCATGCTCCCTGTACCTCACTTCCCAACTGAATGTCTTCCAGTCTTTTCCACAGCAGTCATCACCTTCTAACATTTTAACATCTACTGCTTACTGTCTACTTTTATAATTAAAATAAAAAGCTCTACAGTGCCAAGTTCTTTATTTCCTTGGTAGCCCCAAACCCTAGAATACAATTAGGCACACATATTTGTAGAATAAATTAAGTCCCTTATACTAAAGTTTGTGATACAAGATGTAGTTCAGTGGTAGACCATGTACTTAGCATACTTGAGATCTTGGGATTAATCTGTAGCACCCCTCACACACACAAAAAAAAATGTAATTTGGTAAGATTTATCTAAAAATCAAGAATTTGAAGTTTAAGAAATAAAAATAAGAATCATTGGTCTGCAGATGAGAAACCTCCTTCAGAATGTTCCATCTACTCATCTGTTCATTCATTATTCATCATCAACCTATTATTTATTGTATGCCTACCATGTCAAGGTATGGGGAAAAGAGAACAAAACTAGGGAAGATAAACTTATAGATGAACAATATAAAGATGAACAATATAATAGAAGACAGAATATGGAGCCTAAGGCTGCAATGCAAACTCAGATCTGCAAAGGTTAAGGCCAACATTTTCTCTCAGTAGTTGTTACTAATTACTAGCCAGTATAAAAATAGTCTTTAACAGCAAAATAGTGGGAAATATGGGTACCACAATGAGGAAAATAAAGTTATTGAATACAAATTCAATCTCCACTACAAAATTATTAAATAATTAATGCACATGGAAAAATTTGTTTTAATAGAATATATATTTTGTAAATTAATTTGATACAAGGAAATATATGTATATATTTATTCAATGCATCCTAATGCAAATACTAATGGGGGAATGGTGTGTCATCTTGGCCTTCAAGAGGTTCATTTATGAAGAGCAAATAGGGAAGAACTTAGATGAACATATAATGTGTGATGTTAGTGGCTTAGGGTTTCTATTGTTGTGACAAAACACCCTGACCAAACCTGGTATGCTGGTTCTACACACTTAATCCCAGCAGCACTCGAGAGGCAGAGGTGTGTGGATCTCTGTGAGTTTGAGGCCAGCCTGGTCTACAAAGCAAGTCCCAGGATAGCCAGGGCTATTACAGACAGACCCTGTCTCAAAAAACAAACAAACAAAAAAACCAACCAAATGAAAACCCAGAAAAAACAAAACAAAACAAAAAAATTAAAAACCCTACCATGGCCAAAAGTAACTTGGGAATAATTTTTTTTTGTTATTTTACAACTTTGATCATCCAGGGAGTTAGGACAGAAACCCAAGGCAGGCACTGATGCAGAGGCCCTGGAAGAGTGCTGTCTATAGGCTTGCTCCTCATGGCTTTTTCAAACTGCTTTCTTATAGCACTCAGGACCACTAGCCTGGTAGTAGCATCCCCCCCCCATGGTGGGCTGGAACTTCCCATATCAGTCATCAATCAAGAAAATGTACCACAGGCTTGTCTACAAGCCAATTTATTTAGGGGTATTTTCTCATTTGCAAAGTGACTCTAGCTTGTGTCAAATTGACATAACACTAGCCAGCAGAGTCAGGATATACCAGAGGGACATTTTTTCCTTTATAAATATTAAAAAGTTATAGCTAAGATAAATAAAAGTCAGCCAAAATAAATTTTCAAAAAAGCAGATAAGTACTCATATTTGTTAGATGACAAGTCTGCAACCTGTTATGCTAAGCAGTAGTGTACTAAATGAAACACCTGGAGCCACTGCCCTATGTTATGACATTACACTCCTTTCTCTAAAGGTCTGCAGGGAAATCTAATTTCAACCAATCTGCAGCTTACACACAGTAAGTCTATGGGATGGAAGTTCAATCCTTACTTCCCACTTATAGGCAGCACCACCTTTCTGGAACAGAAAGTGAAGTGATATCTCAGAGATATCCTCAGATATCTCAGAGAACATTAGTTGTACTACCACATGCAACATAGACAATGAGAATGATTTTCAAAACTAGTCACCAGATTTTATCTATTCAAATGAACCTTTCCACACCCAAGTGGACCTAATCATCCTCGATCTTAAATTCATTGACAATTAATGGATGAAACTAATCAGAACATGGGCTACATGATTTAGTTACTGTTTGTTCCCACTCATAATGAAGTTACTCAGCTTCAAAGTTCAGTTAACGCATGAGCTCTGACATTGAAAGATAAAAGTTAAATACCACTATGAGTATTATTTTGAGAAAGGGTCTCACTATATTTTTCAGGCTGAACTTGAACTCCTGAGCTGAAATGATTCTTCTGCCTCAATTACCTGAATTTCTGGGCCTAAGGTATGTATGCCTGGCAACCAATATGAATGTTGAAAAGAATAGGTCAAAGGTCAGAGAGATGGCTTAGTAAGAACATTTATTGACCTTTCAGAGGATCTAAGTTTAATGCCCAGCACCTATGCTGGGTGGCTCACAACAACCTATAAATTCAGCTCCAGGAGATCCAACACCCTCTTCTGACCTCTGGAGGCACCCACACACATGTGGCACCCCCACATATACACAAATAAAATTAAATCATTTTTAAAAACAGGTTAAATGCCCATAAGAACATCTGAAAAAATTTTCTATCAATGGTCTGTGGAATGGCAGCATCCTGCACATGAGAGGGAGACTCTTAAGTGACTTCTGGGTTAATGGGGCACTCTTACTGGGACTATGACTCAGGTCAGTTTGGTTTTAGAACATTACAGTATTTCTCAGGATACTTACCTGAATACAAGCCCCTGTCTTCAACTTGCACAGGCTGCAAACTAAGGCCCAGCGGCTAGGTGGAATATGGGAGATTTTTGTGATAGGTTCCATTCTCTCAGGACAAGCGATACTGACCTACAAATAAATCATCATCATAAGGCAGAAGCACCAGGGCATCTTAGAAGCACTTTCCACAAAGTATAAATGATGTTATACGAGGCTGAGAAAATTAAAACAGGTAAGCCATATCTTCCAAGGTTAGTATGAAACTAATAATAAAACATGTCTCTTTCCATTGCTCAGTCCTTTAGCCATTTCTAGTAATGTAAACAATTCAGATACGTGATTAAGAGTGCAGGAGTGTAGACTAGGTAGGTAGGCATGGTTACCTTAAAGAATCAAGATATATCCAACTTAGTACCAAAGAAAGCTACTAAGGAAAGGAAATAAAGTTCAGAAATTGTAGTATCTGTCTTATGTTACAAGAAGGTATCACATGACTTGCTATTTCATTTAATCAAATAAAATAAAGACAGGTGGTGACAGATCTTTATATTTCATTCACAAAGCAGGATAATATTGTCGGAAAGTATCAGCAAATGTATGTAATAAAGAGACTGCAACATGTTATTAGAAAGGATGAGGATGATACCACTTCTAAACCCTAGTCTTTAAAACTATGTAACTATTATCAGCTTACCCTACTCTCTCAGCCAAAGTAGCTTCAAAGTGAAATTAAGTATATGGGTATGCTGAAAGGAAAGAGATACTTTAAATAAGATGGAAAAAAATCTTTTCGATATGGAAATAAAGGGTCATGTGACTACTGGTAAAAAGAATATGTTCTCCTTTATTTCCTTTACAATGTTTACATGCCTTTAAAAAGAAACAAACTATTTTTTTATTTTATTTTGCGTGCACAAATGTTTTGTCTATGTGTATGTTTATGCAACACGTGCATGCAGTGCCCACAAAGGCCCGAAGAAGGTACTGGATTCTCTGGGACTGTAGTTACAAATGGTTGTGAGTCACTATATGGATGTTGGAATTTGAACCTAAGTCTTCTGAAGAGCAGCCAGTGCTCTTAACCTCTGGACTATCTCTAAGCACCAGAAAGAAGCAGCTTTTAAAAAGTGTATAACTATCAAACTAAGGTGATTCATCTAGTACAAGTTCTGTCTAGATCAGAAAAGAGAGATCTTTAATAGTTCAAAATGTACTAGAAATCAAAAATTAGAAGCCCCCAGAGAAGGTGAATAGCTGTGAAAGCTTGTATTTTTTAATTTTTGAGATAGCATCTATGTAGCTCAGGGTGGCCCTTAACTCACAATCTTATTCCAACTTTCTGAGTGTTGGGAATTATAGGTGATTTGTTTTATTTTTATGTGTGTGGTACTAGGGATAAAGCTGAGGCCTTTGCACATGCTAAGGAAATGTTCTACCTCTGAGCTACATTCCCTAGCTTTTCTTTTGTCTGTTTAAGACAAGGTCTCATTATAGCTTGGGCTAATAGTGAGCTTGCTATGCAGCCCAGGCTTGGAACTTATGATTATTCTGCCTCTCCATCCAAAGATGCGGCTTTATAAGCAAATGCACCAGGTCTGGCTTCAACCTTTTTTTATTTTAATTTTTTGGTACTGGAAAGTTGCCCTGTTCATGCTAGGCAAATACTCTAGCACTAACTACACCCTAGCCCAAACCCTTTTTTAGTTTGTTTGTTTGTTTACAGGGTTTAGCTATGTAGGCTGGCTTTGAGCTCACTACACAGCTTCAAGCTGGCTTTTAGATCTTAACCTTCCTGCATCAGCCTCCCAAGTATAGGGATTACAGGAATGTACTACCATGCTTAGTTTAGAAGCCCTGTTTTAATTAAGTTAATGAACAATAGCACCTTAGGAAATACCTGCAACTAAAGGATCAGGGTAGATAACAAGGAATAGAATTTTGAATGAAAGTCTTAGGTAAGTGTTGAGATTAAGCCCTGAAAAGAGCTTTATAAGTAAAGAACAACTAGATGTGGTGGCCTTTAATCATGGAATTTGGGAGGCAGAGGCAAGTGGATCTTTGTGACTTCCAAGGCAGCTAGTCAGCCAAATAGTTAGACCCTGTCTTTTTTTTTTTTAAGTAAGAACCAAAATATGAAGAACAACTACCACAGTGGACAAGTCATTGCTCACTTAATTCACTTATGTATTTGTTTGTTTATGATAGTTTTTCGAGACAGGGTTTCTCTGTAGCTTTGGAGTGTCCTGTCCTGGAACTCACTTTGTAGATCAGGCTGGACTCAAACTCACAGAGATTGGCCTGCCTCTGCCTCCTGATTAAAGGTGTATACCACCACCACCTGATGCTCACTTTATTTTTAAGAGCCTAAAATCAGAGGCCCAAAGCAGAATGAATAAATAGTATATCTATAGAATGGTAAATTACTATTGACTAAATTACAACATGGAATACTTACTTTATGAATTCCATTTACATTAAACTTAAAAATATACAAAGCTTATCTAAACTGATAAATATCAAAATAGTTGTTCTCTGAAGAGACAGAGAAAGGAGGGGATATGAGGAAACTTTCTAGGGTGTTATTTGTATATTTCTGTGGCATTTAACCTGATTTGTGGCTACAGGTATTTTAAGATAAAGTTTACTTAAAAAATGTTTCTCAAACGTTTGTCTTTTTAAAAGTAGTTTTATTTATTTTAAAAATAGTAAAGAGTTTTAAAATATTTGTTTTTAAAATTATGCGCGCGCGCGTGCGTGCGTGCGTGCGTGCGTGCGTGCGTGTGTGTGTGTGTGTGTGTGTGTGTGTGTGTACACAGAGGCTATCAAGTCTCTGGGAGGTGGAATTAAAGGCAGTTAGTTGTGAGTTGCCTGATACACAACTAGAACTGAACTCAAATCCTCTACAAGAGCAATAAGTGCTCCTAACAGCTATGCCATCTCTATACCCCACATTCTGGTCTTCTATGCCTCTTTTCTCACACAAGTTTATCAAATACCACTGAAAGTAGCATCCACAAATACATAAGTATAGGCTAACATGCACATTTGTGTTCAAGAAGACCTCAAGTAGCACAGAAATTTCAGTTAATACATGTGAACAGGAAACATTTCCATGACAAGTTTGAGTCTGTCTAAACATCTTTGGAAGGAGGCCACCCTGGAGTAAATGGGCCCAGATTTTAATTTTTTATTACCTCTGGAATCCACAAGGCACAGCTCACATGAGCCCATCTAGTTCCTGTCCTGGTGGTCTTCATGGCTCCACCTTTCTTAGGACATAAAACACACTGTGGATAAATTCCCAGGACACAGGAGCGACACAACCAGCTGCCTTCTGGAATCTTAAGGATGCCATAGCAAGCCTGTAGGCATGAAGAAGAGAATTAGGTTGTCCTGGAATTAAAAGACTCCTTATCGGTAGGCCAAACAGCAAGTTCCAGCATCAGTAAGAAATGTATCTAGTTCATTAGATTTCCACTAAATGTGTCTTTTTTGAATCAGTTGATGTTGAGTAGGGCAGGAAGGCAAACGTTTGGCCTTGAGCAATTTCCATAAACTTACTTCCTGAACCTTCTAGCAGATGTCTTAGGACTAGTTTCCTTTGCCAGGCGGTGGTGACATGGGAAGCACTCAGGAGGCAGAGACAGGAGGATCTCTGTGAGTTTAACACCAGCTCAGAATACAGAGCTAGTTCCAAGATGGGTAAGGCTGTTACACAGGGAACTTCTGTCTCAAAAAGAGGCTAGTTTCCTCCATTTTTATGGGCATTGGAAATAGCACTCAATGTTATATATGTACATATATATATACATGTATATATATATATGTATATGAGAACATGTTCTTATCCTGGATTTAGCAAATTTTTTTTCAAGACAGGGTTTCTCTGTATTTGGAACCAATCCTAAAACTCACTCAGTAGATCAGGCTGGCCTTGAACTCACAGAGATCTGCCTGCCTCTGCCTCCTGAGTGTTGAGATTAAAGGTGTGTGTCACCACTGCCCAGCCTCTTAAAATTTAAATTTTTTTTTTTTTTTTTTTTTTTTTTACTGAAAATGGACTTTTTCCTGTCTTTCAAACTGTCTTCAATGTTTATACATTATAACAGGCCAGCAAAGCAGTAATGGAGTAACTTCAACATGTCATGTATTATTGTGATCAAGAAAAAAGGTGTTGGAAAATATTGAAACATATGAAGCACAAATAAGCTAATGTTTATAAAGAGTCTAATAGTACCTGGTGCATAAAAACATTCAGAAAATTGTATAAATTATTTGCTTGGGTTGGACCCAAAG
The DNA here is from genome assembly GCA_030556225.1 of Cricetiscus sungorus. Classification (NCBI taxonomy): domain Eukaryota; kingdom Metazoa; phylum Chordata; class Mammalia; order Rodentia; family Cricetidae; genus Cricetiscus; species Cricetiscus sungorus. Next base: position 20,779,465 of record JANBXA010000609.1, on the reverse strand, counting down.
ACTTGTGAACTGAATCACAATAATCCATAATGAGTTCTGGGAGCCTTTTTAATTCTTTATGGAATGACACTGGAAAATAAATAACTCAGGGAGATGGAAAATTACTTAGAAATTATTCTAGACGCCCCCATCTTCAATTTTGTTCATTTTCCCTCTTCATTACTTTAATCTATTTCAAAAAAAAAAAAAAACTAGGTGCCTCTAGGTTCCTCACATTGATAATTATACCCTATATTGTCAACTGATTCATCCTAGCAGTTCCAAAATTTGTGGGTTTCAAGAGATTCATCCTTAGGTAAGATTCATCTCCTTTTCATTTCATACCACCAGACAAAATTCCTGGACTTTTATTACCCACTTACTTTCATCCACTGGCCCTTGATATTTGCTTCTTACACTGAGGTTGAACTCCCTTTCCATCCCTATTCTCAACACTACTGCTCTATCCAACTCCTTGCCACACTATTATAAGATAGATTTATTTCTAAATTTATTTATTCATTCTTCACATTTTTAACCCTTACTCGATATCATTATCAGATTCTTCTCAGTAAAATCAAGCACAGCAGTAAATCTTCCAAGGATTTCTCATCTTCTTACCTCATTTGCCTGCCATCACCTAAACTAGGCATTGGCTACTATTTAAGACCTGTTTTATAAGGCTAACACACTGGGAATGTTTTTTTCACATTTTAAAGAGTTTTGAGAGGAAACAGAAAAATACATATAATAGAGACTATATGCAGCTGGCAAAGTCTAAAGTGTTTTTGACCCTTTAAAGAAAAGGTTTGGTGGCCTCTGATTTGAAGTTTGTACTTCCTCACACTTTACTATTTCTTCTCACCTCCCATTTCAGTTAAACACATGGTATATAATTTGTATAGGCAGGTCTCTGAGTTTTCTCCATAACCTTTCACTTTAATTCTCATGTCCATGTGTCTTCTATCTGCCCTACAGCCTGACTCTTGTCCTCTACTTCATGTGATATCCTTCATCAACTACACAGCATCTATAGTCTACTCTCCTAGTTTTGTTCTTGTACTTCATAACCTTATTGAGAATGGAAGGTCACTAGGCCTAGCTTTCATCATTGATTTATATCAAATGTCCCTTCCCCTGCTTTAATTTGAATAGGTATGTTGTAAGAACAAATTATTAATAATTTGGCTCAAGAACCCAAGCTGAACTTCCAACTAGGCTAGACTTGAACTAGGCTGTTCTCATGATAGCAGGGCATCATTTTATAAGGTTCCTATCTTTGAAACCACTTTTCTCTGAGGCCCAAAATGTTGCCAGGAAATAACAAAAACATTACTCCCAAATTAGAGCCTGTTTGAGGCTAGTGGTTTGTTCTAAGAATGCTCTTGGTCATTCTATGGAGCACAAACTAATTTACAGAGTAAGCTCCTTTATAGATATAATAGTCGTTAAGACCATAAAAGCATATATATCAAAATGATTCTCAACTTTTCATGTATCACAAAAGATGAAGGTTGAAATTTCTGTTGAGAAAATAGCATATGTTTGCTAATATGCTTTAAGGATAATTTCAGGATGGCAGGCCCAATGACAACTATATTCATGACAGTTATAAAAACTACAGTTATGTGCTATTTGCTAAATTTAACTCAATCTCAATCTAAGTATTCAATAACTAAGAAGTAGAAATAGATATATACAAAACAACTTTGAATGTTTTTAAATTAACTTTCACATAATTTTTAATGAAAAAATTAAGTTGAAGTCTATTGATACAAACTTCTAAAGTAATGTATTATTGTCACTGAAGAATAAACACTGATCACAATGTGGTGGAGCAAAAGAGCTAAATTATGTTTAATAAATCCAGATGCCAATATGCCACTATTCTTTTAGAGAGTAAATCAATAGTCTACATTATTAAGTGACTCTATAGCCAACAGAGGGAGCTCTAACCTAAGTAGTTATTTATGATCCAAGTATAGCCACTTTATAAGAATCTCATTTTACCCATATGCTTCTTGTTTTTTAAGACTTATGTATGCATATGTATGTGTATATATGTGTGTACACACACGTACACACACACACACACACACACACCTACCTACCTCTGATTGGCCTGCAACTTGCTATGATAGCCCATCAAACTTAATCTCCTGCTTTAAGTATACTGCCATGCCCAGATTGAAAGATGCTCTTTTTATGAAATTTCATTTAGTAATAAATTCCTAGCACCCACATATATCAGTTTATAGTCGCAAGACCCAGTCTGCTGTTATTGCCAACATGTGAGAGGATTATTATTTATAGTGATATGGTGTGTTTCTAAAACAAATGCCATATTTGGGGTGGTTTATTATGTTACAGCTAATTTTGTAAGTTAAAAGAACTTGAAAATATTTCTTTAATATTTTGCACTAATTGTGAAAGATACACATAGAAAATAGATACAGATGACCTTTGTCTTATTTCTTTCAAGCCTACTTTAGTTTGAATAATTATTTGAAATTTCTTTGATAAGAAATGAAGTTCAGAACTGTTTAGATCTTAGGAAAGTTTTATATATATATGGTACATTATAAGTCCAGTGGTACCAGAAACAATACCATGTTACTCTAAAAAATGAGTATTTACATAAAATGGGTAAAGACTATAAACAGCCTCATATTAGTGAATTTCTGTTATTGTCCACTAAAAGTGAAATCTTCATAGATTTTTATTTCTTAAGATTTTAATCTTCAGAGAAATAAATTGTATGACAGAGCCCATGGATCTGCATTATCAGATACTTTAAGTTTATAGTTAAGTCATAAAAATTTTGTTTCCACTGAAAATATAATGTGAATGTCAATAATTGATACAATAAAAATGAAATTTCTGAATTCACCATTTTAAGGAGAGAAGTAAATAAAGAAAAGAGCTAAATTGGTGTAGTGGTTTAAATAATAATGGCCCTACAGGTTTACATATTTGAATATTTAGTCACTAGGGAGTGGTACTATTTGAAAGGATAGGACTAGGAGGTATGGCCTAGTTGGAAAAGTATGTCAATAGGGTGGGCTTTGAGATTTCAAAAGCCCGTGGGGGAGGGGCTCTCTCTCACACACCCATGCATGCACACTTGATCTCCCCACCCCAATGATCAGGATGTAGCTCTCAGCTCCAGCGCCTGCCTACTACCATGCTTCCTGCCATGATGATAATAGACTAAACCTCTGAAACTGCAAGCAATTAAATGCTTTCTTTCTTAAGAGTTTGGTCATGGCATCTCTTTACTACCATAGAACAGTGACTAAGATAACTAGAGACAAAAAATTCTGAGTTCCTCCCAAGATACAGAAGGTTAAAGTTAGGCAGTCCAGAGAAGGCTTTTGACTTTGCCACTAATGTTGACCTTGTATGAGGGGGTGGTCTCCATTTTCACTAACCTGATGGACACAGACATTACATTTATCACAGAACACCATATCATTCCCTTCTTCACTGTCTGGAGACCGGCATACATCACAGATCACATCTTCATCATATTCTATTCCTAGCCCTTCTTCTGTCTCAATAGCATGGTTCATATTTTGATGGCAGTGGCGTTCCAGAACTTCTATTGTCTTTTCCATAAGAGTCTCATCAATTGGCCCATAACCTGCACAAACATAAAAACAATCAGCCAACACATCTGTCAGCTATCATTCCCAAATCATTCACTGCATTTTCTGGTCGAAAGCAACCAGACTTCTCTTATTCCTACTAGTAGGACTTTCACCAAAAGGTATAACTTTGAACATTTTAATTTGTAGTATTTAAATCTCATATTTCTTTCAACACAAATAATGTTACTATTAGTAACTTAGCATCACTAAGAAACCTAGTGGTTATACCAGGAATTTTTCATATGATAATGTATTTAGTCATAAAAGAAAATTCTAGGTAATATGTATACATGACTATGTATATGAAATACTGTTTTTCAAACCTGGTATTTTAAAAAGAAATATTATTTTTCAATGACAAGCAGTAATAGAAACCTCTTAACATTCACAAAGATTTACATATAATTCTGAAATTACTCCTTTTCTTTCTGATTCCTTTTTCTTTTTATACTTTTATTTTTCTCCTCATCTTCTACTCTTAACCCAACTGAAAGATTCGTAAGGCTGATGCTGGCAAAAAAACTAAGTATTTTTCTTCTTAAGAGGATCAATGATTGGACATTCTTTATTCTTAGAAACTAAGGAATAATTTTCAAAATGACCCAAAACAAATTTACCCAACAATATTTATAATGTAAGATATCATAAAGAATTTTCAGATCCGTATTTTTAAAATTTTATCTACTTATGAAGCAAAAAATTTTATCTACTTATGAAGCAAAAAACTTACTCAGGCTTACTTTCCAGCCTAGACATATCATACACACATGCATACACTTACTTACACACACACATATATACATATATTAAATACACACATACAGATTATGGAGGAACAAAGAGTGATATTGTCTAGTCTAGGTATATCCCCAAACATGAATATCCATGTTTTTCAATGCTACTCTATTGACAATAGCAAAGAAATGGAATCAGCCTAAATAAATGCCCAACTGATGAATGGATGATAAAAATATACTACATATATACAATAGAACTTTATTAAGTCATAAATAAAAATGGATATCACAGGAAAATGAACATAAATGGTGTGGTAACCTGGTATCAGAGAGATAAAAAACATATTTTCACTCATATGTGGAACCTAGAGCTAATTTTATATTTATGTGCCAATGATTATGTGTTAAGTTCAGGAAAACAGAAAAGGGCCTATGAGAGGAGAAGAGAAATCCCTGATCAAGAAAGAGGGGTGGGAAAGGTAACAGAAAATGTGATTTGAAAACAGAATGAGGAATACTAAGAATGTAAGGATTTAAGCAGGGATGGGAATTAGGGAGGTGAGGAACTGGGGACAGGGTCAATCAAAACTCAGTATGTATGAAAATGTCATAAAGAAACTTGCTACTTTAAAAGCTAATTTTAAAAAGCAGATTTATGGTCTAGTCATAGAACTTGGATTCAAATTTCAACTTTATCTCATATTTGCTGTGTAAACTTTATTATTTTACTGTTCTTATCTATAAAATAGGGATAATACCAAATGCATTCACTTCTGAGGATGAAGTATTTGCTCATTGCTTATTATGGTACCCAATATGTAATCAGCACACACATTTTAAATTCTTTAATTTCAGCAAAAAATTGCTTAATTTAATGTAATTTTTAAAAGTTTGTTTCAAGCTCTAAAACATGTAACTACAGTATCATTCATCCTAAGGAAAGAATTGACACAAGGCAATCCTCCTCAAATATTCTTCTAAAAGGGCTGGAGAGATGGTTTAGAGCATTTGTTTTTCCAGAGGACGCAGGATAAAGTCACAGAACCTACATGGTGGCTTACAACTGCCCATAACTCCAGTTCCAAGGGATTTGTAATTTTGTCCTCCCCTCACCCGTGGCATGCTGAGGACTGAACTCAGGGCCTCAAGCACTCTACCACTGAGCAAAATCCCCAATCCTCTTCCAAGGAATTTGATGCCTTCTTCCGATTTTGTAGAGACCAGGCATGCATGTAGTGCATATACATACATATAGGCAAAACTCTCATACACATAAAATACAAATATCTAATATATTTAAAATATAAAGTTCAAACAAACAAAAACCTGTTTTTATTTTTTCGAGATTATAATATATTCACATCATTTCTCCCTCTAAGCTTTTTCATACACCTTCGCCATCTTCCTTCAAGTCCATAGCCATTTTTATTCATTGTTGTTCCATGGATATATGTATATACATATATGTTCCTAAATATAAGCCTGTTCAATCTGTATAATATTACATTTATGTTTTCAGGGTTAACCATCTGGTATTGCATAACCAATTATTGTGCTTTTCTCTATTTCTCTTGCTTTCAGCATTCCTTAGTTGGCTGTAGTTTTTGTGTAGTTTCATGTGAGCATGGCACAATAACCCTAAGGATGCAACAGTGGTATACATACCGTGACAGTAACCAATAGCTCTCTAACTGAACTCACAACCCACTTAACAAGAAAGAAACCATACTGGAAATCTAGATAATCACTCAAAATGTAAAGTCATGAATATTGAAGGAGAACCTATAACCACTACTTTATTAAACCAGTACAATCCCTAACTACATTCTAAGCATTTGTCCTTATATATCCACAGATAAGTACAGTCTTCACCCTTCATCAAGGAAACTTGTCTTTGAAACAGAACCACCACAGAAAACCATAATCAATCAAAATTCAGAATTTTGAATCTCAGTCTCAACTGATATATCTACAAAACATGTCCACTAAGGCTCAGGGAACATTGCAGATGAGGGGACAGAATGATTGTAAAAGTAAGAAGACCAGGGAGTTTGCTGTGTGATTGTGTCTCCTAGTGATGACAGAAGCTACACACACAAAATCTCAACATGACTACCTAAATGTGAGCTGAACAAGGACAACACAAATAAACATGCTAAAGTAGATAGGGAAAAAAGCCCATGAGGCCTCACCATTCCCTACCCCCTAAAAAATCCAACATCTTCTAAGATTAAATGTAATATGTTGTCCTGGATAGGATCCAACACTAGAAAGAGATTAGTAGACAAAGAATTGAAAGCCCCAAACAGTCAGGAACATTATATAATGTGCTGGTTTCTTCATCCTGACAAATGTATTATGGAAAGAAATATGTTAATATTAGGAACACAGAATATATTTTAGGTATATATTTGTATTCTATGTAGTAAATGTTCATTTTTTCCTGCAAATTGAACTATTCCATAATAAAAAAGTAAAATCCTCATCCAAAAAGAATTAGTTGTAAAACATTGAACTTACAGGGCAGTTTTTTAATCAGAGGGAGCATTGTGATGACTGTGTTAACTATGAATTCTATATGCATGCAAAACCACACACCATGGTACTTGATTAGGCCTTTGTCTCTCTTTTATTCCACTCTCTGTGATTTAAACTCTAAATTGGCCACCCTCAATTCCTCTTAGAGGACAAATCAAGAGAAAACAAAATATAATGTATTTAAGAGCAAAAATTAGAATCAGTTGTTGGCAGCATAACTTCTATCACCGTGTCAAAAATGATTTAATATAATTATAACTTTTTTACATGTATTCATATACTAGCTTTAACATAGTGAACTCACTGAAGGTATCTAAGAACTACTTTGGGGATATTTTTCCATAGGACTACCATTCTGGGTAACAAAATTAGAAGCCTTTATATTAAAGGGCAATGGTCACAGTAACTTGTCATTTGTAAATCTTTTCTATAACACCTGGAAAACACACCTACACCTATGGCCAAGAACAGGTCTCAGTATCCTTTCCAACCAGTTCAATCAACACTCACCATACTAACATTTAGTATTATGAAGCAATTTCATGAAACTTACGTGCTATCTTTATCTGTGCTAGTATACTGGGTAAATGAAGGAAAGGCCATTTGATTTTATTACTCTATTTTAATATAGATAAAAAATAATAGATAAAATACTGCTATACTTTATGCACTTAAATAAATACCTTATTTCGTCAAAAATAAAAATAAGTGAATGGGTGGGTAAGAAAGGAAAGCAAGATGAAAGCAAGTTTTACAGGTTCTAACAACATAAAAAAAAAAACAAAAAACAAAAAACACTGGTGAAGTCAATGCACAACTTGTAAGAAAACAGCTTACCCATTTCTCCAAGGTCTTCATTGAGTTCCTGAAGCCAAAAGGTATCCATGTCATCTAGGTCATAGCGGCATGTAGATGCTGCCAGCTCTAGGGTATTGATATAGCCAGGCTCTGCAGACTCTGGGATGGAGCAACGGATATATTTCCGAGGCCGGACAAAGAGAACTTCTTTTACTTTTTCAGATATAATCCTAGAAAAGCAACAGAAAGAATTTGCAACAATCAACAAATAACAGATTTCTGGTACTGACAAGATAAGCCAAACGACTCTGGCCATAATGGGGAACATACCCTGCTATTCACTCTGAGAGGTATGACAGATCCCTTTCTAGAGTCAAATGGTTCTGCAAATTTAGTTTCATCATCTTCTGTGAACTTACTGACTGATAATGATATGCTTCACTGACCTCCACAGATCTGGGACCCTACGACTATTTATTATTTAGAAGGGAAAAATCTGGTAATGAATGTTACCTGCACAAAGTTATCACATTTAAACATACACCTCAGCAAATCCCATGATTTTCTTCCACGGATAGAGTACTAGATGGCACAGGTTTTAGACTCACACAAGCCTGTTTTTTTCTGCCTTTCATTTGTAAAGTGGTCCTGAAAAGTACTTAATTTAGGTAAGGTTCAGTTTCCTTTGTGAAAAAGCAGGAACAACAATAACAAATTATTAAAATAACACCAAACTGGTAAGATTACCATGCTTACATGAAATAAAGTATTTGGTATGGCATATAATAAAAACCGGATTCTGTAACAGTGTTATATTTCTTACAATTTTTATTATGCAAATGCATTAAAGTCAAGAGATCATAGAGTTGTACACACTCAAGGTTTCCTAACCATACATGAGAGCAGCCATAGGTCTGATCCAGGGCTACAAGATGGAATAAAAGATTCCTATTATTGCATCAATTTTTGCAGTGAGCTTGAGAAAATCCATAGCTCTCCTGATAACTAAGAACCCAAGGCAAAAAAACCAATCGGGGAAGAAATGAACAATTTTTATGCCTATAACTTATTCTATAATTGATGGTTTAAGAGAAAATCTGAATTATTATTTCCTGGCAATTTTAAATAACAGTGTGAGTTACCTAGAGAGAGACAGAGAGAGAGAGAGAAAAAGAGAGAGAGAGAGAGAGAGAGAGAGAGAGAGAGAGAGAGAGAGAGAGGGAGGGAGGGAGAGAGGGAGAGAGAGAGAGAGAGAGAGAGAGAGAGAGAGAGAGAGAGAGAGAGAGACTCATGTTATCATAAAATAATGAAAACCATTTCTCTGGAAGGATTTGAGAGTTAATTTAATTCTAGAATATATATATGCATATATATATATATTAATACACTTATCAATACATGTACTATATATAGTTGACCAGGTAAGTGTAGAAAGTACATATTTTCTACTAAGTATTCTTCCCAAAGCCTGTGAGTCCAAATAATTATTTTAAATAGTCAATAACTATATATAATTTGTACATTAAAATTCTTCTACTATATGGAGATCCAAAACTAAAATCAAATATTTAAGGAAAATGCATAAATTTTAAGAATCGAAGCTAAAATTTTGGGAACTGTATTCAGAGGCCTGCTTCTAACTGAAAAGGACAAAATGCATGCTCTCCAGAGACTTCAAGATCAAATATACAGCGCTTCTTTGGTACATGGCCTTACAAGGCAATTATAGACTATTTGATTTTTTCCAAGACATCTTTTTCTAAAAAAAAGACTTTATAGCTAATGATTAATTTGAAGTGCTTTAAATTATACAAGGAAAAAGGTAGATTATAAATTTTGTCGAATGAAGCTTATGTTTATAAAGCTTCTGGAAGAACACAAAGGAGAATATATTTATAACACCAGGGTAGGTAAAGATATTTTAAATGGAAGACAAATGCCATCAAACACAAAAGTAAAAGAATGAAAAAAACACATACTAAAACTCCAGTTATTAAAGGGGTGTGAAAAAGCAATTCAGAGGGTAAGCAATATTTACAACAGACAAAGAATCAATTTAAAAACTAGGCAAAATATTTAGGCAGACACTTCATAAATAAGGCTACCTCTTATGGCAAATAAGCAATTAAATGGCTCTTAACCTCACTAGCTACCATATTGGAATCATAATCACCGTTATCTATCATAATGACTAATATTTAAATGACTGACCCCAAAGTTGCCTATGAAGGTCTAAGACATGGTAAAAAACAGAAGCAAACAGACCTATTATTATATACTGCTGGCTTGGGCATGAATTGATATAAGCCACTTTGGCAGCAAATATTATAAAGTATGTATAGGATATGAACAGATATATGTCCTGTGACATAGCAAATACACTCCTAGGTATATAGTTAATAAAAAATGTACGGACATGAGAGTAAAAAGGTTCAGTTTCTATAATTTCTAAAAAGAATTTAAATGTCTACTAAAGGTGAATGGATAAAATGTGACATATTCACACAATGAAATATGATGCATGGGTGAAAATTAATGAACTATTACATGCAACAGCATGGATGGATCTCACAAGCATAATGATGAACAAAACAATCCAGTCTCATGAATGCATACTACAGGATTCTATTTATATGAAGTTCAAAAACTGGCAAAACTGTTACCTACGGTGAGGGAGGTCAGTTACTGGCAGGGAGCAGAAGAAAGGCTTCTGGGGTGTTGGTAATGTTCTATTTCTTGATCTGAGTGGCAGTTAAATGAATACGTTTAATTCATGAAAATCCATTCATCTATACAATTATGCATTCTATACTTTCTGGGTGTACATCATATTTCAATGCAAAGTTTATCATAGTGATAATTATAATGATGATATCATCTTTCCATTAAGTATAATGAACTAAAATCTGAATCTAAGTACTGAAACAATAGCACCAAATGCAAGAAAACACAGGGTAATAAGGTCAAATTAATGTAAATTTACAAGAGAAGTTACTGAATTTATGACAGAGGAGAAGATTTTTGAAACTGTTACTTTGGGATTTTATTTTAGTTTTGACTTTTTCAGACAGGGTCTCATTAGGTATCCTGGAATTCATCATGTATATCAGGTTAGCCTCTTATTCATAGAGATCTACCTGCCTCTGCCTTCTGAGTACAAGTGCTACCACGCGTGGAGGATTTTATTTTTTTGAGAAAGGTTCTTACTATGCTCCCTGCTTCAGCCTCCCAAGTGCTGGGATTACAGGTGTGTTATCATCCCCAGAGTGGGAATTTTTAGAAAACAGTTTAAATTATCATCATTTACACACACATACATGCAAAACCTTTGCTTTGTGTGTGTGTGGTGTGTATGTGCATGCGTGCATGCATAGCTGCTATAGCTTTAGAGCAGTGGTTCTCAACTTTCCTAATACTGTGACACTTTAATACAGTTCCCCATGTTGTGGTGACCCCCCATCCATAAAATTATTTTGTTGCTACTTCATGTCAGGATATCTGATATGTCACCCCCAAAGGGATTGAGAACCACAGGCTGAGAACCATTGCTTTGAGGAAATCCTAGAACACTATGGTTTTCTTTTCCAGCCATTATGGACTAGATACAGAGACACTATGAATGGCATCAGATCACTGACAAAATAAGCAAATGTTCACAAACTCAAACTCAAAGGTTTAAGTAATTCTGGTCAGGACAAGATTAGCATAGCTTTCAATTTATATCCTTTAGTATAACTGAATGTTGTAGTGACTTTCTAGATACTTTTGGTAAAGGACCCACAACGACATCTCTATAGAAAGATTTATTCACCTGTTCTTCACTTGTAGGTCAGAGTGGCTGGAATACTATTAATTCTGGCTCAAGTGGACGCTGTTGTGTCATTGAAAATGAAACTACTATGACTATTGTTTGACATAAAGCTTAACATGATGTCTTATTGATAATGACCTCTCAGGGACTTTTTAAATGATCTAGAGATCTGAAAGATAGAGACTATGCTGTTTCCTAATGAGTACCTAGAATTATTTTTGAACAGTACAGAAACTAAATATTACATTATAGATTTTTGAAAGATTTGAAATGAGTATCTTCAAATTAACTAATAGTCTCAAAATGCCTTTTAAAATTTTTTTGAAAATATTTTTTTCTTATTTTACATATTGATCCCAGTTCCCTCTCCCTTCCATCCTCCCACGCCCCCTGCCCCCCTTGCCCTGTCCTATCCCCCATCCACTCCCCAGGGAGGATGAGGCCTTCCAGGAGGGATTGTCAAAATATGTCAAGTCAAAATGCCTTAAAAAAAAGATATGGTCTCAACTCATCACAAATCCCAGGCTGTCTTCAAACTCATGCTAATCCTTCTTTGCTTTCTAAGTGCTGGTTTTATAGAACTGAACCACTACAACTCCTGATGTCATAAATATGTTTAGGTATAGTCTCCCAAAATGCTCCTTGTTAATTTTGTTACTTTGTGATGACCTCTTCTTCTCAAGTCTCTGTGACTCAGTGTATGAGACAGTCACCATTTCCATGATATAATGGCATTTTCAGAATCCCATATATTCTTTCACAACGTGACTCTGGTATTCTTCAAGTTCTAAAGATTATTTCTTCTCCCTTTGAATAAGGATGGCTTATGATGGTTTTGACCAGCAGAAGTAATGATATGAGCACTGTAAGGCTGGGTCATAGAAGGAATGTAGCCTTCACCTGGATGTTAGGAACAGGTGCACTAAGTCTTGTGCCTGGAGCCTATAAGGAATATGACTGCTGAGATTGTCAGACTATGAGAGAGTCAAGCCATGTGTAATTCTCATGTCATGCCAATTTAAGGAAAAGATCTTTATAGGTTTCTAATCCTGACCCCCCAGCTACTTTGCAGCCTTCAAACTTCAAGTCTAGTTGCTCTGAGCTGCTAAGTCTGAGGGTAATTTACTATTAGCACTGAAGTTTATAATGAAAACAAACAATAGGGACAGCTTTAAACTTCAAATAACTTAAATGTATATGAAAATGCTCTATTTATTGTACACACTACTCAATTTTCACAATCAAAATCAAGAGTGGTAGAATTCTGTAGCCTAAAATGGAATGGGAAAGATGTGGGAAGTCAGGGGGTAGAGGAAGTAGTTGGAGGTGCAAGAGGCCATGATGCCCAGAGAAGTTAAAAGGCAGGCTTCTGTACTCATGCATCATTAAGGGGCATTTTTCTTCCAACTTATTACATGAACTCTGCATGTATTTTAAAAGTAGAGTCAATAGGATCTACTGCATATGGAAACTGAATATGGGTCACAGGACAATAAACAGTCAATGATCCAAAGATGTTGGTCTCAAAAAAACTTTATCTCTTAGAATATTTACTGTTGAAGCACTCCGTGTGTGTGTGTGTGTGTGTGTGTGTGTGTGTGTGTGTGTGTGTGTGTGTGTGTGTGTGTGTTCTACTGTTTGGAGGTTGCAGTATACTATGGCCTGGCAGTTCTCTCCAAGGTCAGCAATGAGAATGACTACCCCACCCCCACCCCCACCCCCACCCCCAGGGGAAGGTGCTCTGTTTTTTACCTGACCTTATTTGGAGACTGTCTCTAGGCCTAGATGCCTGACTTATCTCTAATATGACCTTTGACTCAGTTCCCTGCAGAAGCTTTATCCTTGCTTCCCATGTGGTAGAAATTGTGCTAGGAGCATTACAATAGGACCATGAGTCCACATATAATAACTAAGACTTGTACTAGGACCTTTATGATAGCAGCATGCTGTTTAATGCATATTAGGTGATGCTTCAGCCACTGTACCCATCTTTTACATCTCCTCTCACTCTGGAATAAAGTTGAGCTGATTCACTGAAGTTATCTTCTTGGAGAGCTATATCAGCTGCGCTCAGTGGCGTACAAAGCTCTCTGTCATCATTTCTGTCTCTTGTCCTCATGGACTGGTGGCCAACAGGCCATGAGGAAATGAGGATCCCTTCCTCCTTCCATACCAGAAGGTTGACTGGGGTTTGATCCTGTGCAGGTCTTGTGCAGATATTTTCTGGATATGACAGGACTGTTGTACTCATGAACTCACAGCTTCCCCAACTATTTTATTAGGTCAGTATCACCTCTATAATTTAACACTTAATAAAAATACCATGAGAAAGGAGAACAGGGTTTTTCTCATGTCAGGAACATAGAGAAAAAATTCCTAATGAAATGTCACCAAATTATATCAAGAATTATACCAAAAAGTTCTAAATTCAAGTCAACTTGGTGTCATAGTCTGAACTGTACCATTCCACAGCCAAAAACTTAACCTCAATGTGACTGTGCTTGGAGACAGGGGTAATAGGGGCCGTTAAACTTAAACGAGGCTATATAGATAAAGCATGTCCATTAATAAAAGGTCATAATAGCAGGAAGGACTAATACCCTTATCAGAAGTTAAATCCTGCTGAACACTGATCTGAGAAGTTCAGCCTTTAGCATTTTGAGAAATAAGTTTCTGCAGTTAAAAGCATCCAATCTATAGGATTTTATTATGGCAGCCCAAGCTAATATATAAATAAAGGCTTGTTTCAACAATGCAAGTCTAGGCAATATTCACAGGCTAAAAAAGACAAATCCTTGCTCCTACCATTTGATACAGAAAGACTGTATGAGTATAACAGAAAGAGTATATGAGATGATAAAAATTATAATGGATTAGGAGAAAAGGTGAGTTTCCTCAATTTGATCTGCAAATTTATATAAAAAACCCTACAGTTAATATCATACCTAATACTGAAAGATTTAATGCTTTCTACCTAAGACTAGACTAAAGGTAAGAGTCTCTGTTCTCACCAGGTGTTGGTGGCGGATGCCTTTAATCGCAGCACTCAAGAGGCATATCTTTGTGAGTTGGAGGCCAGCCTGGTCTACAGAGCTAGTTCCAGGGTAGCTAGGGTTATTAAACAGAGACACCCTGTTTCAACGCCCCCCCCATCCCCATCCAAAAAAGGTCTCTGTTCTCAGTGTGATACTGGAAGTTTTAGCCACTGCGGTAAGTGAGTAAAGAAAAAGATAAAGAGACTGGGAAAGAAGAAGGAAAATCATTCTTATTTCCAGGTGACATGATAGTGTATGTGGAAAAATACCTAGGAACTGAGAACTTGAGGCTCATGCCTGTAATTCCAACATTCAAGAAGCTGAGGTAGGAAGATTGCCCATGAGTTCAAGGCCAGACTGGGCTATAAGCCAGACCCTATCCCAAAATGTTTGTTTTTTTAAAGGTTGCTGGAGAGATGGTTTAGGCATTAAGAGCACTGTCTTTGCTTCCAGATAACCTGGGTTCAATTCTATCATGTTCATGGATGCCCACACTGTCTCAAACTCTAGTCCCTGGGGATTCAAACTTTTCTCTGGTCTCCATGGACACTTCACAGACATATGCAGGCAAAACATCAATACACATAAAAAAGTAAATACAAATTTAAAATAGTTTAAAAAAGACATACAAATAGGCAAACACCTATATACATATGAAAAAATAATTAAAAAATATAAAAACTGAAATTATGAAATTTGCTGAAAATGAGTGAACTAGAAAATATTGAGGTAACCCAGATACCCAAAGACAAATGTTCTGTGTTCTCTTTTATATGTGGATCCTAGCTTTGAAACTATAGCTGCTGTGTTAACTTGGAATGTCTGTAAAGACAAGGAAGCTAGAAAAGTTCCTTAAAGAGGGAGAAGTAGTGGACACAAGTGATACAAAATTAGAGAGGAAAATAGTGTTATTCAAAATGGGTGAAACAGGAATGAGGTGAGTAGATGAGAGAAATGAAGGAGTAGGAGGAAAAACTAACTAAAACTAAGGAGACATGAAAAAATACATATGGAAACCTACTATTGAAGAGCTGGAGGGTAGGGAGAAGTGCTGTAAAACATAATATGGACATAATATGGCTACTGCATTCATGAAACCACACCAGCTATGATTAACTCCATTAAGACAAACATAAGATTTGGTTCTTCAACATTCCATTATGGACAGGGGAGAAGCTTGGGAAGTTCCACTCTTCCCTTTAGCAGTTAATGGCTACTGGGGAAGAAGACCCATTATTTTCAGTGGTGTAGCCAGTAGATGTTGCCTCTGCTCTAGTAAATAACCTTCTACTCAAGCTCATGTAAGCAACCCTAATTAAGCTTAAAAATACACACGAAAGCAGGCTTATTTGTTGGAAAGAAGTACTTCAAGAGAAATAGGAGGGGGATAAAAGGGAGTAAAGGAATGTATATGATCAAAACATACATGCATGAAATTGCCAAAGAGTAAACTTTAAAAGCTAATTCAAGATAGATCACACATTTAAATGAAAGTATATGAGAAAATCTTTGGAATGGATGTAGGGTCAGGTGAAAAGTTCATAGATTTAACACTAAAAACACAATAGAAATAAAATGACTTGGAATAAAAACACCTTTACTTTCTAAAAGACTGCTAAAAGGATGAAAAGACAATTTACATCTATATTAAACTGTGAGAAAGTAAATGCAAACCACATTTTTTTTGAGGCAGAGGCTATGTAGCTCTGTCTGTCCTTGAACTAGATATGTAGACCAAGCTGGCCTTGAACTCCCAAAAATTTGCCTTCCCTACCTCCCAAGTGAATGGATTAAAGATGCTACCATACTACTGGGAACAAATCACGTATTGTATGAGAGACTCATTGCAAATATAATACAGTTCTGAAGACTTAATATTAATAAGCCAATATTAATTAATAAACTCAATATTAATAATGATGTTAAGGTACCTCTGTGATTAAGGGCACTTGCCACCAAGCCTAATGACATGAGTTTGATCCCTGGAACCCACATGCTAGACAGAAGGAACTGACTTCTGAAAGTTATTCTCTCACCTCCACATACAAGTGTGTGTCTAACCCCTCCAAAAATGTAAAAGGGAAAAAAAAACCTTCAAAGGAATGAACCAGAAAATGATCAAACATCATGAAGATACATTCCACTGAAGAGAATCAGGTCCAATCTTGCAGCTACTTCATGTTATGGGGTCAAGTGTGATGCAACAATCCAAAACATTAACTGATTTAATTTGATTTTATTTTTGAGTCAGTGTCTCATCATGTCCAGGATGGCTTTGAACTTTTGCTTCCTAAGTATTGTATGCACCAGCATGGCTAAATTTGTTTTTGAAAATAGAGATGAAGGTATAGAAATGTATTCTTTTTCAATATTCTAATACCATATCACAAAGACTTAATTAATTGTTAAAGTCCTACAAAGTCCAAAAAATAAAAACCATAGAACAGGCTGACCTCTGAAAAATGCTGGCTATTTAAGAGTAGCAGGTGAAATAAGTGATAATTGAGATCAGGTATTTCAAACATAAAGCTTTGATTCTATACTTCAGCCTCCAAATATGGTTGATTACTATTTAAAGCCAAAGGGGATGTTCAAAGATTTTTACAAAAGTACAAACTCCAGGGGCTAGGAAGATAAATTAGGTGGTAAAAATGAACACTTTATACAAGAACCTGTGCTTGATCCACAGGACCCTCATAAAAACAAGCAAGCAAGCAAGCAAGCAAGCAAGCAAGCAAGCAAGCAAGCAAGCAAACAAACAAACACAAAAAGAAGGCTGGCATGGTGGTGTGCTCTTGTAATCCCAGCACTGGGGAAGTGAAGACAGGCTGATTCCCTGGGGTTTATTGGCCAACCATCACACTTGGAAAATTCCAGACCATGGCTGCCTTTAAAAAAAAAAGGGGGGCACTTCTTCCTCTAAAAAGCCTGAGGAGACTTGTGAAAAATAGTTCACTACTCTCTTGGCCAAGAAAACTCCATAAAATCATACAAATAAAAAGGTTCAAATCTTCGTGTTCCTTTTTGAATATCCTGGAAACTGTCTAGGTCATCAAGGGCATTGTACATCAGAAAAACCAAAGTATCTGAAAAATGTCACTTTCAAAGTAATGTGTGGTCTTTAACATGGCCTTGCATGTTGGGGAAGTTCACAGAGACAGGTGATCAGAGCAAGTGGGAGCTCAGTGACTTCAGGCTAACAGCTGGAGAACCTGCATAAGACAGAACTAGGCCCTTGAACATGGGTGACAGTGTGGGGGGGCAGTCTATGGGGCCACTGACAGTGGAACCAGTATTTATCCCTAGTGCATTAACTGGCTTTTTGGAGCCCAATCCCTATGGAGGGATACCTTATTCAGCCTAGATACAGGGGGAGGGCCTCGGTCCTGTCTCAAGTGATGTGACAGACTTTGTTGATTCACCACGGGAGGCATCAACCTCTCTGAGGAGCAGATGGTGGGTGGGGTGGGGAGAAGGTGGGGGAGTGGGAACTGGGGTTGGTATGTAAAATAAGATTGTTTTTAAAACTTTTTTTTTTTTTAAGAAAAAGTGATTAATAAGATGTGCCTTTCTGGTAGTATAATGTTGGAATAAGTAGGTGTGTCCAAGTCAGTGGGGCTGGACATAGGGTCTGTGTTTCAAAAACAATTTTTTGCTGCATGTACTTAAAAAATGCAGAGTAATGCTAAACTCAAGGGTTTAGATGTAGTATCTGTAGTCACTGAACAGATACAGGATAACCTAAGATGTGCTGTTGAACTTATAGAGTTCATGGTCTGATTTAACCCATACATGAATGCCCTCTGTCACACTGAGATGATCTTCACTAACAAAGAACAAATTGTGTTTAAGCCAGAAGAAGCTGTACAAACTAAAAAGGTATCCCTGAAGAAAATAAAACACTTATGGCTTGGGAATAAATTCAGCATAAATTAAAGTTTAATTAAAAAAAATGACACCTGAGGAATGACATTGAAGATTGTCCCTGGAACTCCACATGCTTGTACTTAAATGTACACACACACACACACACACACACACGCACACTTTCTCGTTCTCTCTCTCTTCTACTAAATTCAGAAAATATGATTAACACATTCCATAAAAACTTCTCCCAAAGCGTCACCCCTAGACTATTGGTAAAACCATTGTGCGAGTGACTGCTAGAAATTCTCAGCTGAGTGTAGTGTTGCATGTCTGTAATCCCAGCAGAGGAGATGGGAATAAGCTACAGAGTGATACCCTATATAGACCAACAAAACAAATCAAACTTAAGCCTTACATTTCAGATCTACCAAATCAAAAGCTCTGAGATAGTGATTTAAGTTTTTTTTTTTTTTTTTTTTTTTGAGACAGGGTTTCACTATGTGTAGGCATTACTGGTCTGAGAACTCACTATGTAGTCTGGGCTAGCCTTGAATTCAGAGATAAATTTGCCTGCCTTTGTTTCACAAAAGCTGGGATTAAAGGCACCTGTACCACCATGCCCCCAGCAAAAAGTCAGTTTTAACAAATCTTTCAGGTACTTCTGCTAAGGAAAGAAAATACGTATTACAGAATGATTCTTATTCGACAACTAAGAAATTCAAAATACAATCTATCAAGAGCAATCAGTTCTGAATTTTATTAAGGAATTTAATATGATCAATAATTAATTTAATTGCTTACCTTGACCAATTAAAATCAAAGGATTTATAAGATACGGAAACAGAGCGATTTAGCAAAAAATTACAAACTATAAAATGGTAAATATCCTAAACTCTTAGAACTAATTAAATTAGAGCACTGAGGGCTCATATAAATTAGGGAATATATGTCTTTGTAAGAGGAAGCTAACTCAAAAGTCTCTGTATTTATTCTTCCTAAACCATCCTAATTTTGTTTGGTTACTTATCAGCTAGATACACCTTTTAAAGTAGGACATTCTCCACTTATGCCAAAAAATGTAAACTCACCCTAATAAAGTATATTTGACATACTGAATTAATATCAAGACCAAACACCAAGTTGTTTCAATAATCCTTGGAGTGTTAATGGAAAATGCAGCAGCAGGGCCATTACATTAATATAAAAATATGACAGATTTTTAGGAGTGAGAATGTGTGATAAAGAAGAAAGGGTTTGAAAGCCTTCTATAACAGAGTATGGGATACCTGGATCTGCATTTCTAGAAGTGATACTAGAACATTAATAGGACATATGAACTTGGTGATAGGAGTAGAGAAGTTAAGGATGTTTATCGCTACACTTTAAGAACCTAACATATATTAGGCATGGTGACATATGCTTTTAGTCCTAGTACTCAGAGGGATGAGGCAGAAGGACAGTAGTTTGAGGCTATTCTGGGCTATATAGTGAGTTCAAGGCCTGTATAATGAGACACTATCTGAAAAAAGGTACTACAAGTTCTACCAGCCCTTTATCTGGAGCTGTGTCTTACTCATTCTTGCATTTGCTCAAACATACTGAACATTCTACTTCATGTCAGACTTGTGTAAAGCACTGGGAAAACCTATAACCGGTAGGATAAAATGGTTTCTAAAACCAGTATGAAGAGCTTACTACTTCCTCTGGAATAAAAACTCCTTTCCACAAATCAGTCTTTCTACCTTAACTGCTTTCAAGTTTTAAAATGAAGGTGTGTGCTTACAGTCACCAACTATTCTGTTTTAGAGGCTATATGCTTTGGCTACCTATTAGTACCATCACTAATGGGGCTCCACTTATATTGAAGCAATTCCTATGGGAAACTTATCTCCTCAAAGACTAATTAATGCTACTGGTGGCCTAGTCAAATATGGAAATCTTGGGTGAAATAGTTTCCTAATTTTTTTTATTGGACTTCAAATCATTTCATCTTATAAATTTCTTAGATAAATGAGCTGGAATTTATTGGTCAATCATGACCTGGTATATAACTGTGAGTATGTTAGGAATGTTAGGAACTCCTCAGTTTCTCCCCAAGAAATACACAGAAAACCAAGAGAGCTCTTTTGCTAAATCAAAGTTGCCAATACCTGAGAGAAGGTGTTGGAACAGAGTCTGGATTGGCTGGTACTTGGACTCCCTTTTCCCATTCTTCTTTCCATGTGTCAGTAAAAAGGTAATAGCTGTCAGGATTTACATGGTGAGAGTCAGGAATTTTCATAGCACTGATGAGGTCCTTTCGGAATACCTGGGAAAATACATTACACATAATTTAAAATCACTATGAAACTGGTACTGTTTATTGTTCTTTTAAAAAAGATTATCTCTGCTCAACATCTATCTCTAATAAGAGAAACATCTCCTGATTCCTAAATGGGCACGACAATTTCTGTTTGGGAAAATTTGACATACTGACAGGGAAGCCAGCTCTTCTGGATGTAATAAAAAGTAAAAGGACTTCTTCCAGAAATTTTTGGCTCCTTAAAGTTAAATAAACAATATGTTATTCCAAAGGAGATTTTTTTAATTAAAAGAAACAATCCTTAACACTTTTAAAGTAACAAATGTCTGTGGATAACTTACAATTATTTAGGCATTACATCATTTAAGATTTTACTTAGAAAGAATTATACTTTATTTTGAGACCAGCCTGGCCTATAGTCTTAAATCCTATACAAAATATTATGAAAAAGGTATAGCATTCTTATATTCTCTTGAGATAGTTTCACATGCTATTAATACCTTAAATTACCAAGGTAAATTGCTGAAATTTTTGTTTTGCTTTGAGACAGGGTCTCATTGCATAGCCCTGGCTGACCTGGAACTTACTAGGTAGACTAGGCTGGCCTCAAACTAAGAGATTATCCTGCACTAAGCACCACATTTTGCCTCAGAAAAATTTTGATTTAGTTTTGAAAAGAAGATCTCACGGTAGCTCAGATTGAACTAGAATTTGCATGAATCCTCCTGCATCAGCTTTGCAATTTCTGAGATTATAGGCCTGAGTTGCTATTCTGGCTCCTAAACTAAGTAATTAACATCATGATATATTATTGCTTAATCTACAGACATTATTCAATTCACAAGTTTCCTTAGTGTCTTTCTGTTCTGGAGTTCAGCCCAGGATCTTCTATTACAACATAGTTATACCTCCTTAGTATCTTCTAATTTGTGAGAATTTCTCAGTCTTTTCCCATTCTTCATGATTACCACTTGAGTATTTGTGTGTCTTGCCAACTGGGACTTGCCTGGTGTGTGTTGATACTGGTTTAAGGATATACATGTTTGGAATTTGGGGTTTCTTTTGGTAAGAACATCACAGAAAAAATTGTGTGTTCTCATTCTATTTTATTAGGGATGTATAACGATAAATATCTTGTTTTCTGAAATTTGACTACTCAGTTGAGACAGTATCTTGTTAAATTAATTCAGACGTTGTCTTATTGGTTTTCATCGCTGTTAGGTTAGTATATTTCCCTTTTGTAATGTAAATATCTTGGAGTAAACACTTAGAGAACACCATAAAAACATCTTCTCAAATTGTTAATTGTTTCCTATTTAATGGAAATTATTGATGTTTTATATGAATGTATTTGCTTTTATTCTGGATAAGCACTTTATTTTCCTTTAAATTATTTTACATATCAATTCCAGTTCCCTCTCCCTCCCGCCCTCCCATACCCCGGACCCCTCTCCCATCCCATGCCCCACTCATTCCACAGGGAGGGTGATGCCTTCTGGGATAGGTTAAACAAAATCTGTCAAGTCATTTGGAGTAGGATCTAGGCCCTCCCTCCTGCCTCTAGGCTAAGGGAGTATCCCTCCAAGGGGAATTCGCTCCCAAAGTCCTTTTGTGCACCATGGATACATCCTGGTCCCACTGTCAGAGGTCCCTTAGACCGCCCAGGCCTTCTAACTGAGACCCATGTTCAGGGGGTTTAAGTTGTTCCAATGCCGGTTTCCAAGCTGTCAGTCTGGGGGTTCATTAGCTCCCCCTTGTTCAGCTCAGCTGTCTCTGTGGGTTTCTGTAGCCTGGTATTGTTCCCATTTTCTTATCATTCCTCCCTCTCTGCAACTGGATTCCAGGAGTTCGACTCAGTGTTTAGCTGTGGGTGACTGCTTCTGTTTCCATCAGCTATTAGATGAGGACTCCAAGATGGCAAATAAATTAGCCATCAATCTCATTATCAGGGAAGGGCATTTAAGGTAATCTTTCCACTGTTGTTGAGATTGTTAGTTGGGGTTAGCCTTGCAGGTCTCTGGACATTTCTCTAGAGTCAGTTTTCTCTTCAAACCTATAATGGCTCTCTCTTTTATGGTATGTCTCTCTCCTCTCTCTCTCCTCTCTCCCTCTGCCCCCCCTCTCGTCTATTCCTCCCGACTCCTCCCTCCCTCTCCCTCTCCCTCCCCCTCTCTTTCCCTCCCTCCCCCCTCTCGTCTATTCCTCCCCTGACTCAAACTTCCTGGTCCTACATGTTCTCCTCTCCTCCCCTTCTCTTTCTCACTGCCCCCCTGACTCCCAATATGCACCATCTACCATAGTTAACACTTCACTGGATAAACACCTTTAAGGCACTTGAGAAGGTATATTCTTTATTGTCTATAATACCAAAATACAGTTTGATATATATTAGTTAGAGCTACCTTGATATGTATGTTCTTGAGAACTTCTGTTTCCTAATTTGTTTTTATTTACTTTGTCTGATACTTTAAGATGTGTTCTGTTTAATTTTTCCCCTGTCCTTCTGGAGATTCAACCCCGGGCTTCTTATCTGTCAGGTGAGTACTCTTATCACTGAGCTGTATTATTCATGCTCCCAATTTTTGTTTTGTAAAGCAGTTTAGGACTGTAGCTCAGGCTGGTCTCAAACTTATGGCAATCTTCCTGCCTCTGCTTCCTATGTGCTAGTATTATAGGCATGATCCACAATGCATAATCTTTCAACTGTGTCATATTTTATAATTACATTCATTATGCTATACTTTCCATGTTTCTTTCTCCACCAGATGTGCATTTTTTTATTCTCATGCACACACAAATACCTAGAGATACATTATACTTTGGAAAGTTGATGGTCTTATTCTAGTTATCTTTATACTCACAACTTTGTCTTAGCCCACTTATCAATGTGAACTGTGAGAAGGATATGAATGATAAGTATACTTTGGCAGTCAAGAGATTCCTAGTGAAAGCCTAAATTCCATCTCTTTCAGAGAGACCTAGCTATATAGAAGTTTATGTATCAGAGGTAGGGAAATGATTAATGTATATAGTTACAATTTGGACTCAGGTGAACTAGTCAGCAAACATGATTCAAATGTTTATGGTAGCCAGCTTTTAATTCTGCTTTGTCATCAAAAGAACAAAAATATGCTAGGTGTTGGTGGTGCATACCTTTAATCCCAGTACTCGGGAGGCAGAGGCAGGTGGAAGGTGGATCTCTGTGAGTTCAAGGCCAGCCTGGTCTACAGAGCTAGTTCCAGAACAGGCTCCAAAGCTACAGAGAAAGCATGTCTCAAAAAACCAAACAAGAACAAAAAGGTATAACACAAATTCTTAAGCTAACATGTCCAGTTAACATCTACGCAACACACTTTCACATGCAAGCATCCACATACTGGTTTATGCTTCACAAGGTCTATTATGAAAAATCATACCATTTGTAGGACTAAGACAAACATGCCTACATTTCTAGAAGATCAAGGGAAGAGACATTATCAAGCAAATTTAGTCTTTTATGCTTATCAAGTCTCTTAAAGGAGAACATCCAAATTCTGTATAACATAAAAGTGGAAGTACATATTATGACCTAATAAAAAAGTGAATTCATAGGAGCTGCAGTCATGTTTAAACTGAGATAATATTTACAAAGTATAGGGCCAAACTATCACATAATCAAATGGTGTTACTTAAGTAAGGACAAGCTCACTCCATTTCCTTCTTTGTAGGGACAACTGAAAATGTTTGTTGGTTTCACTTAGGAAGGATTTTTATGGCATAGCATAGAAGTAGTCTACATTAAACACAAAGGTGGTCAGGTGGCAAAAAACAATCTTACTAAGAATGCTGGCCAATTAAAACTAATTGGGTGATGCATTGGGAAAAAGCAAAGGCTACAAGAGGCAAAAACTGGTGGTTTATAACATAATGCCTCATATAAGTGGATAAGAGATCACAGACATAACTGTTTACCATGTTTTGCACAGAGCTTAGTGTTCTGAGTGATTAGGAGGCAATGAATGATCATTTTACTGAACACTATAATCCATTTTTTATAAATTACTAGAGTGCCTTTAATAAGCCAATGGCTAAGTAGCATCAGCAGTTTATAATAATGAATGTCTTTGAGAAAAATGCAGTATTGTGGTAAATCATATCTTAGATCTGGAAAAGACAATTAGAGCTAAATATCTGACAAGAGCCCCAAATACTTCAATATTTTCCAAGTAATGTTCTTTTAAAAAAGACTTATTTTTATAAACATGAATGCTTTGCCTGCATGTATGTGTATATACCACATGCCTGGTGCCCACAGAGGAGAAAGTGGTATCAGATCCCCTGAAACTCTGAGTTACAGGTGGTTGTGAGCAGTAAGTGCTTTTACCTGTTAAGTCACTTCCTTAGCCATTACAAAAACCACACTATGGACTTTAAAAGGCCATACCAGCAAATGACACAGTATATACAATGTGTTCATACTTCTTATGAAAATCTGCTCTATATGGTTTCCTAAGTAGCTTGGAAACATGTTTGTAAGTTGACTGCACACATCCTAATATCCTGAACTTACAGATGTTTAAATGTTTAGAGGAAGAGGTTTTTCAGCTTTATTAAGTTAGGATCTGGAGGAGAGATGATTATGGAATGTCTGGATGGATGTAGTAAATGCCCTTACTAGATAAAGGTGAGAGAGATCTTTGAGAAAAGGACTGGGAGGCAGTGATTGGGTGATGCACTGATGAAAAAAATAAACAAAATCAATAAATACCACCAGAAACTGAAAGAAGAATGGAACATCCTCTAAAACATCTACAGAGTTCAGACTGGCTAGTTTTGGACTTCTACACTCCAGAACAGAGAATAAATTCTTATTATTTTAGAGGTTACCTACTTTGTGGTAATTTATTAACCCAAGACTAGGATGCATATATATATATATATATATATATATATATATATATATATATATATATATATATATATATCTTTACCAAACAAAAGAGTAATTTAAGACTACAGACAAGCAGAGGAGAGACTAATGACATCTGGTCCTTGTCCATGGCTCAAGAAATACTGAACGACCAGGGATCAGGTACTCTGTCAAGTCTGGGAAAGCTCATGCAGACTGACAAACCAACTTATACTCATTTTTCCTAAGCAAGTCAATAAATCTAATAGCTAGTACAGTTTTGACTTCCCCTTTTGAGAAAAACAAGATGGCTTATGTGATAAAGCCCAATATCAACTTTATGTTAGTTATATTAAAAGGTGTCAGACCAAGCATTCTAGAGAAGCATTTTTACTCAAACCACAGTATAAGTCTGCACTATCCTGATATATAAGTAATATTTTAAGCATGAGGCAAAATAGAAAATGCTGAAGAGATGGATATTTAGGTTCAGCAGTCAGACATATCTGCAAAGTGATATGAAATATATTTACTGCACTGGTCTTATGAACTTATTTTTGATTAGAAAAGGTATTCTCAAAGCTTAAAAAATGAACATAAAGAAAATAGCTAAAGCATTTTCTGATATATATATATACATATATGCATATTTGAGTGTATTTTGATAAAGTAACTATAAAAGGATAGACTAAAATATGTGCAGGTGAGGCAAAGCAAAGGGAATATCTTAAACTGTATCTTATTGCTATATAGTATTTGAAATTGATTCATTTAGAAAGAACACATTTATTTGGCTCATGGTTTGAGAATCTGGAATTTCTAAGACAACAGTGCTTGTATGTGGTGATAGTCTTATTCCTGCAGCAACCCAGGGTGTAAGGGAACAAGAGCATAGAACAAAGATCAAGAGAAGACCTGTTGTAAAACTGCATTTACAACAAATCCATTCTTATGACAGGGAGAGGGAAACAAAAATTGGATCTTTTCAAATGTATTTTGTCTTATGGGTTGATGTTTGAACTAGAAAATGTTTTATATAGTTAAACATTTTTTTTTAAAAAGGATTATCTACCTGCAGTGGTCTATTGGTCTTACTACATACTAGCTTTCAGCAAGTTAGTTAAATTCTCTAACTCTATTCCACTATAAGATGGGGATAGTAACAATGTTCATGTGTGTTGTTTTGAGGATTAAATAGGTATATTTGTATAAAAGGCTCAGCAATATATTGGGTTCACTGTGGTTGCTGACAAATATTAGATGGAGTTCTTTTAATAACATCATTAGTCTCAGCTCTTCTTCCAAAAGCAAAAAGAAGTATACAGTTGAGTTCTATTTAGTCAATCAAGTAATTGTTGAGAAAGTGAGAAAGATGTGTGTTGGTTGCTCAATGAACATGTGCATTGTTTGGCTCCCAAACCAGCAGGATTCCCAAGCAAGAGCACTAGCAGGAATATGAACTAACATTCTAGAAGTCATAGGTAATACAGAAACTTCACAAGCAAAACATGGCCATTAGTTGCCAAGTTAAAGATTGCAAATGAAAGTTATAAATGTATTCTTTCTAGATAATGAAGTTGAGAAGTTTACAAGTTCTTAATTGTGTGCCTATTTTAGATGCACTAGTGGTTTCCCCAAAAGTTACAGAAACAAAAGGGCTTTGTATTTACTAGATAACTGCTCATTTATGGTCAAAGAAGAGATTCACAAGCTAACATACAGTCCAGAAGCTATGCCAAGTCTAACACTGTGTATGCATCTGGCATCTCAGATGCTTGTAGGAACAAAGGAGGCCTCACTATGAATTCAACTAGAATATTAATGCAGACAGACAGACAGACAGACAGACAGACAGACAGACAGACAGACAGAGAGAGAGAGAGAGAGAGAGAGAGAGAGAGAGAGAGAGAGAAAGAGAGAGGAAGAGAAAGAGACAGAGACAGAGAAATAAACAAAAAACAAAGAACAAATTCTGGGAAGGGTATAGGAAAGGGAGACCTATATACGCTGCTGGTAGAAATATAAACTAGTCCAAACACTGAGGAAATTGATATGAAGGTTCCTCTTAAAATTAAAAGTAGAACTATTATATGACTCCTGAGAATATACTAAAAAAGAATCTAAGGCATCTAGTTCCATGTTCTTGGTACAGGATACCTGCACACACCCCCCCAAATAATAAAATAAATCTTTTAAAAAAGAACAAAACTAAGTCATTTCTAGAAAAATGGATGCAACAAGAGATGATTATCATATTAAATGAACTAAGCTAGACTCAAAAAGATAAACATCCCATATTTTCTTCCATATGTGGAGAATCTGAATTTAAAAATATAGTAACACGGGGCTGGGAATTTAGCTCAGTGGTAGAACACTTGCCTAGCAAGTGCCAGGCCCTCGGTTTGGTTCTCCGTTTTGAAAAATTAAACAAAATTATAAAAATATAACAACATGAGAAATAAGAGGGACACTACCTTGACAGAGACTAATGATAGAGAGGGTGGAAGTAGAATTAAATAGAAAATGTAATGGGATTAGTAACCATGAGCAAAGTGTAAGATATGTATGTGTGAAGTTGTCGTAAGTTTTGTACACTCACTAAAAAATCAAATAGCATGGGTCCTTAGGCCTATATGATGGAACAATTTGTAATCCCAGCACTCTGAATGTTTGAGGACAGTCTGGGTTACCTAACCAGTGAGAGCCTAGCATGAGCTACATTATAAGACCCTTTCTCAACCCTGTCCCTTCAAAATAAAAATAAAATACAAACCAAAATCCAAACAAAACAACAAGAACATGAACACTTTGGGAAGGGTTACAAGCTCAGGGGAAAAAACCCTGCAAGACACACCCTTAGAACACTCTATATAATTTTCAGAAGCTATATAAAGTCCCTGAATCACATGTGAAAGCAATACAACTCTACTAAAATCTCTTTAACAGAAAATGTGGGAGAAGCATGCATAGCATGCTTCATAAGGTTGGAGATATAGCTCTATGATTAAGAGTACTTACACTGGTGGTACATAACTGTCTATATCTATAGTTCAATGGGATCTAACACATTACTTTTACATTTCCACTGAATAATCAATCACCAAACAAACATAAAACCAAAACTATGCCTCAGCTATTAAAAAACAACAGAAAACACAAAAAATTGAAGTCACAGAGTTTTCTCTAACAAAAAGGACTCTAATTAGAAATCAACACAGACACACCAAATTAAACATATATTTGAATAGGAAATTAAATATAAAAATTAATAGGATGCAGATAAAATGGTATTTAAAAAGGTATTTAAAACACTAAAAGTTAAATATATATTGCACAAAAGAGGCTTGGAAATGTAGCTCAGTGGTAGACTCAAGGCATTGGGTTTGATCTTTAACACCATAAACAAAAAGAAAAAAAAATCTAGTAATTGAAACAAAGGCTCAGTTGTAGAGTACTTGCCTAATAAATATACAATCAAAAAAATCTAGTATACAACCAAAATAGACCTAAGATAATAGTATAAATAGGAATTGAAAAGAGAAAACAGCCAGGCATTGGTGGCACATGGCTTTATTCCCAGCACTCAGAAGGCAGAGGTGGGCAGATCTCTGTGAGTTTGAGGCCAGTCTGGTCTACAAGAGCTAGTTCATGGACAGGTTCCAAAGCAATACAAAGAAACCCTGTCTCGGGGACGGGGAGGGGGGGGGAGAAGAAAGAAAGAAAGGAAGGGGAGGGAGGGAGGGAGGGAGGGAGGAAGGGATGGAGGGAGAGAGAGGGGCAGGGAGAGGGGGAGAGGGGGAGAGAGGAGTCGGGAGGAATAGACGAGAGAGAGAGAGAGAGAGAGAGAGAGAGAGAGAGAGAGAGAGAGAGAGGGAGAGAGAGAGAGAGAGGAAGGGAGGGAGGGAGGGAGGGAGGGAGGGAGGGAGGGAGGGAGGGAGGGAGGGGGGGGACAGAGGGAGAAAGGAGAGAGACATACCATAAAAGAGAGAGCCATTATAGGTTTGAAGAGAAAACTGACTCTAGAGAAATGTCCAGAGACCTGCAAGGCTAACCCCAATTAACAATCTCAACAACAGTGGAAAGATTACCTTAAATGCCCTTCCCTGATAATGAGATTGATGGCTAATTTATTTGCCATCTTGGAGCCCTCATCTAATAGCTGATGGAAACAGAAGCAGTCACCCACAGCTAAACACTGAGTCGAACTCCTGGAATCCAGTTGCAGAGAGGGAGGAATGATAAGAAAATGGGAACAATACCAGGCTACAGAAACCCACAGAGACAGCTGAGCTGAACAAGGGGGAGCTAATGAACCCCCAGACTGACAGCTTGGAAACCGGCATTGGAACAACTTAAACCCCCTGAACATGGGTCTCAGTTAGAAGGCCTGGGCGGTCTAAGGGACCTCTGACAGTGGGACCAGGATGTATCCATGGTGCACAAAGGACTTTGGGAGCGAATTCCCCTTGGAGGGATACTCCCTTAGCCTAGAGGCAGGAGGGAGGGCCTAGATCCTACTCCAAATGACTTGACAGATTTTGCCTGTAGGGCCAACCTGGGCTAAAATTAATCCAGTCTAAAAGAGAAACACCACACAAAGGTGATCCCGGTACTTGGAGTGACATGCCTTTAATGTCAGCACTAAATAGCGGGAGACAGAAAGTAGTATGGGTGGGTGGAGAGAGGAATTTAAGGCTAGAGAAGACAGGAACTAATGGAAGTTTGAGGCAGCAGTCGGAGGACAGGATCACCCCTTTGGTCTGACCAATGGCAGAGGTAAGAACTCTCTAGTGACTGGCTTCTTTGCTTCTGTGATCATTCAGCTTTACCCCCTGATAGCTGACTCTGCGTTATTATTAACAATACCAATTAGAATTTGTGCTACAGTTTGTCCAGTGCCTGAGGAGGTCTTAGCCATTAATCTTGTGATTATTTGCAATGCACAAACAGTAACTAATGCATTCTCTTTTTCCTTTCTAGCCAAAGAAGTTTACTGTTAGTGAAAATGAAGGTCAATTTCTCATCATTTAATTTCCACTGAGGAAAGTCTGAATTATCTGCTAAATCCAAGTACAATTCTAATATTTGATGCTCTTGGATCAGATGACAAGAGAAGCAAACTTTTTTCTGGGCTATAAGTGTTTCAAAAGCTGTCAGGATTCAGTCTTTCACTCTCTACCCACAACCTCTTCACCTATCTTGAACTATCACCCACCCTCTAATATAACTCAACTAGGCTACAAGAGCTTGGGATCCTTCACAGATCTCCAAGTCTAACTCTACTTGATTTCCTGATTAGAAGATGATTAGTGTAAAGCTGGAAATGTATTCCTCAAATGAAATTAATGTAAAAATTACCATTCTCCTAAAGAAGAAATGAAATATTTCTTGGAAAATAAGCACAATCATCAGAAAATGAGCCTATCTATCCATTCATATATACTTTACTTTGCACATTTCCAAATTCTGGGTATGGTAAATATGTTGGCAGGAAGTAGATACTAGTTTTTAGGTGTAAAATTGAGTATCTAATCTCACCTCAGCAGACTTTTTATGTTCTTTAGGATTTTTTGACTTCTTCCTATACATTGGGTGAGAAGTAAAGGAAGTGGAAGGACCTGCAAAAGATAATTAGAAAAAAATACTGAAACATGTTACCCACTACTTTAACCAAATGCTAACCGACTAGATATAGGAAATATAGATTAGAGATCTCCAAGTATTTAAGAAAGCATTCAACTGTACATAAGAGAGAGTCTTGACTATAAAAGCTTTAATAATAGCTGTGAAGATTCAACTTGGAGTAAACATACCTCATAATACTTAGATTTAGCTTTGTTTTAATTAAATTTACAGTAAAAATCAAAGTGTATAACACATAAAACCAATTCTACTTAATTCATACATTTCTAATGAAATTAAATAATAAAAAGTGGATCTTGACCTTTCCTTCTCAGAAACATTTTAACTGTTAGAGAAAGTATGAAACAGTTTATTCTCAAATGAAAGAAGAGATTCTCAAGAGGCAAAGTTACACAGGTTAGTAGCTAGTTCTACTCACATTCATCGGAACTCTCACTACTGCTGAGAGGTCTCTGACGTTTCATCATGGTGCATCCTGGGAAAGAGAACAACACTGAGTGAAATGATCAATATATGCTTGTCCTAGAAGTCAGTTAATATTCTCCCCTATTGAGAGGCAGACATCAAGGAACTACTATGAATTTAAAGTCAGACTACACTATAATAGTGAGATCATCCCAACAAACCAATACAAAGTATGCCCAAGGTTGAGTAAGGCCATAACATTAGTCTAAACTACAAAAAAATGAGTGGTACACTGCTGGCCAAAATCAAATATGAAGGTGTCATTTGAGCTATCTCCAGACAGAGACCCCAATAAAAACATGAAAAGAAAAATTAGTCATTAAAACGTAAGTTTTCAAGCAAGGGCCTACACAGAAATGCATAAAAAACAGATGGCTGAAGGAAGCATACCTCACCTTTAAGAGAAAAAGCAAGGGCCTACACAGAAAGAAATGCATAAAAAACAGATGGCTGAAGGAAGCATACCTCACCTTTAAGAGAAAGACCACACAGCACATAGCTTTTTTCTTCTTTCCCCTTTTCCATTTTCCTTGTTCCCATTTCCTAAATAAGAAGCCTATTCTAAAATAGTCACTATGTACACAGTAAGTTTTCTTTTAAAAAGTTCCAATATTGGGAATCTCTGGACTACATCTTTTTTTTTTGGGGGGGGGTTGCTTCAAGAAAGGGTTTTTCTTTGTAGCCTTGGCTGTCTTGCAACTCACTCTGGAGACAAGGCTGGCCTCAAAGTCACAGAGATCCATCTGCCTCTGCGCCCTGAGCCACCACTGCCTGCCTGGACCACATCTAATGCCTTAAGTGTCCTTCCATGAGTGCTGCTAATAAAAAATTAAAAGAGTCTTTCTCCTTTCTGGGAACACACACTAGAGTTAAGGAAGACACAAACACTTAAAATGAGAGAGTGATATCTGGCTATAGGTTGTAGTGTTAGTGGTGTTGAACAACAGCAAACAAATTAAAAATTGGTGATGCCTAGGAAAGCCAAGTAAATTTTTGTACAAAAGTATGAGAATCAAGCATAAGACTGGTCAAAATCTCCATGGTCTGTCTGAGAAAAAGACAGGTCTGCTGGATTTTCTTACACAGATGCCAACAAGAACAAAGTTATAACCAAGGGGAGAATACACTAATAAAGTATTTGGAGAATGCCAAAAAGTACATACCTGAAACAAAGTGATCTTCATTGGGATTAACAAGAAGGGAGAATGGTGTTTTGAGAAAATGAACAAGATAGACAAACCTTTATCTAAACTAACCAAAAAGCAGAGAGAGAACATGCAAATTAGCAAAACTAGAAAGAAAAAAGGGGGACATAACAATAAGACACTGAGGAAATCCAGAAAATTTTCAGGTCATACTTTAAAATCCTGTACTCCACAATATTTGAAAATTCCAAAAAATGGACAAATTTCTGGATAACTATCACTTACCAAAAATAAATCAAGACCAGATAAGCAACTTAAATAGACCTATAACACCAAATGAAATAGAAGCAGTCATTAAAAGCCTCCCAACCAAAAATACCACAGGGCCAGATAGCTTCAGTGCAGAATTCTACCAGAAATTCAAGGAAGTGCTAATACCAATACTCCTCACATTGTTCCACACAATAGAAGCAGAAGGCTCATTACCAAACACTTCTTACAAGGCCACAATCACCTTGGTACCCAAGCCACACAAAGACACAACTAAGAAAGAGAACAGCAGACCAATATCCCTCATGAACACTGATGCACAAATACTCAATAAAATACTGGCAAATTGAATCCAAGAACACATCAGAGAAATCATCCACCATGACCAAGTAGGCTTTATCCCAGGGATGCAGGGATGGTTCAACATATGAAAATCCATCAATGTAATCCACCATATCAACAAACTCAAAAAGGAAAACCGCATGATCATCTCAATAGATGCTGAAAAAGCCTTCAACAAAATTCAACACCCTTTCATGATAAAGGTCTTGGAGAGATCAGGGATAACAGGAACATACATAAACATAATAAAAGCAACATACATAAACCAACAGCAAACATCAAACTGAATGGAGAGAAGCTTATGGCGATTCCTCTAAAATCAGGAAGACAAGGCTGCCTTCTCTCTTCATATTTCTTCAATATTGTACTTGAAGTTCTAGCTAAAGCAATAAGGCAAAAAAGGATACAAATGGGGATACAAATGGGAAAGGAAGAAGTCAAACTGTCACTATTTGCAAATAGTTTACAGAAGCAACCCGAAAAACTACCAGGTAACTCCTACAGCTGATAAACACTTTCAGCAAACTAGCAGGATATAAGATAAATGCAAAAAAAATCAGTAGCCCTACTATATACAGATGACAAAGGGGCTAAGAAAGAAATCAGAGAAAGATCACCCTTTACAATAGCCACAAACAACATAAACTATCTTGGGGTAATGCTTACCAAGCAAGTGAAAGACCTATATTATAAGAACTTTGTGTCTTTAAAGAAAGAAATTAAAGAAGATATCAGAAAATTGAAAGCTATCCCATGCTCTTGGATAGGTAGGATAAACATAGTAAAAATGGCAATCTTGCCAAAAGCAATCTACAGATGCAATGCAATCCCCATTAAATCCCATCACAATTCTTCACTGACCTTGAAAGGATAATACTCAACTTTATATGGAAAAGCAAAAGACCTAGGATAGCCAAAACAACCATGTGCAATAAAGGAACTTCAGGAGGCATCACCATCCCCGACTTCAAACTCTACTATAGAGCTATAGTCCTGAAAACACCTTGGTACATGTCAAAAATAGACATGTAGACCAATGAATTCAAATTGAAAAATCCTGATATTAACCCACACACCTGTTTTTGACAAAACAGCTAAAAGTATACAATGGAAGGAGGAAAGCATCTTCAAGAAATGGTGATGGCACAATTGGATGATGGTGTGTAGAAGACTGCAGATAGACCCATGTATCGCCATGCACAAAACTCAAGTCCAAATGGATCTCAATATAAATCCAGCCACACTGACACTCTTAGAAGAGAAAATGGGAGGTACCTTTGAACAAATTGGTAGAGGAGACCGCTCTCTTAACATAACTCCAGTAGCACAGACACTGAGATCGACATTTAATAAATGGGACCTCCTGAAACTGAGTAGCCTCTGTATGGCAAAAGACACAGTTGACAAGACCAAACAGCAGCCCACAATCTGGGAAAATATCTTCACCAATCCTACATCTGATAGAGGGCTGATCTCCAAAATATTCAAAGAACTCAAGAAACTAGTCAACAAAACACCAAATAACCCTATTAAGAAATGGGGTACAGAACTCAAGAGAGAATTCTCAATAGAGGAATCCAAAATGGCTGAATGACACTTAAGAAAGTGCTCAACACCCTTAGCTATCAGGGAAATACAAATCAAAACAACTTTGAGATACCATCTTACTCCTGACAGAATGGCTAAAATTAGAAACACCAAGGACAACTTATGCTGGAGAGGATGTGGAGAAAGGGGAACACTCCTCCAATGTTGGTGGGAGTGCAAACTTGTACAGCCATTTTGGAGATCAGTATGGCGGTTCCTCAGGAAAATGGGAATGAGTTTGCCACAGGACCCAGCAATTTCCCTCTTAGGCATATACCCAGATGATCCACATCCATGTAACAAAGACATCTGTTTCAACAGCATTATTTGTAACAGCAAGAACCTGGAAGCAACCTAGATGCCCCTCAACTGAAGAATAGATAAAGAAGACGTGACACCTTTACACAATGGAATACTGCTCAGTGGAAAAAAACAATGGAATTTTGAAACTCACAGGCATATGGATGGAACTTGAAGAAACCAATTTGAGTGAGGTAACCTAGTCACAAAAAGAGAAACATGGTATATACTCATTCATATATGGATTTTAGACATAGAACAAAGAATCACCAGCCTATAATTCACACTGCCAGCGAAACTAGGATACAAGGAGAATTCTAACAAATTCATGCAAGGTCCCTCATAGAAGGGGAAAGGAACAAGATCTGCTGAGCATATTGTGAGTGGGGGGGGGCAGTGAGTGGAGAGGGAGCTAGGAGAAAGAGAAGGGCAGGAGAGGAAAGCATATGGGACTAGGAAGATTGTGTCGGGAAGGAATAATGAGAGAGAGAGAGAGAGAGAGAGAGAGAGAGAGAGAGAGAGAGAGAGAGAGAGAGAGAGAGAGAATAAAAGAGGGAGACATTATAGGTTTGAAGAGAAAACTGACATTAAAAAAATGTCTAGAGACCTACAAGGATGACCCCAACTAACAATTTGAGCAACAGTGGAAAGGCTACCTTAAATGCCATTCCCTGATAATGAATTTGATGACTAACTTATTTACCATCATAGAGTCCTCATCTAGTGGCTGATGAAAACAGAAGCAGATACCAACAGATAAACACTGAGCCAAACTGGAATCCAGACGCAGAGAAGGAGAAGTGATAAGAAAATGGGGATAAGACCAGGCTATAGAAACCCACAGAGACAGCTGGAGCACATGAACCCTCAGACTAATAGCTGGGAATCCAGCACTGGACCAACTCAGACCCCCTGAACATGGGTCTTAGTTAGAAGGCCTTGGCAGTCTAAGGGACCTCTGACAGTGGAACCAGGATGTATCCCTGGTGCACAAAAGGATTTGGGGAGCACATTCCCCATGGAGGGATACTCCCTTAACCTAGAGGCAGGAGGGAGGCCCTAGTCCCTACTCCAAATGACTTGACAGATTTTGTTGATCCCTCCTGGAAGGCATCCCCATCCCTGTGGAGTGAGTGGGGCATGGGATGGGAGAGGGGTCAGGGATGGGATGGGATGAGAGGGTGGAGGGGCATGGCAGGGAGGGAGAGGGAACAGGTTTGATATGTAAAATAAGAAAAATAAAAATAATTTTAAATTGCCAAAAAAAATAATAAGAATGGAGAAAGGGCAGGCCTAATAGCTTATCCTAAAAAAGGCTGCCAATGATTAACACCAATGTTTTATTTATTGCAAAAAAAATTATCTCCTTTCTCTTAATATATACCATAATTTAAACACCAGAATTCAGATCATGAATGTCTAAAAATGTTTTTGTTGGACCATCCTGATTTAAATAAAAGTGACTTGTAGTAAAGTGGATATGACCTTTCTAAAAATAACAATTTTAGTTGGCATCAATACTGTCACTGCTTTCCCTTTCTCAGAATAGTGCTGAACTTAATTAGCAATGTTCCACTTTCCACAAAGATGAAGTATTACCTCAAAACATACTGAAAGGTTTCATAGTTAGATTTATATAACTAGCATTTAATTATGTTTAAATACTGGGAAAAATTTCACTGTCTCTGAACAAAGAAGTTATCTGCCTTTCAGTTTGTGTTCTCTGGCCTGTTACAGACAATGCTTAAAGATCAGAAATTAACTGTCTATGCTTAACAATGCCAATTCCCTATGTAAAAGGATGCCTTTTACTGCTGAGAGGCATTTTAGTATTGTTTATGTATAATATCAAACACTTCTTTAAATTAAGATGCTTTAAAAAAAGCTAGCAACTTAGATCCTTACTTTTAAATTTAAATTCTTTCTTTTTTTTTTTTTTTTTTTTTTGAGAGACAGGGTTTCTCTGTGTAGCTTTGGAGCCTTGTCCTGGAACTTGCTCTGTAGACCAGGCTGGCTTTGAACTAACAGAGATTTGCCTGCTTCTGCCTCCTGGATGGTGGGACTAAAAGCATGCACCACCAATGCCTGGCCTACTTTTAAATTCTTAATTATCTAAGTTGTAATTCAGAATTACCTTAAACACCATTCAGAAACACACAAACTGGAATATATGTGTGATTGATAGTAGCACTCTTTGTCACTTTATAAGATGGAAAGATTAAAATAAAGGAGATAGTTTGTAAGTTGTCAACAGTAAGAAGTTAATTAAAAACAATTACAGATCATGAATAAATAAACAAACAAAAATCCAAACACTTAAAATCACGAAGGAAGTATTAAAAACACAAAGTAGAATTGACTTTTACCAGTTAAGGACTGATATTCTTTTATATGCTACAACAGAAAAAAATGATAGTAGGTACTACCACCAGTGTTCTATATATAAAGACTAAAGGTACGGACTTCAAGCCACTCACAATCTACCAAAGAAGCAGAAATCCAAGCTCATGAACACTACTGAGTAACCATGAGCAACAAGCGTAACAAGACATTACATTAAAAGTCTTGCAGAGTTCCCCTTCTGGCATAATTGTATATGGAGTTCTGTGAACCCATTCCTTAATAAAACTGGCAAATTTATTTCAATTAAAACCATAATAGCCAACCATTAGAAATCTTGAGAAATGATCTTAAAGGCATATATCAAAAGAAGGAACATCTATTAAGACAATCTACTAAAACTGAGAAAGTAAATTAAATGAATGACAATTTATGGCATTTGACCTCAATTCTTTCCCTCTGTCCCTCTGGTGCAGCTAAAAACTGGCTGCTCTTCCCCCAAATGCCAGTTGGAAGTTTTTTTTTTTCTGCCACCAGCTACCTGCTGTTGAGGCTAAGTCTGTGGTGAATAGGGCTGAGAGTTTATATGGGGTAGACTCCTTTTTTTCTATCCAGCCCTCAATCATGGGATGGAGACAATGCCTTGGGTAGAGTGCCACTAAAAATACTGAGCTCTTGATTGACTTGGTCCCAGCTTGGGGTGGGGGTCCAGATTCTACAGGAAAGAGAAGCCCAAGAGACCTAGATTTGCCATTCAGTAGGATATTGCTGTGACTCACAGATTATTCCCTGCTAAGGAGAAAGGCAAGCCACAGAATAGAGGGCTCCAAATCTTCCCCAGTGGATATGACTTAATTTTCAAATGAGTATGACAAGTTCAAGCACAGGTTGTCTAAAATACCAAAGCAAACAAGAGAAAAAGAGGGGAGGGGGAAAGCCTCTTGGAGTCAAAAGAAACCTCTCTCTACAGTGCTGGGATTACATTCATGGCCCTATACATGCTATGCAAGCACTCTACCACTGAGGTACACTTATTCCACCTCACAAGAAATCTTAAACATCAATTTTCAGGAAAACATCAATTTTCAGGAACTACCTCTTCAAAGGAATGCTAATACGATCTGATCTGTTTGTGTAGCAATTTCTGCCCCTGTAGCAAGATGCTACTGAAAGCAGCAGAACAGGATGCAGGAGAGATGACTTGGTGCTAAGATTATTTCCTGCTCTTGCAGAGAACCTGGGTTCAGTTACCAGCATCCACATGACAGCTCCCAAATCTCTGTAACTCCACTTAAAGGGGTTATGATCCCTTCTTCTGGTCTCTGTGGTCACATGGCAGGCACATGGTGTATATACACATATATGCAAGTCAGTACATCTAAAATAAAAATGAGTATTTTTTGAAAAAGCAGCAGAACAATTAGCTATAAATTAGTAGAGTTTAAAAGTGAAATGTGGGGCTGGGTGTAGTGATGTACACCTTTAATCCTAGCACTCTGAAGGCACAGACATGCTGATCTCTAGGACTTTGAGTCCAGCCTGATACACATAGTAAGTCCTAGGCCAGTCAAGGCTACTTAGTGAGACCCTGTCTCAAACAACAACTACACAAAATAAGAAAAAAAAAGAGTATGGTTAAGGAGAAAAGAGACAAAGGAACCCTTGTCAAAACCACCATCATCTCAGGGTGACTATGGGCATATCCAAGACTATACTTCTGAGGCTATATTAGAACTTTACATTTCAAGATAGGGGTCAGTAATTAGTAAATGAACTTCATAAAATAATTCAGCTCCTCACTAAAGAAGAGGGCAAGCAAATAACAAAGCTGTGAGTGTGTGTACTCACTATTATATGACTGAAAACATCCAGTTTCCAACAAAACCGGTAAGACAGAATAATCAAATAATAGCAAAAAAAAAAAAAAGAAACACAACAGAAACAAGAAATCACACACTGGATTTAGTAGGCACAGACTCAACTTACCTATGTAAATATATTCAAAGAACTAAAGAAAACTGTGATTAAAGAAGTAAAGCATGATGACAATGCTCCGATAAACAGAATTTCAATAAAGAAACAAAGTGTAAAACAGGACCAACTGGGAAAAAAAATCCAGTGTTGTAAGGTATAATTAGAAACCTAAAGATCTCCAAGAGTAGATTTAAACTGATGGAAGAGTCATTGAACTGGAAATAGGTCCATTGGTATTAGGCAAGCTAAACAACAGAGAGAAAAAGAGATGAAAATTAACCAGAGCTTTAGAGTAAGTAATGTGAGGTACTTATTATGTGCATTAACATATAGGTAATGGGAATACCAGGAGAAACAAAGGGAAAGGATAACACCCTCCCTGCTACAAACTTCCTAAACTTACTGAAAAACATTAATTTTCGTATGACAGAAATTTAACAAACTCTAAGTAGTAGAAATACAAAGAGAGCCACAAATACAAACATTATATAAAATTGATAAAAGCTAAAAATGAGAAAATCTTGAAAGTAGTCAGAAAAAAAATTCAATTCTTCATACACCACCACAATAAGATCAACAACTTCTCATCAGAAACAATAAAAGTAAAAACACAGTGACCTACCAACTTTAAGGTGCTCTGAGTGATGGTTGCACATATCTGTGAAGTTGTTAAAAATCACTGAATTGTATACTTAAGCAGGTGAACTATAATGTGTATGTTTTATTACAACAATACTATGATAAAACACAAAAAAATCTGCACCAGAAGTTGTATGTTGATCAGGTGTGGCCTTGAACACATTTTTTTCAAACTTTGATTGATTCTTTGCGTATTTCATATCATGTATCCCAATCCCACCCTTCTGCCCTTGCAACCTTCCCCCAAAACAAGACAAAATTCAAAACACTCCAAAACCAAAGCATACAAACAGACCAAAACAAAGCAAAACAATACAAGCAAAAATAAAACAACAACAAAGGAAAAGATCTCATCATGTAAGCTGTAGAAATAAAATTAATATATTTTATAACTATTCCATACCCAAACACACATTTGCTTGTAGGATAATTTCATTTATGTAATTGAACAGGGATATCATGCACACTTTCTCCCTCTTATGTATCAATGTATATATGTATACATGTATGTTATGGCCAAACATTTACAAACCTAAATTTTTGTCAGGATTGATAGTATATGCCTGTCACCCCAGCTACTTGAGAAGTTGAGCAAGGAGGGATCTAAGTCCTAGGCCAGCCTGGGCTACACGGCAAGATATTGTCTGAAAAGGATAAGCGAAAATTAAAAACAGATTCCTAGCCATTTAATAATGTGAGCTTTCCTAAAATATCTATTTGGTAGTTTTCCGTGTTACAATAACAAATTACCATAAAATTGGTGGTCTAAAACTATACACATTTTTATGTTTCAGTAGGTCAGAAATGTAATCTGGCTTTATTTGCCAGCAGGGCTGCATCTCTTTCTAGAGGCCCTTTGGAGAATTTATTCCCTTGCCAAGCCAGTTTCTAGAGGACTCATATTCATTCCATGGACCCTGGGCATCTTTAACGCAAACAATGCTACATCTCTCAAATAATAATATCTATAATCAGATCTTTGTCTCTTTTTCACCTTTTCATTTTCAAAGACCCCTGTAATTACATTCAACCCAACCAAATAATTCAAGATTAACATCTCTATTTTAAAACCACTGCTTAGTATATAACCTTAATTTTCCTTTGCTATAAAACCTAACATATTTCTGTTCTTAGACTGATAGTTTTATCTTTTTTTAAAAACTTCCACACAAATATGCCAAATCTATTTTGATAAAAGTAAACAAATAGCATTGCTAAACTTGTGGGAACTCATGGACTCTAGACTGACAGCTGGGGAAACTGCATGGGATCCAACCAGGCCCTCTCTGCATGTGAGCAAGAGTTTTGTATTCTGGTCTGTTTGTGGGACCCCTGGCAGTGGGGCCAAGATCTATCCCTAGTGCTTGAGCTAGGTTTATGAAGCCCATTCCATATGGTGGAATGCCTTGCTCAGCCTTGATACAGGGGTGGGGTAGGGTCTTGGTCCTGCCTCAACTAAATGTGCTAGGCTTTGTTGATTCCCCATGGTTTGATTTACCCCTTTCTAAGGAGTAATGTGGGAGGCCTTCTGAACGCTGCAAATATATGTTGCTTTTATTAGATGATGAATAAAGCTGTTTTAGCCAATGGACAGGCAGGATTTAGCTAGGCAGAAATCCCGAACAAAGAAGCAGGGAAAAGAAAGACAAAGGGCAGAGGCCATGTAGCTACCAGGAACATGCCTGAGCATTCTCTGGTAAGCCAAGACCACATAGAGATACACAGACTAATAGAAACAACTTATTAACAAAGAGCTAGCCAAGAAGAAGTCTGAGCCATAGGCCAAACAGTTTATAATTACTATAAGCCTCTGTGTGTTTATTTGGGACTAAACAGCTACAGAAAGGACAGGACAGAAACTTCTGTCAACAGAGGAGTCGGTTGGGGGAAGTAGCAGGAGGGGAGGGAGGGAGAACTGTGGTTGGTATGTGAAATGAATAAAAAATATAGTGTTGGAACAGTGCTAGAGTGAAAACCTCAACCAAAGTCTAACTTGTAATACAAATTTTAATTCAAGATAGAATATACACTAGGGGTAAAATGCATAAAATATTTAGAAAAAGCCTAAGAAGCCAACAAGATTGCATGGAATTAAAAAGCAAAAGAAACAACAAGGTAAAGAGATAGTCTACAAAACTACAAAAATGTTTTCTAGCTATATAACTGACAGAGGATAGTTAGAACAGGGTTTCTTATTTTTTTCCATTGAAAATTCCCTTTCTTGAGAAACTTTTACACAACTTCAGGTAGACAAATCAATTTGTTGATAACATCTGTAATAGGAAACTTAAAGTCAACTCTTTGGTATACACATACAAATTTTTAAATTTGCACACCAATGAGATGATTTTTACATGAAGAATGGAATCTCAGCTGACTATCTGATACATCACACATGGAGAATCTTCAACGTTTTCCAAACCTGATAATTTTAAAAATATATTTTTATTTGTCAGTGTGTGTATGAGAGGACATGTCACATGCACATGCCCAAGAAGGCCAGAAGAGGTATTGAATTTCCTAGAACTGAAATTACAGGCAGTTGTGAGCCACATGATTGCTAGTCTTATAAAGGACCAAGAACTCTTAACATGGCTGAGCCACCCCACTGATGTTTTGATTTTCTGTCAGTGCTGACAGTGTCACTTCACACAGATATAGTAGTAAATGGCACAAATATGTTTAGAACCATGTTAGAAATTGTTGAAAATTCTATCCTCATACCAAGGCAAAACTGATTTAGTATTTTTATGTGAAATTAAATCCAAATTAAATCAAATAGCAACTTTTTAAAGATAAGGACCTCATTATATAACCCTAGCCAGTCTGTGAGTTTGTATGTTGAACAAGGCTGAGCTAGAACTCACAAAGATCCACCTGGAGTACTGGATTAAAGGAAGGAGTGTGCTACACCTGGCTTCAAGCAGCCATTAAAAAAAGATTTATCTATTATTTTTATGTGTCTGTGTCTGCATGGGTTTATGTGCATCATATGCATGCAAGAGACTGTGAAGGCCAAAAAAGGGTGTCAATCTCTTGGCACAGGAGTTATAAGCAGTTATGAACTGCCATATGGGTGCTGGGAACTGAGCCCAGGTCCTCTCCAAGAGTGCTCTTAATTGCTGAGCCATTTCTCCAGTCCTATCTAATCAATACTATCCCAACTATATACTAATTTAATTTTTTTTTCTGTTGCTATCATTGATACAACCAAAACAGTTTTCACTAGTGAACTGTTTTGGCAATCTTAAGTTATCTTAGCTTTATTGATGAATAACTTACATGCCATCCAATTTGTTTTAAGTGTACAATGCAATAGAGGATAGCATATAACACATTTGTGAAACCATCAACATTATCCATATTTTGTAACTTTTCTATCTCCCCACAACGGACCTTTGTATCATTTACAGTTCTAGTTTCCATTCTTACCCCAATCTACTTCATGCTTCTGTATAGATTTATCTATTTTAGACAGTTCTTATAGATAAAATCATATGATAATTCTCTTCTCTTGCCTTTGAATGTTCTGATTATGGTAGCATACTATGATAACAAGCCTGTTTTTTTCACTTGCTTTTTTTATTACATGTATCAGTGATTTGTTCCTTTTAATTACCAAATTTGCCACATTTATTTGTTGAAAAACATCTCAGTTGTTTCCAGTTTTAAGCTATGAATAAAACTGCCCTAAATATTTGTGTGACCATAAGTTTTCATTTATCTGGAATAAGTGCCTAGGAGTATAACTGCTAATTTTCTGGTATTTGAATGCTTACTTTTTCAAGAAATGACCAATACAAATGCACAAACCTTTCTTCCTATATATATTTTAAGCTAGTATTGTGCTCTGCATATTGCAAAGCTGCTTTAAAGATGTAACCTTTTAATAAATTTAATAAATTTTAAAGATTATTTTGTATGTATGAATGTTTTTCCTGCATGTATGTATGTATGTATCACACCACGTGCATGCCTGGTGTCCATGAAGGTAAAAATGGAAAAAAAAACCACCTTGAAATGAGTCACAACATACTATAAGCTGGTATTCCAGAGTGAACAAAAAAGGTAAGCAAGTACTAAGATTTATTTCTTTTTCCAGACTGCAATATGATCCATTATTTTATGTTCCTGCCATTACAGCCAACAGCTGCTTACTGCAACCATGTATTCTCCATTATGTTAGTCATGAATAAAGTAACTAATGAAAATATCTGTGTCTGTTAAGAAATCTGTCTCTTTATACCCAACTATTTCTTGACCCTAATTAATTTTCCTTCGAATAATTTTAAATTGATTTCTTTCCCTTCACTTGAAAATGTTTGGAAAATAGTCTACAACCTGTCTTCTCCTTTTCATTTACAAACAGGTCACCTAGCTGCATGTTTCCCAACCTGAATGAATGACATGTAGCCTAGAGTTCCTATCCTTTATATCAGTCCCAGTTGTCAGACAGCCAACCTTAGAAGCAGCTCCCTGCTTTACTGTAGTTGATCATAGGCA
The DNA here is from genome assembly GCA_030556225.1 of Cricetiscus sungorus. Taxonomy (NCBI): domain Eukaryota; kingdom Metazoa; phylum Chordata; class Mammalia; order Rodentia; family Cricetidae; genus Cricetiscus; species Cricetiscus sungorus. The sequence goes on along the minus strand of JANBXA010000609.1, from coordinate 20,734,652 downwards.
AAATGGGGATTAGTTGAAAACAGCCTAATTGCTCGCTCAACTGAATCCAACCTACTTAATGGGCCCACAGGTGCCAACTACTCTTCTAACTAGTGATACAGCAGAGTTAACTGGTAAAACTTAAAAAGCAGTTATTAATGATTACCTATGCCTACTATTATTGAGTTAATTTAGATACAAACTAAACTTACAAAGGAGACACTGCTACCGGGATCCAATATGGAAGATGACATAACTAATGCTATGATCATTGAATGGTTAAACACTTGATCAAAGAAGAAGCCTTAAGAGTAGCCACACAAATACTAAATGTTAAGTTTTCTCATCCTATCTAATGCCAAGGCAGTCATAAGATATTTCCCCAGACCAGCAATAATGGCACCTGCAACTAGCAGTTAACAAGAACATCAGAGCTAATATTATTTAAACTCCTTCATGGGAACTCAGCATTGATATTAGAATCCTTTTTTTAGTTATAATCACCTTCTCATTTCTATCACTTCAGTAAAGACAAGGCAGATACCAACTCAAAAGATTAATTATACACATGTAACTATGAAATTTTTTTTGTTTTCAAAACAAATATACCAAAAGTCATACATCCAATTGCAAGAAGGTTTCTGGGAAAGCCTCTAGAATAGCAAATGTTTATTACAGCAATATATTCTCTCTAAATACACACAGAACAGTTTTTTTGGTTTTTGGTTTTTTTTGTTTTGTTTTGTTTTGTTTTGTTTTGGATTTGCTTTCTGTTCCTTTGGCATGGTGTTTCTTCAAATAAAGGTCAATAGAGAATGACTTTACGTTTTGAAAGCAATCAAGTGTATATTCAAAGTGAAGATGCCATTGAGGTGTGTGAAAAGTTTTAATTAGAAACAAGGCAAGAAAACACATTTCAAAGCTAATTTATAATTTCAACTGAATGACTCAACTATCATTAGCTATGAGGCTAAAATTTCAAATGATCACACATATACACAAAACAAGCAAGCAAAACAAAACAAAACAAAACCTTAAATTCTCCATAACTTTCAATGCACACTTTAAACTTCTAGCCAATGCATCTTAATCACTTCATAATGTGGTCAGAGCTAGCTTTTCATCTCACTTCCCTTATACAGTCTCCTCTTCTGTGACATTAAGTCCTTCACTGTGCCCCACTTGCATGTTATGGTACTTTCTTTTTTAAAAATTACTTTTATTTCATGTGTTTTGAGTGTTTGCCTGCACATGTGAGTGTGTACCATATGAGTGACTGGTGCCTACTGAAGTCAGAGGAGGGTGTTGGGTTCCCTGAAATTAGGAGTTACAAATGGTTGTGAGCCACCATGTGGATCCTGGAAATAGAACCCAGGTCCTCTGCAAGTGCGGCAAGTGCTCTTAACCACTGAAGCCATCTTTCTTGAATGGATGCATTTGTGCACATTCCTTTTCTAGAGCATCCTCTAAGTCAATATCATCGCTATTTCTGCACATATAGTGCCCAACTCTGTAACTGACTTTGATATTCACTAAATAAAGTAAATCATTAATTCCTTTGGTAGTTTAGTGGCTTTGAAAACAATTTCAGAAAGTAGAGTTCCAAAAACCTTCTGAATGGTAGAGTAAATAGCTAATTTCTAAGGATGGAATTATGGAATGCTATGAAGCAAATGCTTTGCAGTCGTGCCTAAGAAGGATTGATGACTCAAATATTGAACAGAAATAAACTAAAAGTTCCATTCTTTTACTAATAGAACTTTTTTTCTAATACTCCATTCTACCAGGATAATGGATTACAGTTTTATAAAATATGACGGATGGCACTACATTTTAGAAAGCAGGGTTCTGGGCTTTAAAAATTCTCCCCCAAAGAATACCTAAGTTAATAGCAACTACTACTTTGATAAGACATGAAAATATAACAATATATTTCAAAGAATAAATATTCTAGAGCTAGGTGTGTTTCTTGGTTACTTTTTTATTGCTACTTGTTGATGGAAGAGTCTATTTCAGCTTACACTTCCAGGAAACATCAGTAACAGAAGTCAGGACAGGGTCTCAAGGCAAGAACCAAGAGGCAAGGTTTGATGTGGAGACCATGGAAAAATGATGCTTACTGGCTTGCTTTCCTCAAGGCGTTCTCAGCCTGCTTTGTTATACACTCTAGGACCACAAGCACAGTATTGGTATCACCAATAATATGCTAAGCCCTACATCAATCTCTAATTAATAAAATGTACCACAGGCTTGCCCACAGAACAATCTTGTGGGTGCATTGAGGTTCCTTCTTCCCAAATGACTCTAGCTTTTGTCGAGTTGACAAAAAACTAGCCAGTGTAGCACAGTAGCCAGTAATCCCAGAATTTGGGAGGCTAATAGGTTCACAAGTTTGAGGTCAGCCTGGGCTATACAAAGGGAAAAAACCTAAAAAAGAATTTATGAGAAATTTCCCCTTTTCAGTGAAACTAAAACCAACACAATGACAAATTTAGAATATTTTCAAAACACTGTTATGATGAATGTTAAGAATTGCTATTGCTATAAATCAAAATGTTTAAGTATCAGCAATTTAGCAATTTCACATGGTTAAATATATTTCAGGATTTTGTTCACATAAAAAAAAAAACAAGCAAAGAAATGTTTCTTTCCTTTGGTTTTCTTCTTTCATCTTCAAAGTCCATACTCACTCTAGAGAACTTTTATTCCTATGAACTTTTGAGGACAAAAAATACACAAAGACTTTCTGAAATGCATACTTTTTAGTTCAAAACTCCTAGTTTTCTTTAGAAGTTATACTTCATTTACTGGACTCAAGGTAACTGGCCTGTGCATTCCCAGAGAGGTATCAGGTCTTTCAACCTACACCTCAAATTTCCAGGTCAGATCTGAGCACTACCTTCCCATGTTCCATTTGCATACTGTACATAGGCCATCACAGAAAAGATTCCTGGTGGCCTTTAGTGCAAGGAGAGGTTTTCGACAAAAAAGTGCTCTATCATTGTGTGCTTAGTGGAAGTTGGGGTTTATGTGAGCCAAACAGTCTAGGGTTTTTGTTGTTACTACTGTTGTTATTTTTGTGTGTGTTGTTTATTTTGTGTATGTTTTCTTGTTTTTGTTTTTGCTTGCCTTGCCTTGGAGTTGTATACAGGTAGCTGTCATCTCTGGGTCTCTTGAGAAGGAGGGGAACCTTCATGGACACCATATCTAGCCCTGCATATATGGCCAGAGTAGTGAGGAGTCACAGGTGCTTCAACTAACTACCACACTCCCAGATCACAGTCACATGCTCAGAATAGAGATTCAATTTTGATCCTTTTGAGACATTATTTCACAGATCATCCACTATACAAACATGTAATCAATGTAATGCTTTTGTGTGTTCATGGGGTTTTGAACTGCTAAATTTCCTGAATTGAAATTTTAAGAAATTTCTGCAAAGAAAGAAGATCCTGTGCTTTTAAGGTTTCTGTTAGAAATGTAAAAGAGAGGCTGCAAAACTTTACCACCTCACCTTTGTTCCCTCAGTATCCATTAAAGATTATTTTTTATAGTTCTATAACGTCTTTATATATATACATACATTTATAAATAATATTTTCTTATTTTACATATGGATCCCAGTTCCCTTTCCCTCCCTCCCTCCCTCCCATCCTATTCCCCCCCCCCACTCCTCAGGGAGGGTGATGCCTTCCCAGAGGGATCATCAAAATCTGTCAAGTCATTTGGAGTTTTAATAAGATCTTTCATCCAGTGGTTTTATGTAGCTTTTCTCTACTTCCACAAGATTATTTCAGTATAATTATGTTCTCCCTTAGGAAGTACCACCTCTGATACACAAAATAAGATGAAACAATTGTGTCAAATTGTACAAACAAAAATATTTCACTTTTATCAATTTAAAAGTTATAAAAACTAAAATTGCCCAATCTATCACATATGTAGTGATTTTAAACATCAGGCATTCCCAGGTAACTGGTATTAACATTTTGCCATTGTTGTTTATTTAGTGCTTTCCTAGGTTTTAGTTTCAGAAGCCAACAGACAGTTGATAACATCACAACTACCAAAAAACAAATCCAGTGTTCCACTGTAGACAGTATTGATGATGCTTTATTTGTAGGTACTAGTTTAGAAGTAAAGACAAGGCACCTCACATGTTCCTTCTCAAATGGCCCAGAGAAAAACTCAATAAAGATTTAAAGGAACATGGGTTAGAATTTGGGAAGCTTGGATGTTAGACCAAATTTCTAATCCATAATCCATTAGCAAACCATTTTATTATAGTGGCTTTGTTTTGGGTCTTAATCTGATAAAAACAAACTCCCCTAAAAAATTTCCTAATTCATGGGCATTTATTCTTTCCAAACTGCAGATCTAATAACACTTGGTGTAACCCTTTCATTGCTTACTGGTGCTCACAACCACTTTCTAAGAGTGGTATAGAGGAATAGAGTATGCCAAGTTTATGGCCAACACTGAATGTTCAGAGAATGAGCCAGTATCATCACCAGAGAGCCCCTTTCTCTGCTCTGGCTCTTCATAAGGCTTATTTTCTTCTTTAAAAATATTTAAGCCAGATGTGATAATTCATGCTTTAATTCCAGCACTTGGAACAGAGATAAGTTGATCTCTGTGAGTTTGAGACCAGCCTGGTCTGCATGAAGAGTTTTAGGCCAGCCAGGGCTACAGAGAGAGAACCTGTCTTAGAAAAAAATTCAACTGTACATGACAGTCTACACCTGTGATCCTAGCACTTGGAAAGTGGAGACAGGAGGACTGGGACTTCAAGGCCAAATCTGGTTATGCAGATTTTTAGACGAGCTTGTGAAATATAGTATAGTCTGTCAAAAACAAAGCTAACAAAGAACCCAGTTTTTTTTTTTAAGGTAGTGAACCTCACTACAAATTCAGTGCCCACATTTTGCACTGGGGTAATCATGCAGTTGCCCTCTGGCTGGCATATACCAAAATCCCAGACTCCAAGAAAGAAAACAGGCATTCAGCATAAACCACATGACAGTACCAACACAGTTCAAGTACAATAAGCTACCTTTATTAATTCTAGGAATGAATGGCAGAACCTTCCTGAAAATCAACTTCCCAAAGGAAAGTACGGGATCAATAAATAAATAAATAAATAAATAAATAAATAAATAAATAAATAAATAAATAAAATTTAAAAATATTTAAAAAATAAATAAAATAAAAAATAAAGCCTACTATGATAACACTTTTATTCTTTTGTAAAGATGCCAAATATTAGCCTAGCTAGATACCCAGATGTCTTTCTCAGACTTCAAAAGAGGTATGAAAAACAGTACTCTGATCAGGAGACTAAAGGAACAAGATGGGAGAATCACCTATGCTCCCCAAGCATGGTATAGCACATGCCTCAAATCCCTGCAGTTGGGAGGCAGAGGCAGAGGCAGAGGCAGAGGCAGAGGGGTTACTCTAAGTTCAAAGCAAGTCTGAGCTACACAAGCCCCTGGGCCTTAAGGTCAAGGAAAGGAAAGAGAGAGGAATGTGTATTCCCCTTCCTGATAGCAAGAAAAGACAACAATAACTGCTTCCCGGGAGAGGCAAAGCCAGAACCAGAGCCAAGTTTGGACTCATAACAGATATTGCCTGGTGCCTAGATTTAAATTTCAAGTGTGTAAACTTGGCTAGTTAACCAAACAAAGCTTTATCTTTGGAAGTAAGATATTCACATAGACTGTGGCTATTAATCACTTGCATTCCTTGATTAAACTTTGTATGGCTTCCAATCCTCTTTCAGAACTATACAGCTGTCAGAGGTGGTGCCAACTTTTTTTTTTAACCCCACCTGTGTCCCTTTAGTCTCTGTGATTCAATGACTGATGTCTCTTTTCAGTGCCTGCAGCATGTTATTTTCTTCTCCCATGGCTTTGTATGTGCTATCCTACCATCTTACTCTGGATTACCCATCATTATTCTACCTTACTGAATACATTATACATCGGGTTTCAATTCAATCTACATTTCCTCAGGGCACTCTTCTCTCACCTGCTTCAGAATCTTTGTCACTTGCTTTTCAGAACTAATAATTGTTTTTTGTATATAAAATATCTATGAGCACATTAGAGTCCATTTTTAACATCCCTATACTTTAAGAAAGTAAGAAGCATCTGGGTCATTCACATGATAACTCCCTAATACAGCACTCATTTTGTAATGAGTGCTCAGTATGAATGAAAGATTAATGAGAACCTACTTTAAGTCCATTTGAATGGAATCTGAGTAACTGCCTCTTCCCCCAAATGTATGTATGTATGTGTGTATGTGTGTGTGTCTCCTATGTCTAAGACATGGACCAGCAAGTTATCTTAAGGTTTATATTTATTTTTTGGCAGTGCTGGGGGTAGAACCCAGGGCCTTATGCAAGGTAGACAAGTACTCTACCACTGAGCTGCACTACCAGTCACAACCCAGGGTTTAAAATAATAGGAAAGAGGCACTGTATCTGATATAGATATTCTGATTAGAAGAAAACTTAAATCACAGGAAGTTAAAATGAAAGGTAGAAAAGTTGAGGCTGCTGTGGGTACCAGATATAACCATTCCCAAAAGCAGCGATCTGTGTCCTATTCATTTACCAGTAAACCCTGTTTCTTAAGCTAACTTAAGTTAAATTTTGACATGTGTACCTAAAAGTTCAGTTATAAAACTGGCTAGAATTAGACATATAGCTGGTACAAAAAAACAAGAGAAAACCTATCGGTAAATCTAATCTATGATGACTCTAGCTACTAGCCTACAGAGTCCTTAATAGCTTCTCAGAAGAACAGGCTTGTTTATGGTATATGACAAAAAGATGAGCTAGGTGTGATGGCACATGCTTATAATCCTAGAATTTGGTAAGTGGGTATGGAGGACCACTAGTTCAAGCCAGGCTTTGGGTAATGATCTCTACACCATCCTTTATACAATGTCAAAAAAAAAAAAAAAAAAAAAACACAAAAAAAAAAAAACCCAAGAAGGAGGAAAAGAAAAGATAGGAAAAGGACAAAAAAACTGTCCTAACTACAAAGTACAACAGGTATCCAGGCTTATTACCTTAAAAATTAATAGTGGAAACTAAAACAAACTAGATCCCCAATAGGGTAATAAAAGAAATAGTCGTCGTTAGTAGCAAATACAGAGTTTCTGAAAATATGACACTATGAATTTACTTGTAGATGTACTTTTTATTTATTGAGAAAATTACAGATATATTGTATGAAGAGGCAGCTAACATATCTCATAGGATTTTATTGTTGAGAAGATAAAGGATCCAGACTATAGACAGGTAACATGAAAGGAAATGTTATATGATGGAGTTGTTGCTCTAGTCCGGTTTTAATTAGAACTCTCATCAGTGACCCATGGTTATTAACCCTCAGAAGAATAACATAAATCAGAGGAAAGGAGAAAACTCAAAAGCTAATATTATAAGTAGTACAAGTATATGACATACGGTAAAGTGACTACAATTTTTCTATTTGTTTGTTTTTCAAAACAAGGTTTCTCTATGCAATAGTCGTGGCTGACCTAGAACTCACTTTGTAGACCAAGCTGGCCTTAAACTCACAGAGATCTGCATTACCTGTGCTTCCCAAGTGCTGGATTAAAGTTGTGCACCACTGCCTACCTAACTACAATTTTTAAACATCCAGTCTTTCTTTAAAAAGATGATAGGAGGGAGGCCCTAGTCCCTACTCCAAATGACATGACAGATTTTGTTGATCCCTCCTGGAAGGCATCACCCTCCCTGTGGAATGGGATGGGAGGGGAGTGGGAGGAGGAGGTAGGAGGGGAGGGGAGTGGGCGGGTGGCGTGGGAAGGAGGGAGAGTGAACTGGGATCAATATGTAAAATAAGAAAAAATGCAAAAAAAAAATAAAGATGATAGAAGTTAATCTTTTTCCCCCCTCAAGGAACAACAAAAAAGAACCATTTAATTACTAATTTTACAGACAATACTAGTCTGAAGTGTTTGAACCCAAATTTCTCTGTGTTGAACTATACAATATAGTTCAGTTTTTTATAGTAGTATCACCAAAGGGTGATTTACCTACTAAATATGGAACAAATTCAGAAAGTTCAGCTTGACAACAAGTGTACACCTATATTTCAACCTAAGAGGAGGAGAGAAGAGCATGTGGAACCAGGAAGATTGAGACAGGGGAGGAACAGACTAGAGGAAAAAAAGAGAGAGAGAGATACCATAAAAGAGGGAGCCATTATAGGTTTGAAGAGAAAACTGACTCTAGAGAAATGTCCAGAGACCTACAAGGATGACCCCAACTAACAATCTGAGCAACAGTGGAAAGGCTACCATAAATGCCCTTCCCTGATAATGAGATTGATGACTAATTTATCCACCATCATAGCTGATGGAAATAGAAGCAGAAACCCACAGTTAAACACTGAGCCAAACTGGAATCCAGATGCAAAGAAGGAAGACAAGACCAGGCTGCAGAAACACATAGAGACAGCTTACCTGAAGAAGGAGTAGCTAATAGGCTCCCAGACTGATAGTTGGAAAACCAGCATTGGACTGACCCAGACCCCCTGAACATGGATCTCAGCTAGAAGGCCTGGGCAGTCTAAGGGAGCTCTGACAGTGGAACCAGGATGTATCTCTGGTACACAAAAGGACTTTGGGAGCACATTCCCCTTGGAGGGATACTCCCTTAGTCTAGAGGCAGGAGGGGAGGGCCTAGTCTCTACTCCAAATGACTTGACAGATTTTGTTTAACCTATCCCAGAAGGCATCACCCTCCCTGCGGAGTGTGGGCGGGAATGGGATGGGAGGGTGGTGGTGGGGGGCATGGGAGGGAGGGAGGGGGAACTGGGATCATTATGTAAAATAAGAAAACAAACCAAAAGAACAAAAAATAAAAGCAAATTCAGTAACTGCTTAGGCTTCTGTCAACAGGAAAATGGCTAGATAGAATAAAATCTATTCAGACTCTGGGATACTTAAAGAAGTTAACAACAATGAAGTAGGTCTACATATTAACTACAATGAGTTAAGAAACCTAAAATTCATCTGGAGCCTCTTGAGGCCTGGAGACTGCACACACAAGGAAGCCCATCCAAGAGGACTGGCCACAGAAAGAGCTGGCCTTTCCATGCCCTGCTGGGAGCCTCATGAGGACTGGGGACTGCACACACATAGGGGGACCTGTCCCAACGGACCAGCCCACCCAGAGTCTGCCAGTGCCCTAGTCCCACCTCCACCCACTGGAAGAGGAGAGCCATCTAAGTATTGGACCTTCTTGCCCCCACCAGAAGAGAACCTTGGTCCCATACCCACCAGGAGAGGGAGAGATCCCACTCTGGAAGAAGGGATGGGTAGATGACAGTACAAGAACTCAGTCAACAACAGAAAGAACACTACATGTCCCCAGAGCCCAATTCTCCCACCAAAGCAAACCTGAATATCCAAACACACCAGATGAAGCAAAAGTGAATGACCCTAAAAACAACTTCATGAAAATGACAGCTACCCTAAAAAAGGAAATGAGAATTTCTTTAAAGAAATGGAAAAAAAAAACAAACCTAAAAATTCCAGGAAAACACAATCAAACAGTTGAAGGAATTAAAAATGGAAATAGAAGCAATCAAGAAAGAACACATGGAAACAACCCTGGATATAGAAAACCAAAAGAAGAGACAAGGAGCTGTAGATACAAGCTTCACCAACAGAATACAAGAGATGGAAGAGAGAATCTCAGGAGCAGAAGATTCCATAGAAATCATTGACTCAACTGTCAAAGATAATGTAAAGCGGAAAAAGCTACTGGTCCAAAACATACAGGAAATCCAGGACTCAATGAGAAGATCAAACCTAAGGATAATAGGTATAGAAGAGAGTGAAGACTCCCAGCTCAAAGGACCAGTAAATATCTTCAACAAAATCATAGAAGAAAACTTCCCTAACCTAAAAAAAGAGATACCCATAGACATACAAGAAGCCTACAGAACTCCAAATAGATTGGACCAGAAAAGAAACACCTCCCGTCACATAATTGTCAAAACACCAAACGCACAAAATAAAGAAAGAATATTAAAAGCAGTAAGGGAAAAAGGTCAAGTAACATATAAAGGCAGACCTATCAGAATCACACCAGACTTTTCGCCAGAAACTATGAAGGCCAGAAGATCCTGGACAGATGTCATACAGACCCTAAGAGAACACAAATGCCAGCCCAGGTTACTGTATCCTGCAAAACTCTCAATTAACATAGATGGAGAAACCAAGATATTCCATGACAAAACCAAATTTACACAATATCTTTCTACAAATCCAGCACTACAAAGGATAATAAATGGTAAAGCCCAACATAAGGAGGCAAGCTATACCCTAGAAGAAGCAAGAAACTAATCGTCTTGGCAACAAAACAAAGAGAATGAAAGCACACAAACATAACCTCACATCCAAATATGAATATAAAGGGAAACAATAATCACTATTCCTTAATATCTCTCAATATCAATGGCCTCAACTCCCCAATAAAAAGACATAGATTAACAAACTGGATACGCAATGAGGACCCTGCATTCTGCTGCCTACAGGAAACACACCTCAGAGACAAAGACAGACACTACCTCAGAGTGAAAGGCTGGAAAACAACTTTCCAAGCAAATGGTCAGAAGAAGCAAGCTGGAGTAGCCATTCTAATATCAAATAAAATCAATTTCCAACTAAAAGTCATCAAAAAAGATAAGGAAGGACACTTCATATTCATCAAAGGAAAAATCCACCAAGATGAACTCTCAATCCTAAATATCTATGCCCCAAATACAAGGGCACCTACATACGTAAAAGAAACCTTACTAAAGCTCAAAACACACATTGCACCTCACACAATAATAGTGGGAGATTTCAACACCCCACTCTCATCAATGGACAGATCATGGAAACAGAAATTAAACAGAGATGTAGACAGACTAAGAGAAGTCATGAGCCAAATGGACTTAACGGATATTTATAGAACATTCTATCCTAAAGCAAAAGGATATACCTTCTTCTCAGCTCCTCATGGTACTTTCTCCAAAATTGACCATATAATTGGTCAAAAAACGGGCCTCAACAGGTACAGAAAGATAGAAATAATCCCATGCGTGCTATCGGACCACCACGGCCTAAAACTGGTCTTCAATAACAATAAGGGAAGAATGCCCACATATACGTGGAAATTGAACAATGCTCTACTCAATGATAACCTGGTCAAGGAAGAAATAAAGAAAGAAATTAAAAACTTTTTAGAATTTAATGAAAATGAAGATACAACATACTCAAACTTATGGGACACAATGAAAGCTGTGCTAAGAGGAAAACTCATAGCGCTGAGTGCCTGCAGAAAGAAACAGGAAAGAGCATATGTCAGCAGCTTGACAGCACACCTAAAAGCTCTAGAACAAAAAGAAGCAAATACACCCAGGAGGAGTAGAAGGCAGGAAATAATCAAACTCAGAGCTGAAATCAACCAAGTAGAAACAAAAAGGACCATAGAAAGAATCAACAGAACCAAAAGTTGGTTCTTTGAGAAAATCAACAAGATAGATAAACCCTTAGCCAGACTAACGAGAGGACACAGAGAGTGTGTCCAAATTAACAAAATCAGAAATGAAAAGGGAGACATAACTACAGATTCAGAGGAAATTCAAAAAATCATCAGATCTTACTATAAAAACCTATATTCAACAAAATTTGAAAATCTTCAGGAAATGGACAATTTCCTAGACAGATACCAGGTACCAAAGTTAAATCAGGAACAGATAAACCAGTTAAACAACCCCATAACTCCTAAGGAAATAGAAGCAGTCATTAAAGGTCTCCCAACCAAAAAGAGCCCAGGTCCAGACGGGTTTAGTGCAGAATTCTATCAGACCTTCATAGAAGACCTCATACCAATACTATCCAAACTATTCCACAAAATTGAAACAGATGGAGCACTACCGAATTCCTTCTATGAAGCCACAATTACTCTTATACCTAAACCACACAAAGACACAACAAAGAAAGAGAACTTCAGACCAATTTCCCTTATGAATATCGACGCAAAAATACTCAATAAAATTCTGGCAAACCGAATCCAAGAGCACATCAAAACAATCATCCACCATGATCAAGTAGGCTTCATCCCAGGCATGCAGGGATGGTTTAATATACGGAAAACCATCAACGTGATCCATTATATAAACAAACTGAAAGAACAAAACCACATGATCATTTCATTAGATGCTGAGAAAGCATTTGACAAAATTCAACACCCCTTCATGATAAAAGTCCTGGAAAGAATAGGAATTCAAGGCCCATACCTAAACATAGTAAAAGCCATATACAGCAAACCAGTAGCTAACATTAAACTAAATGGAGAGAAACTTGAAGCAATCCCACTAAAATCAGGGACTAGACAAGGCTGCCCACTCTCTCCCTACTTATTCAATATAGTTCTTGAAGTTCTAGCCAGAGCAATCAGACAACAAAAGGAGATCAAGGGGATACAGATCGGAAAAGAAGAAGTCAAAATATCACTATTTGCAGATGATATGATAGTATATTTAAGTGATCCCAAAAGTTCCACCAGAGAACTACTAAAGCTGATAAACAACTTCAGCAAAGTGGCTGGGTATAAAATTAACTCAAATAAATCAGTTGCCTTCCTCTATACAAAAGAGAAACAAGCCGAGAAAGAAATTAGGGAAACGACACCCTTCATAATAGACCCAAATAATATAAAGTACCTCGGTGTGACTTTAACCAAGCAAGTAAAAGATCTGTACAATAAGAACTTCAAGACACTGAAGAAAGAAATTGAAGAAGACCTCAGAAGATGGAAAGATCTCCCATGCTCATGGATTGGCAGGATTAATATAGTAAAAATGGCCATTTTACCAAAAGCAATCTACAGATTCAATGCAATCCCCATCAAAATACCAATCCAATTCTTCAAAGAGTTAGACAGAACAATTTGCAAATTCATCTGGAATAACAAAAAACCCAGGATAGCTAAAACTATCCTCAACAATAAAAGGACTTCAGGGGGAATCACTATCCCTGAACTCAAGCAGTATTACAGAGCAATAGTGATAAAAACTGCATGGTATTGGTACAGAGACAGACAGATAGACCAATGGAATAGAATTGAAGACCCAGAAATGAACCCACACACCTATGGTCACTTGATTTTTGACAAAGGAGCCAAAACCATCCAATGGAAAAAAGATAGCATTTTCAGCAAATGGTGCTGGTTCAACTGGAGGTCAACATGTAGAAGAATGCAGATCGATCCATGCTTATCACCCTGTACAAAGCTTAAGTCCAAGTGGATCAAGGACCTCCACATCAAACCAGACACACTCAAACTAATAGAAGAAAAACTAGGGAAGCATCTGGAACACATGGGCACTGGAAAAAATTTCCTGAACAAAACACCAATGGCTTATGCTCTAAGATCAAGAATCGACAAATGGGATCTCATAAAACTGCAAAGCTTCTGTAAGGCAAAGGACACTGTGGTTAGGACAAAACGGCAACCAACAGATTGGGAAAAGATCTTTACCAATCCTACAACAGATAGAGGCCTTATATCCAAAATATACAAAGAACTCAAGAAGTTAGACGAGAAACACAAATAACCCTATTAAAAAATGGGGTTCAGAGCTAAACAAAGAATTCACAGCTGAGGAATGCCGAATGGCTGAGAAACACCTAAAGAAATGTTCAACATCTTTAGTCATAAGGGAAATGCAAATCAAAACAACCCTGAGATTTCACCTCACACCAGTCAGAATGGCTAAGATCAAAAACTCAGGTGACAGCAGATGCTGGCGAGGATGTGGAGAAAGAGGAACACTCCTCCATTGTTGGTGGGATTGCAGACTGGTACAACCATTCTGGAAATCAGTCTGGAGGTTCCTCAGAAAATTGGACATTGAACTACCTGAGGACCCAGCTATACCTCTCTTGGGCATATACCCAAAAGATGCCCCAACATATAAAAAAGACACGTGCTCCACTATGTTCATCGCAGCCTTATTTATAATAGCCAGAAGCTGGAAAGAACCCAGATGCCCTTCAACAGAGGAATGGATACAGAAAATGTGGTACATCTACACAATGGAATACTACTCAGCTATCAAAAACAACGACTTTATGAAATTCGTAGGCAAATGGTTGGAACTGGAAAATATCATCCTGAGTGAGCTAACCCAATCACAGAAAGACACACATGGTATGCACTCACTCACATATGACTTTTAGACATAGAGCAAAGGAGTACCAGCCTCCACTTCATGCCACCAGAAAAGCTAGATAGCAAGGAGGACCCTAAGAGAGACATACGTGGTCCCCCACAGAAGGGGAAAGGGACAAGATCTCCTGAGAAATTGGGAGCATGGGCGGGGGGGGGGGAAGGAAAGGGAATTAGAAGAAAGAAAAGGGGAGAAGAGGGGAGAGGAGGGCTTGAGGGAGCAGGAAAATCCAGTGAAGGAAAGAATAGAGGAGAGCAAGAAAAGAGACACCATAATAGAGGGAGCCATTATAGGTATAAAGAGAAATATGGTATAGGGAAATGTTCAGAGATCTACAAAGATGACCCCAACTAAAAATCTGAGCAGTAGTGGAGAGGATACCTTAAATGCCCTTCCCCAAAAATGAGATTGATGACTAATTTATATGCCATCCTAGAGCCTTCATCCAGGAGCTGATGGAAGCAGCAGCATACACCTACAGATAAATACTGAGCTGAACTCCTGAAATCCAGTTGCAGACAGGGAGGAGTGATGAGCAAAGTGATGAATGGGCTGGAGAAACCCATAGAAACTTCTGTCCTGAACAAGGGGGAGCTCATGGGCCCCAGTCTGATAGCTGGGAAACCAGCATAGGACTGACCCAAACTCCCTGAACGTGGTGTTAGTTAGGAGGACTGGGCAGTCTATGGGGCCTCTGGTAGTGGATCAGTATTTATCCCTAGTGTACAAATGGAATTTTGGAGCCCATTCCACATAGAGGGATACTTTCTCAGCCTAGACACATGGGGGAGGACCTAGGCCCTGCTCCAAAAGATGTGACAGACTTTGAAGATCCCCATGGAAGGCCTCACCATCCCTCGGGAGTAGAAAGGGGATGGGATGGGGGTTGGTAGGGGGATGGGAGGAGGGCAGGGTGACGGAATTTTCATTGACATGTAAAACAAGCTTGTTGCAAATTCAAATTAAAAAATTATAAAAAAAAAAGCCTAAAATACAACCAAAACCTTATGTTTCAAGTGAGTTGGAAATGTGGGGGTTGAAGAAAAGATTCAGTGGTAAAGAGCACTAATTGCTCTTACAGAGAATCCAGGTTAAAGTCCACAAACCAAATGGTGGTTCACAATCATACTTTACTCTAATTCCAGGGTAGTTGATCTTTACAATACCAAGCACACATGATACACACACACACACACACACACACACACACACACACACACACACACACACACTATATATATATACACATGATATATATAGACATATGTATATATGCATGCAAGAAAAACACTGTCATGTAAAATGCAATTAATAAATTCTAAATTAAATTTTAAAATAGTGTATTGGATGGAGAGTGTTATTACAATTCTTTTTGACCCAAGCTATGAGAGGCTCCACCTCCATCACTAGGAAAATGCAATGTGATAAAGCTCATGCTTATGTATATGTAAATAGCACATAGGCCAAACTATAAGCTTCTTCACTAGCACTCTTCATGCCACTCCCTCTGTGTGTATAATAATTAGTACAATATGTACTATGGAAACATTAATAGACACATGAAAAGAGAGCTAAGAGACATACTTTGCTATGTAGAAAATACTAATTCATAATACCATTATTTATGTAAATGAAAATGCCTATTTGAAACAAGCCAAGCCTATATATTTATATACACACAAATGAAACTGAAAAGGAAATAATAAACACCAGAAGTAATCAAAAGGATTTTGTTAAGAAAATAAAACAACAAAATATTAATTACTGATAATTTTAGCTAGTGGAGAGGATGAATGTTCATCATCCCATTCTTCTTCAAAAATTTTCACTACATTAAAATCCTTGAAAACAACTGTTGAAAGAACCAAGAATGTTTCCGTCTAAAAAGACCACAGGTGAGAGAAAGGGGAATTGGGAAGCAGAAAAAAAATGGATTTAAATAATTTGAACAAAGATGATTTTCTCTTTGGCAACTAAGGGAATAACATTCCTTTGCAATGTAAAAATATGAGTGAGTTTTCTTTTGAACTAATTATTTTGGTTACTGTCTAAAGAAAAAAAATTAAAGTTTTACTAATAGAAAAGAAGTACCACTGACCTGTAGTGTTGTAGAAAAGGCCAGTGAAGTACAATGCTAATAGGGTCATAACTCAAACAGTTCCATGCTGCTAACTTGCTCCCAAGCAAGAAGACAATGGATTTCAATTGTTTTAAATTAATGAGGCAATATCCTATATCTGAGACTCTTCTTAGTGAAAGATATCATAGTTTTTAATCCACCAAGTTTATTTTTCTGTACATAGTTTGCACATGCCCAGCAGGCTATGAATTGAACAGTCTTTGCACGTCTAGAACCCAGTGACTCTTAATAGACTAGAAAGCTCACTGTGGTTTTTTAAAGCATGTATGATCCACTATAAATATAGTGACAGCATGACAAAACATAAAAACAAATGCATGCATTACTTATGCATTTTGGTGTATTTAGGATTTCCTTCCTTCAATGATTCAGTATCCTTAATAAAATAAAAGTATCCTATTAAGAAAAAAGGTAGTTACTTATTTGATAATTTCTCCTATTAAAAAACAAAAATATGTGTTTAAGCTATACAGTGAGACCCTGTCTCAAAAAACAGAAGTTTTAGCAAAAGTTGTCTACTCAATTACACAAAACACTCTGAAACCAAATATTACAGAGATGTAACTACTCTGAAGTGGAGCAATCAACCCAAAAACATACAGCATGTGTTCTGGTTCAAGTTTTGTTTTGTTTTAAAAGAGAACTTCTAACACTCAGAGAAAATGAAGGGAAATCCCCTGGGTTTTTTCTCCTTTTCCTCCCCTCACATGCCTGGAAAATCCCATGGTGGGAGCTATGGCAAAAATAAGAGTGATTGACTTAGGGAGACTATAGAAGCTAAAACTCCAAAGGAGAGAAAAATTTCGTTCATGTGGTGGAACCCTCAATGGTTCCAAAGAGTCAAATGATATTTCTTTTAACTGTGAGGTGGGTTTTTGGCTTGTAGCCCAAGCTGACTTGGAATTCACTCTGTAGTCCATCACCTGCACCTGCTGAAAGGTAGGTAGCTCTTACCCTAATGGGGTACATACATAGGACAGATCTCAATTGTACTACAAAGACACTGGTGAAGTGATACTGGAACTGCTACCCACAGAAAGCACACTGGAACTTGTCTGAATCTAACTAGGTTAACCAATACATCAATAGCATTCTTTGGTAGTTTGAATGTAACCTGGCCCCCATAAGCTCATAGGGAGCGGCATTATTAGGAAGTATGGCTTTGTTGGATTGGGTGTGATGCTGGTGGAGGAAGTGTGTCACTGTGGAGATGTGCTGTGAGATCTCATATATACTCAAGCCACTACCAGTGTTTCAGACCACTTCCTGTTACCTCTGGGTCAAGATGTAGTACTCTCAGCTTTTTCTCCTGCACCAGGTCTGCCTACATATCACCATGTCACACCACAATGAATCAAATATCTCAAACTGTAAGCCAGCCCAATTAAATGTTTTTCCTTTATAAGAGTTGCTATGCTTTGTTGATACTCATAGGAGACCTGCCCTTTCCTAAACAGAAATGGTGGAGTAGATTGAGGGGTGAGAACAGAGTGGGCGGGAGGGTAGGGACTGGGAGAAGAGAAAGAGGGGGAAACTGTAGCTAGGATGTAAGATAAACAAATAAATTTATTTTTAAAAAAGTGTTGTGGCCAGGAGGTAATGGTGCACCCCTTTAATCCTAGCACTTGGGAGGCAAAGGCAAGCAGATACTGAGTTTGAGGCCAGCCTGGTCTACAGAGTGAGTTCCAGTGCAGCCAGGGCTACACAGAGAAACCTTGTCTCAAAAAACTTAAAAACAAAGATTTGCTATGGTCATGGTGTCTCTTCTTAGCAGTTGAAACCCTAAGACACTTTCATTGCAGTGAAACAAGGTACAAATTCATGTAACACATTATGAAAAATTTCCAAGGAAAAATCTAAAATTACTTGTTATATAAAAAGAACCATAAAAATGACAATTTACACACAGGCAAAAACAGATGCTAACAACAAAACAAACACCAGATTTTTTTTCCCCTAGAACAAAAATTTTAATTGGAAGAAAAGAGGTGCAAAAAGGGGGAATAATATTGATTGTGAGATTCAGAAGGTCCAAATGTTGAAATGATCTAATAACCTTAAATCAGTTGTTATATAAAACATCCTCAAATAAGTAACATCAAATGTGAATGCATTCTAATGAATACCAAAATAGGCTGAGTATAGTGGGATAGGCCTATAATACCAATAATTGGAAGGTGGGAACTGGTGAATTAAAGTCCCAATCCAGTCTGGATTATATGAGATCATGTCTCAAACAAAATGAAAGCTAAAATAAATACCAGTAAAAATTAGAAAGATATAAACAAACTGAAACTTCAGGAAAAAAAATGAAACAACAAAAATAAAACTTAACTGTATCACAGAATGGAAGACAAAGTATACTTAAAAATAAAGAAATCATTCAATTGAAATGATAGGAAAAAATAGAATAAGAAGAAACATCAGGAATATGTGGGATAATAAAGGATCTAACATTTGTATTCAGATACAATACAAAGAAACATAGTGTAATACTGAAAAAAAAATTTTTAAGAACATTTAGTTAAAAGGTGCTGAAAAGCAGAAAGAATACCAAACAGAATAAACACAAATAAATTCAAACTGACAGACATCATAATCAGACTACAAAAACTAAAAACCAAGAACTAAAGAAACAAGACAATTCAATCTCAGTAGCTACAGACCCGATAATAGAACTGGAAAGAAAATCAGTAAGAACACAGAAAACTTAAGCAACGCCACACACACACACAATGATTCAACTTTGAGGACAAGCAAAATAAATAGGCTTCTTAAGAATATAAGCTCCAGGAGTTCGGCTCAGTGTTTAGCTGTGGGTGTCTGCTTTTGTTTCCATCAGCTACTAGATGAGGACTCTATGATGGTAGATAAGTTAGTCATCAAATTCATTATCAGGGAAGGGCATTTATAGTAGCCTTTCCACTGTTGCTCAAATTGTTAGTTGGGGCCATCCTTGTAGGTCTCTGGATATTTCTCTAGAATCAGTTTTCTCTTCAAACCTATAATGGCCCCCTCTTTTATTCTCTCTCTCTCTCTCTCTCTCTCTCTCTCTCTCTCTCTCTCTCTGCCCCTCCCTCCCTTCCTAGTCCCACATGATCTCCTCTCTTTCTCCTAACTCCCTCTGCACTCACTGCCCACCACTCCCAATATGCTCAGGAGATATTGTTGCAGAGAGGGAGGAGTGATAAGAAAATAGAGTCAAGACTCAGCTTCAGAAACCCACAGAGACAGCCGACCTGAACAAGGGGGAGCTCATGGACCCCAGACTGATAGCTGGGAAACCAGCATTGGATCAATTTAGACCCCCTGAACATGGGTCTCGGTTGGTAAGCCTGGGCAGTCTAAGGGACCTGAAAGTGGAACCAGGATGTATCCCTGGTGCACAAAAGGACTTTGGGAAGGACTTTGGGAGCACCTTCCCCATGGTGCTCCCTTAACCTAAAGGCAGGAGGGAGGGCCTAGTCCCTACTCCAAATGACTTGACAGATTTTGTTGATCCCTCCTAGAAGGCATCACCATCCCTGTGGAATGTGTGTGTTGGGGGGATGGGACGGTGGTCAGGGGGCATAGGAGGGAGAGAGAAAAAAGTAATAATCATAAAATAGTAATAAAAAGAAAACAACAAAAAGTAGCTTAGAAAGAAAGATTATTTCAGACCACTCCAACAGTCATAGAGAGAAAGGTGTGGTGGAACAGAACAACTCTCACTGTGGCACAATTTCAACCAAACACACACACACACACACACACACACACACACACACACACACACACACGTAGATAAAGGTTTTAATAATGTGAAAGACTCGGCTCTGTTTTTACTCTGTTTCTTTTAAGTCCTTCAGGTACTGACAGGGCAGACTTCAACTCTCAGTTCAGGCTCTAATCTTCTCTTGCATCCCTACAGGTGCAAATTAGTGACACTGAGTACTAGGGAAGCCTGCTTGCATTACAAGTTGGGAGAAGTGAGGAACATAGGCAAAGCACAGTACCCAAGAACACTGGGCATTTGCATAATTTATTTATTTGATTATATTCCCTGTATAGTGAAAAGGAAAATGTTAAAATAATCCTGTTAGGGAAAAGAACTTTTTATCACAAGCTGCAGTTTATTTTGCCAAAACTATTAGATTTTTAAGATAGCAGATACTTTAACAACTTTTATCACTACCATATAGTTATTTTATGACCATCACTAGCAAAAGTAGATTACAGATATATTGTGTGACAGGAAAGAATGGTCCCATGTGACTCTTCTCTGGATCTCCTAAAACAAAGGTTTCTTAATACATTCCCTGCAATTACAGAAACAGGAAATTGATAGAAAGAAACATCTCTTTTTTATGAGAGTAGTTATAGAAAGTCTTTCTGTAGTGTTCTTGAGTACCTACTGAAAGGTTATCCAATTTTCTTCCTGTGAAATCCTCTTTAGTTACAAGCTTAATCAAAAAGTGTTTCAAAGAACTGGTATAAAAAACAAAATTAGCAACTCACATGGGCATAATGGTACAGATCCTGAAACCCTGACCTATACACAGAGCCTCTGTCTCAAAACAAACATCCTCAACCCAACGTACAGTTAAGGGGCTTTGTGCAAAATGGAGAATGACCTACAGGCAATGCTAAAGGGTATCTGGATATAAAAATAAAACCTTCAAGGTTAAAAATACAACTCATATGCAAACATGCAATAAACACAGCTCAAATACTCATTTAGCTTAGTAAGAGAACTAACAGGATACAAAGACAATTCAAAGAATACTTGAGTCTTGGTATATACAGGGACTGAAAATAAGAACGCTAGAATAAGATTGCTAAAATAGCTATAAAATGGTTACAAAGTAATGAAAGTTAATCTGAAGCCTTTGGGAATATTTCTACCAAGAAACCTTCTGTGTCTTTACTAGACTAAAATCTGTAAATTTACATGACTTGAAAAATCTACTCCCTTTCGGGGTGCTACTGGCACATGCCTTTAATCTCAGCACTGGGGAGGCAAAGACAGGTGGATATCTGTGAGTTTGAGGCCAGCCTGATCTACATAGCAAGTTCCAGGACAGGTTCCAAAATTACATAGAGAAACCCTGTCTTGGAAAAAAAACAAAAACAAACAAACAAAATCTACTCCCTGGCCAACCACTAACTAGCTGGCCCACAACCCATGTCAGGAGACTAAGCCCATCTCTGACACTGCCTGGAGCTCCAGGTCTCAGAGGCTGGAGAGCCCAGTGACCTCGGATAGAACCAAACATGACTGGAGATGAAAAAAGTCAAATTTAATTTCATGTAATTATATGTTATTTACATATTTTGCCATACTTAATCAAATAAATGGATACATTTGCATAATTGCTTTGAACTATAACTTAATTAAAAATTATAAACATTGTAATATATCCTTTTAATGTACACTTCATGTTTTGACAAATGCAGTTACAATCACTACAAACAGATACAGAACAGTTCTGAGCAGAGTTGATTTTAAAATGACAATCAACAGCTATTCACTAACTACTGATGAGTTGCAATATGGGGAATGAGAAAAGGCAGAGTAACAGTTACTATGTTCAACCAAACTTCCAATACAATTTGTTTCATACACATGAACCAGATGATGCAAACAAACAGATAATCCACTGAGTAATAATTTGTGTGAGATGTGAATTCCAGTCTTAATACTACTATCATATGACAGTGAATAAGCAATTACCAGTGATTTCTTATCTGAGCTTTGCTTTCCTACTTCATAACTGGAAAAATTGCTCCAGACAATCGCTAAGGACTGTAGTAACTATGAAAATATGTGATTCAGGTATTGAATATTCAGGGTGATAATAGAGGTTTGGGAAGGCTGGAAACAGCTTTGTAGCACTGAGGTATTCAATGGATTGACTCCAAAGGATTAGTAACCAAGAATAAATAGAAGGGGTGCAACATGGAGCTGATGTAAGGTATAAATTGTTATGGGGCTATGACTGGGGCAAATATATAGATGCTGACCCAGTGGAGCAAAGAAGCAGAAGGTGTTTGTTATTCTGGAGGACTCAAATATATAGATGCTGACCCAGTGGAGCAAAGAAGCAGAAGGTGTTTGTTATTCTGGAAGACTATGTTGAGGTCAAGCTTTTGTGAGAGCCTGAGAGAGCTTGAAGTGAAACAAAGACAGTGATACACATCAATCTTTAACTTAAAACCTGCCATATCAGCTATTTGTTATGACAATCATATAAAATTTTAGTGGCTGAAATAAGACTCATTTTATTTTCTCTCAGTCCCTTAGGTTAGCAGTTTGGGCTACAATCAGCTAGATGGTTCTGTTAACCTTTTCTAGGGTCTTTCATGCAGTTAGAATAGTAAACTGGTTGGGACTGAAAGGTCTAAGATGGTCTCACTCTTGTCTAGTTGCCTATTAATTGGATCATTCCTCTTATATCATATTTCTTCATCCAGGAAGCGAGCTGGAGTTTCACATCACTGCATCAGGATCTCCAGGGAACAAGAAAGAAGTTACAAGACTTCTTTAAACCTAGGTTAAGTTCCCTACAATTAGCTTATACTATAGTGTTATCAGCCAAAGCAAGTCACAAAGATATCCCATATTCAAATTGTAGGTAAAAGATTCCATCTATTGAGAGGAGCCATTGCAAAATGGCTGTAAAAGGGTGTGCTACACAGATGAAAAGACAGTGTATCCATCAAGTATTCTACCATACTGTCCCATGTTAGTAATGAGTACTGAGCATATTTACTCTCCGTTTCAGAGGTAGGAAGAACCACTGAGGTGAAAAAGATGAGATCTGGAGGTACATCCAGGGTGGAACAAATCCACAGGAAAAGGGAGCATTCTAGACAAAGGCACTACAAAAGACCAAAATAACTTGTGCTTAGACACTAATGAATATAAATTTGGATAAAATAGGTAGAGAAGAGGATTTTAAAAAGTATACGTAAGATGGTAAGGAAGGTTATGATTACGAGTGAGACATCTTGACTTCTATGGTCTCTGGTATAAGCACACTATCTGCTGTTCAGTGAGAAGTTAGAGCCCCATGGTAGCCTAATAACAGTGATGGGAAAATGAGAGCTTTTAGAGCCTACATCTCGTTAGCAAGTATTCTAGAAGAAAGTTAAGTTGGATCTGCAAGAGTGACACTAAAATCATGTCAAGAATGTGACCTAGAGTTTACCTAAGCAGATGCTAACCTTGAGGGGCTTAAAAACAGAAGAACAGTTTTTACAGGTAAATTTATTTAGTAGTATAAAAAAGTTAAAGATTAGCCAGGCAGTGGTATTGCATGCCTTTAATAACAGCACTTGGGAGGCAGAGGCATGCAGATCTCTGAGTTCAAGGCCAGTCCAAGTTCCTGGACAGGCTCCAAAGCTACCGAGAAACCCTGCCTCAAAAGCAAATAAAAAGTAGAAGATTTAAGTTAGTTATCCTAGTTCTAGCTGAATTTAGACTCATGACACAGATATACATACAAACATACATGCCCCTACCTCTCATTATAAGATGTAAACCCCTCCTCTAAGAGAGCCTTACTATGCAGCACACAAGTAGTGATTATCACTATGTCCTTTTCCCCCTTGTCCTTTTATTAGTGAGACAGTCTCACTATAAAGAAATCAAGCTGGCTTTAAACTATGACAGTCTCCTGAATGCTGATATTATAGGCACATGCTATCACATCCATATCCACATAGGAGTTGAGTTTCATGTGAAACAAATAGGATACAGATGCTTATTATAATCTATATTTAAAAGATATCCAAATAATCAAATATTACAAAATGGACAAGAATCCCAGCACTAATCCTAACACTTGGGATGCAAAGGCAGGTGAATCTCTGTGAGTCTGAGGCCAGGTAGGTCTACATAATGAGCTCCAAGAAAACCAGAGTTATATATGAAGACCCTGTCTCAACTATGTGCAATACACACACACACACACACACACACACACACACACACACACACACACACACACACACACACCTGGAGAGATGGCTCTTGCAAAGGACCTGGATTCAGTTCCCAGCATCCATAGGAGCAGTTCACAACCACCTACAACTTCAGTTCCAGGGGATTTAATGCCCTCTTACGTCTTCTTGTGGGCACGGCATGTGCATAAAGCACATGCATATATTCAGTTTTGTTATTAACTGAATAGAATTAATATTAATTGTTATTAATTCACTTTCATACATTTTTGAGCAATAAGATATAGGAAACTTTAGGGTCCTATACTCTGCAGATAGCAATTCCGTTGAATGCGTGCAAGTAATGCATATATAATTTGGTTACAGAATAAGAAAGCCTGACATTTAGGTGCCATAGTGAATAGAAAAAAAAATGTAATGGAAGTTTGAACATGAATTAAAGAGAATGGAACAAATCCGAGGCAGTATGTAGTGGAAGGTCTTGCTGACATAGTATTTGGAAGATATTGTCACAGAAAAGATAGGCAGGGCAACAAAAGAAGGGTGTTTCAGCTGTGAGGAAAGGTTCAGGATATATGAATATGAAAATGAGAGTTGGATTAATGTTAATGCAAAGGAGGTGAAACAACAAAACAAAAAAGATATCAGAGGTGACATCTGTGAAGAACTATTTGAGACTTATTTCACCTAGTTCTCCTGAAATCCAAAGCAGAAAAGAAGTATTTGCAGTTGAAAATATTACAAAACTGAACTAACAAACAAGAAAAAAATGAGTTCCATATACTGAATTATAGCCATCATTTGGTGAGTTAACAGGTGAAGAAAATTCTGCAAGAGAGATAATATATCTTTGGTGCTATTCAGGCTGAGCCAGACCATACTACACAGAAGTCATGGGTAGAAAGTGATTTCTGTTGCATATTCTAATGATACAATATTATCGGGAAATATTTGAGTGAGCATGCAAAATTTTTAAATTTCTTCCTCAATATGCTCTTCAATGTTGAAGATATTTCATGGAATTTTTTTTAATGTAACACTTGAGAAATCATAGATGCTTCATTCATGCTGTCAGGTCTCTAAGAAGATAGGCTTTGTTAGTGTCAACAGTATTTTGAAAAATTATAGGGTTTGCGGATATAGCTCAGTGGTAGAATACATGTTTAGCACACTTAAGGCCTTGGATTTAACTCTAGCATCAAAAAAGTTATAAAATAAAGTTTAATGATTTCTAAATAGCTTAGTTTCTGGGGAGGTAACCATTGAATACTTTACCTAGGATTTCCTGTATAGACAGCATGATTTAGTGAGTGTTGGTTAATTCTGAGCTATTTTCAGAGCTTCTTGTATAAAATATGGCACTACATTCAATTTTTGGTGTAACATGATTCTTCCATGTTGAGAATACAAATCAAACCACCAAAATTTGCCAGTTTATTCAACCTGTTACAGACCTCTCATAATCCATATTTACTATGGAAGAATTTTTAAATTTACTTATACATTTTGAAGATATAACTACCAAGACCACAGATTACTTACTCTTGCTTCAATTAATCAGATAAATGTTCCTGACAAGAAAAATTTCTATTAAGCATAATAATGTGTAATAAATATTGTATTAAATATTGTTCAGTCTTTTATTCTTAATATGCTATTTATTCCATATAACAATCCTAGATATTATTTGTTTTACAAATAAGAGACACAAAGAAATTAAATTCTTTCAAGGTCGTACTGCTAACAGCGAAAAAATCAGGATCTAAACATGGGTTTCTGCCATTCTAGTTCATCACTGAAATTATAGTTAAGCAGTTATAGTGAATTATATTTAACGATCTCATTCCCAGGAATTACTCTAGAAAAATTCAAATTTACATGCAAATACTTGCATGTGAATTTTTACAGCAGTTCTACTCATAATCACCAAAAGTCAAAAATAATTATCTGCCCTTCCATGTTGAATGACTAAAGAAATTGTGATATATTTGTACCATGGACTACTCTATGCAGCAAATAAAAAATAAACAAAATATTGACATAACACTTTGAATGATGTGAGTCCTCAAAAGCATTTACTGAGTCGAAAAAAAAAATAAGATTCACAAAATGACATTTAATTTACATGTTCAAATGACAAAATTATAATGATGGGATACAAATTAATGGCACAGATATTAAAGTAGGAAGGTTCTGTGATTAAGAAGCTAGCACAGCTGGGTGGCGGTGGTACACTCTTTAATCCCAGCACTCAGAAGGCAGAGGCAGGTGATCTCTGTGTGTCTGAGGCCAACCTGGCCTACAAAATGAGTTTCAGGACAGGTTCCAAAGCTACAGAGAAACCCTAACTCAAACAACCAAAATAAAGCTAGCATAAAAGAATTTCCTGGGGTAAGGGAACCCCTCTGTACTTAGATTGAGGTGGTGGTTATATGAAAGTATACATGTTAACAGCCATAGAAACTCATATAACCCCCAGAATTTCCATTTAGCTTTATAATTTTTAAAGACATTATGTCATCTTTTTGGTTAGTACTTATTGATATACTTCCCATTTTCTTTCTTTTTTAATCCTTTTTTAAAAAATTTTACTCATTTATTATGTATACAGTGTTCTGCTTGCATGTGTGCCACTAGATCTCATTACAGATGGTTGTGAGTCACCATGTGGTTGCTGGGCATTGAACTCAGGACCTCTGGAAGATCAGCCAGTGCTCTGAACCTCTGAGCCATCTCTCCAGCCCCATATTTTCTATGTGTATCTACTAGAACTCTACCTACAACTAACAATGGTATTTAATATTAAAATAGATTAGAATATAGACATTTTAGAAAGTGCAATATCCTTCCCATCACAGAATTTTTATTGCCCTTGAGGACCCCTTACTCTACCTACTAGGACAGGCCTGTATTAGACTATCTTATTCATAACACAGGGTGCAACCAACCAATGTTTGCTAAACTGACTTGCTTTGGCAATGTGGAATTAAGTGACAAACACATGGTCATTAACAAACTCTATATCTAGATAAAATCTTGTTCTAATTTCTAATGAAACAATTACTAAGTTTTTAAAAGATATAATCAATAGTTACAAAGCATACATAAAACTTTGAAAGCAGACAGATAGCATATCATCACTGATTAATACAGAGGTTTTAAAGCCTAAAATAGGCAGAATCCAAACAACAATTACTCAATGCTCCCTAATCATAAAATGCAATGGGTTAAGTAAAAGATATAGAAAGAGATATATACTGACTTTCCAGATATGTGATGTCCTGTATTAGATGACTTACTGTAGGATCACATTTCAGCTCAGATATGTAAAGCTTTCAGAGGCCATCATTCCAGTCTTAAAATGAAAAAGCTTGCCAAACTGAAAAGCAATCTGGCAGGCTAAGTGAAGTTGCAGGACAAACTACTACTCTCATATCCAAAGAGACCAGGGACCTGCACAGGTTTGGGCACATAAGTCTGTAGGAATTTTGAACCAGAAATTATATGATTAGCCATAGTGTGAAGCTTGTGTGTTCATAGAGTAGTTTCTACCCTTTAAAAAATAAAGCTATTCCTATAGGAATTCCACCAGCTATCACAGTGAAGACCAGGGAACATCTACGAGATGGGTGGTTCTTGGCTGTCGGGCTGCCTGACTAAAACAGTCCACTGTAAAATTCACCCAGACCACCTTCTCTAATATTGAGTACAGAATAAAGGGGTAAATTATCAGGGAGAAGGATAGTACTATACTCAATAGAGTGTGGTAAGGGGTAGGAGGGAAGAGAGAGAAGCCTTACACAAGAAGAACGAACAGGAAAGCTTGCTAGGAACACACTCAAGACCTAGGTTCTAGCACCTTACCAATTAGATAATCAGAGAACACCTCCTCCTCAACCAATGACACCTGACATACCACCTACCTAATAACAGTGCAATACAACTAGAAAAGCAGTAAAAGCCTATGTTTGGAAAACAGCACAATGAAAAACCCAAAGCCAAGAATAGTAAAAATTAAGTTATCATGGAAGCTAGAGGGATGGCTCAGCAATTAAGAGTACTTGCTGTTCTTCAGAGGACCCAGGTTCAGTTTCCAGGACCCACATGGTGGCTCACAACCATGTGCAACTCCAGTTTGAAGGAAGCACCAGGTACACAAGATAGTCACATACTTGCAGGCACAACACTCATCCGCATAAAATAAATGCTTAAAAAACGGTATCACCAAAGGAACAGGAAATCTCTGATGCCCTTACTCTGCTTCCCACCTACACACACCCATGTCAACAAAAACATTGAACAGGAAAACTCCTCACTAAAGGCCTAGGAAAA
Source organism: Cricetiscus sungorus (assembly GCA_030556225.1). Classification (NCBI taxonomy): domain Eukaryota; kingdom Metazoa; phylum Chordata; class Mammalia; order Rodentia; family Cricetidae; genus Cricetiscus; species Cricetiscus sungorus. The sequence continues at coordinate 20,705,990 of JANBXA010000609.1, read as the reverse complement.
GAAACCAGAGGTTTCTAACTACTAAAAATTTGTCAGAAACTCTTGCCCATGTGCAGCTTTCAGGATGTTCATGAAGTGTATCAAAAGGTAAGAAAAAATACCCCAAGTTACAAAGCAGTCCCTGTGTCCAAACACAGTAGTACATATGTTGGAACTATCAAAACTGAAATTTAAAAGAATTATGATTCATATTTAAAATATAATGGGCTGGAGAGATAGCTCAGAGGTTAAGAGCACTGGCTGCTCTTCCAGGTGGTCCTGAGTTCAATTCCCAGTAACCACATGGTGGCTCACAACCATCTGTAATGAGATGTGGTGCCCTCTTCTGGCGGGAAGTCATATATGCAGGCAGAGGACTGTGTAGGTAATAAATGTTTTTAAGAATCTAATGGATAAAGAACATAATATGCAAGTCCAGACAGATAATTCCAGGAAAGAAATAAAACCTAGAACAAAAAAAGCAAATGAAAATGTTAGAAATAAAAAAGAAAAAAGGTTAAAAAAAAAAAAAAGATGCCCCTAAATTGAAGAATGGATAAAGAAGACGTGGTACATTTACACAATGGGAAAAAAAAAATGGAATCTTGAAATTCACAGGCAAATGGATGGAACTTGAAGAAACCATCCTGAATAAGGTAATAGAGTCACAAAAAGAGGAACATGGTATATACTCGCTCATATATGAACTTTAAACATAGAGCAAAGGATCACCAGCCTGTAATTCACACCGCCAGAGAAACTAGTATACAGGGAAGAATCTAAGAGATTCATACAAGGTCCCTCACAGAAGGGGAAAGGAACAAGATCTCCTGAGCATATTGGGAATGTGGGGAGGGCAGTGAGTGGAGAGGGAGCTAGGAGAAAGAGAAGGGGAGGAGAGGAAAGCACGTGGGACTAGGAAGATTGAGTGGGGAGGAATTGATAGAGAGGAGGAGAGAGAGAGAGAGAGAGAGAGAGAGACAGAGAGAGACAGAGAGAGACAGAGAGAGAGAACATAAAAGAGGGAGCCATTACAGGTTTCAAGAGAAAACTGACTCTAGAGAAATGTTCAGAGACCTACAAGGATGACCCCAACTAACAATTTGAGCAACAGTGGAAAGGCTACCATAAATGTCCTTCCCTGATAATGAGATTGATAACTAACTTATCCACCATCATAGAGTCCTCATCTAGTAGCTGATGGAAACAGAGGCAGACACCCACAGCTAAACACTGAGCCAAACTGGAATCCAGATGCAGAGAGGGAGGACAAGACCAGGCTACAGAAACCCACAGAGGCAGCTGATCTGAACAAGGGGGAGCTAATGGGCCCCCAGACTGATAGCTGGGAATCCAACATGGGACTGACTCAGACACCCTGAACATGGGTTTCAGACACCCTGAGCAGTCTAAGGAACCTCGGACAGTGGAACCAGGGATGTATCCCTGGTGCACAAAAGGACTTTGGGAGCACATTACCCATGGAGGGATACTCCCTTAACCTAGAGGCAGGAGGGAGGGCCTAGTCCCTCCTCCAAATGACTTGACAGATTTTGTTGACCCCTCCTGGAAGGTACCACCCTCCCTATAGAGTGGGGGGATGGAAGGGTGGTGGGGGGCATGGGAAGGAGAGAGGAGGGAGGGGGAGAGAGAACTGGGATCGATATGTAAAATAAGAAAAATAAATTAAGTAATTAAAAACAACAACAACAGCAACAAAAAAAAAAAAAAAAAAACAGAAACAAACCAGTGGGCTCTATAGTAGAAATGATGCAACGAAAAAAAGTATCAATGAGCTTGAAGGTCATGTTTATCAATCAGGCCACTAAAAAATAAAACAAAGTGGGACAAAGAAGAAAGACTGACCCAGCATGTAGTTCAAATAATTTGCTGCTCTTGCAGAGAACCTGGGTTAGATTCCAAGAACCCATATGCTGGCTCACAACCATCACAATTCCAGTTCCAGGGGACCTGACACCCTCTTCTTATTGTCACAGGTACTGTATACATGTGGTGCAGGCAAAAATAAATAAAAAAAAAAATAACAAAAAACAGCACACAACATTGAAGAACTGTGAGCCATTACAAAAGACCCAGGATAGCCAAAAAAAACCCTGTACAATAAAGGAACTTCAAGAGGCATCACCACCCCCAACTTTAAGCTCTACTACAGCTATATAGTCCTGAAAACAGCTTGGTATTGGCACAAATATAGACAGGTAGACCAATGGAATCAAATGGAAAACCCTGATATTAACCCACACACCTATGAACACCTGATTTTTAACAAAGCAGTTAAATTTATACAACAGAAAACAGATGGAGGATGGAGAAAGCAGAACGCCCCTCCCGTAAGATGAGACCATGTGGAAATACTTAGATTAATAGAAATGAGTTAGTATTTAAGACAGAGCCAGCTGATAAGAAACTAGCAACTGGCCTACAGCTTTATATCAAATACAGCATCTCTGTGTGTTATTTGGGGCTGGCGCGGCAGTGGAACCAGACTGGCAGGAAAAACCTACTCATAACAAAATGGTGCTGGCAATGTGGCTAACAAGAACTTCCACTTAAAACTTGACAAAATCGTAAAAAGGGATTTTAGAAACAAAAGAACAGAGACAAGCAAGGCTTCTTGGCACCAGCATTTTTCTCGGTTGGACTCTGTTTTGCTAGAGACAAGCAGAAACTTGCCCAGCTCCTTTAAGGGAGGTTTCCTGACTCAGCATAGCTTCAAAAAACCGGCAGATTTTGTTAAAGAGTTCTGCTAACAACTGAATGGTGTGTTCAAGAGCTGGCAATGACAGTGACCACATCTCCAAGCCGGCCGCATGCTGGTGGATGACAGCGTAGATGAAGGCAGTGAGCACAGCTCTCAGTTCTGGTGGTAAAAGTACCCACCACCATCTTGGATAGATGGTAGCTAATACAGCTGTGGCTTTCATATTAGCAATGTTGTTTACCAAACAAAAGACTCGTGGCCACAAAAAGATAAAGATTTAGAGTAAAGACAGCATCAGATTAAGAAAAACCTCTAAAGGTTTACAGTGTGTTTTAAAATATACATAGGCTTGGGAGAGAAAAAGAAATAGGTTACAATGGTTTCAAGAGAGAGAGAGAGTAGCAGAGTGTGGTGGCACACGCCTTTAATTCTAGCACTTGGGAGACAGAGTCAAGCAGATCTCTGTGATTTCAAAGTAAACCTGGTATACAGAGTTAATTCCAGGACAGATAAAACTTACACAGAGAATCCCTGTCTCAAAAAATAAAAATAGGATAGAGTAATAAAAAAAGCACCAAAAGAGTGTGGATACTATATGCTGTTCTGTTATCTTTGTCTTGTTTGACTGCTGAGGAAACAGCAACAACTGGTAAAATAAATGCTGCAGGGATTAATCCAATTTATATATTTTAAAAATGGTTTGACTTCAACATTTAAGTTCAAGGACAAGTTACTGGGGGAAAGGATTTCTATTTTTGTTTCCACATAAAATGAAAAGCTGTGGATTCCTTCCAGACTAACATGGTTTGATCAAGCCAGACCCCCTGAAGCAAGGCCCCAGATGATCCACCATTCAAAACAGCTGGGACAAGGCAGCCAGGATTTCTGAGTCTTCTTAGGATCCCCATGGCAGCACCCCCTACCAGAAGAAAGTAGTTTGGAAAGAACGATGCCCAAATTCACAGATATCATTTATAAATGTTTGTTTTCATTTATATGGGGTTGGTTATAAATGGTTAATGACCACAACCAATCTCTTCAAAGGTAAAAAGGGGATTATGATATAGATATAAATACTTTGTTTTAAAATGGATTTTCATTTATTGATACAATTTAAGGTCAATTTTGTGATATGTATATTTCTCCTCTTTTTTAGGTATTGTATACATATAGCGCATTTAAAAATGTAATGTATAATTCAGTACAGATTATAGGTAGTTACCTATAATAGTCAAAACTTATAGTTAGGTTAGGCTTTTTAGATATATTTGAGGTTTTTGAGATGTATTTGAGATGAATAGGTATTCTTCAAACCTTTCAAAGACCTATAGAATATGGCATTTAAAGTGGTTTAGGGTTTTTCTTGACAGTAAAGCACAACTGCTCCTGGCAACACCACCTGCATCAAAAAGGAAGATGGACCTTGAAGAAACAGGTTATGGAGTTTGCTTTCAATATGGAAAAATTAACCATTTGGACAAGATACTGCTCTTGTCCGGACTGTTTGACATTATGCTGTATAAACTGGACATGCAGGACCCACAGGAAGGTGACTGCTAATTCAAGATGGACAGTGCTACAGGGTTCCTGCTTCATGGGAGTGTCTGCCAAACATTCTGCAGGACAGAGAAAAGTGACCGATACACTGCCAATACAGGTGAACAGTTTAAAGTTTCCTGCTTTGCTGAAGAGTCTGCCAGACACACTATGGCCTATAGGCTGAAGATAAAACATTAGAGAAGAACTTCAGGTGAACTTCAGGTGACTGACCAGGCCATCCACTAAAGGCTGGATAATCTATTAGAGATTATACTCCTAAAGAAAACTGACTGTCCTTCTCCTTACTCTCCTAGCAGCTGCCATTATCAATACCTCCTCAACTAGAAGTGGAAGCTTATGAGCTTCTCCAACCCCTCCATGCTGGAACATTGAGTAACTAAAGAAAATTATTTAAGTAGGTTGGGAAACTAGGATTAACAAAAGAAATAAAAAGCACTGGAGAGGAAATAAATGAAGATAGAGTATGACATTTTTTTTAATGTTTAAAAAGTCAATTTTCTATCTATCAGCCAAAGGTAAATTGCTTTCTACACAAAAGGACATATACTATAAACCAAAATTCTATAGCTAGTATTATTCTTGATGAGAGATGGGAACATGGTAAGTTTTCACTACAATTCTGAGGAATAAAAATGTGAGTACTAGTATTACTTATTTCCAAGACTCACTACAAAATTATAGTACTCAAGAACATGTGTTAACATAGTGTATCATGGCTGAGGATGAGGCTCAGTAGTAGAACACTTGCCCAGCATGCTTTAGGCCATGAGATCTACACTCAGCACTGCAAAGAAAAGAAAGTAGTATAATTAATGGAAAAAATGGTTAAGACATACAGATTCATGGAGCAGAGAAGCTCAGAAACAGATGCAAAAGGAATTGAATAAATAAAAGATAGAATTTTCAACAAATGGTTCAATAAAATTATCCCATATATGGGAAAATTTACTTCAACACATACTTCACTTTCATGGTTTATTGGAATACAAATTGGTAAAACCACTTTGGAAGATAGTTGGTCCACTTCTGTCAGAGAAAGATCAGCAATTCCATTTCCATGTATTTTCCAAAAGGAACTTAAAATGGTATGCTCACACAAAGACTTGTAAAGCCAATATTTACCACACCAGTTGTCCTTTAGCCTACATACACATAATTCAAGCTGGAGGGATAGTTCAGTGGTATAGTATTATGTTATACAAGAGCCCTGGATAGGCTCAATCCCCAGCACCACACAAGAAAAAGTCAGAAGTATACCAAGAAGCATTTCTAGGGGTGAAAACTTACCTGGAGGGATGGATGGATATATATATATAGTACAAGAATAGATCTGATGAAGTCACATTGGGAAGGAGTCCATGGGAGTTCCCATCACTATGTATCAGCTCTCTTTTTAAAAACACATTTAATTTTTGAAATAAGAAAACAAACAACACATCTTAAAAGTCAAAAGATATACATTGGAGCTTATGCAATGAAAAGTTTCAACCACTAGTCCAGGTCATTCATGCCACCAATCTGTAGCCCTTCAGAAATATTTTGTGTCTATGTAAGCAAAAGATTACATATTCTTGCACTCAACTCATCTATTTTACACAAATGGTAAAATTTGTTTGATTTTTCTCACTCTATACATTATAGATTATACAACATACAATATTCTTGTACAACTAAACCCTAACTCATATTTAATATATCACCAATTTTCTGCTACTATAGGCAATATTCCAATTAACTTATAAGTATTTGTTGAATAAATTCTTGGATAAAGTGCTAAGTCAAATGCATGTTTATAAATATCCATGGCTCTTTTCAAGTTACTGACTTAAATATCAGGAATTCTAATTTTTTTTTATCCTAGGAGAAAATAAAATCTAAGATTATATCATCACAATTTTCAGGAGGAATACAAACCTCTATGATGTACAAAATGAACATTTTATTAAGTTTCCCACATTTCCAAGGATCAGCCTTCAAGCTGCTGAAAAAAAAAATCTATGTTATGTAAAGAATGTTACCTTTGAGATCTTCCAGAATAAGGTCAAAGCTTGATGTCCCAAATTGGTGGGTCTTGGTCACTTCACAGTATAATACTGAATTCTTCACTGCAACCACAGAATATTTTAAAAATTTGAATAAACAAAACAGTTACAAAGAATCCTTTATCATTATTATAATGTCCAAATAAGCATTTCTTCTCTTAGGCAAAAATTATATATGAAAAAGGGGAGGGGCAAAAGTAAAAATTGCCAATGTTCCTCTCTTCACATGATAATAGATTCCCAAATCTTTTTGCTTATCTACAAAACACAGCATACAAGGATTTTGTGATAAATCTTGAATGGGTGTTGAGGAAACACAGGAGCTCCTTTGATAATAGCTGGGTAAGATCAGACAGCAATTGACCCACTTGTGAGAATATCTACTTCCAAAACCACAATGCCTCACTCCGGCTTCCCATTCACTAACAATTATATGCTTTATTGCTGTAATGGTTCACAATATGGTTCACAACTCCTTATATTCACTCTTTGAATGGTCTCCCACAATGTCTCTGGGCTTGGTCATGAATGCACTTTTGTGATTTAGCAATGGAACAACAGCAAATGTGACAGAGCAGGCACTTGAAAAAAAGTACTTAGGTACTGGCTGGTGCTTTCTCTTACTTGCTTCTCTCTTTTGAAACTCTGACTGAGACTATGTTACTAAATCCAGACTAGCCACCTAGAAGAGACCACATAGAATGATGAACCATCCAAGCCTCCTACCTAAACATTTAGTCTACCAAACATCAGCTGTCTATGAAAGGCCCTCCTAAATCATCAAGCCACCAACTAAGCACTTTCTCTTACCCCTAAAAGCTAACTAGCATAGGCTACCTAAGTATGTTTGTGACCCAATCTATATGGTAAGGGGAATAAAACACTGCTTTTCTCTTGTGAGGTTTACACTGTACATAAAAACAGTTTCAAGCCAGGAATTGGTGGCACATGCCTTTAATCCCAGCAGTAGGGAGGCAGAGGCAGGTGGATCTCTGTAAATTCAAGGCCAGCCTGGTTTACAGACTGAGTTCAGGACAGGATCCAAAGCAATACAGAGAAGCCCTGTCTCAAAAAAAAACCACGAGTAAATAAATAAAGTTTCAAATATAAAAACTACCACTTGAATGAAAATATGAAAAAATATTACAGGAAAAAATGTTTCAATTTTTTCCAGAGTCTCACAAATAAATGTGCTGTCTACCATCACAGATGGCACACACACAAAATTTAAAACATGACAAATTTCCACTCAGTTACATTAGTATCTTAATTATGATATATTTAAACTAAAGCCTTATAATCCACAGTTCCATTTGTAATGCTAAATCCAGAATTCCTGAAATTACTTTTCCCAATTCCAATTGTTTATCTATTTCACAGGGCTTAATGAAAGCTGAAGGATTATACTCTTAATGAAGCCTAAAATGCAAGAAATATGAACCTAATTAAACCTCTTTCTACCAGCATTTTTAAACAGCACCTTTTTCTAGCATCATGTCAACTTTTACCAAAATTCACAGAAGTAAAAGTCATCTACCAACATTTTGGTGGAGGTTTTATAAAGAAACTTCACCTCTATTTGAATGAAAGATAGAAACACTGAAGAAATGACTTAAAGCTTTTTTAGGCACCACTGGATACTTTTCTGAAGTGTACACACACACACACACACACACACACACACACACACAGACAGAGAGAGAGAGAGAGAGAGAGAGAGAGAGAGAGAGAGAGAGAGAGAGAGAGGGGGGGGGAAAGTTTAATAAAATACCTTCAAGTAGCCTCTAGCCTCTGCCTGTCTCTCAACTCAGTGCTGTCACAACAACTATTTCCTCTGTCTGGCAACCTCTTCTCTCTACCTTTTATCTTATTGTTTATTATTCATTCTCAAGACTCCAAGATTAAGTACTACATTGGTTTCAATCACAGAAGAATTAATTCTTTCTCTTCCTTGCTGTGTGACCTTGTGCAGGTTGGCTCTGAGAAGTATCCTCTGCTCATAGAGCTATCCAGTGCTCAACATAAAGGAAATTTACCATAATCACTTTTGCTATTATTTTTATTATTCCATAAGATAATCCCCATCATCTTCCCTAGAACTGGTAATTCTACATTTATCTGTTGAAAAAAATAGCCCCTTGGATCTTACCTTAAAACATAACAATTTACATGTTATTCCCAACATGCAGCATTTTTTTTTGATAAAGGAGATGAAATGTTTACAGTGCAACTATTACTTCAACTAAATTCTCACTACCATTCTCAGAGATATGATTTGGCACATGAAGAAACTGAGGCACAGAGAAGTAAACTAGCCAAGATCAAGAGGAAGAGTCAGAATATGAGTCTAAGTTTGCCTGCTTCCATTGCCTGTGTTGGATGTATGACGTCAAAGGATTCCCTAACTCATAAACTTTGTTATCTAAGAGAAGGCCTTAAAGATGGATATGTACAGCTACAACCAGTTAAGTGACTCCCAGATATCTACTCTTCAGATCCTTAACCAGGCCTCTGTTCCCATCAGCGGAACATTCCTCCTCCTAACTGTTGAAAAGATTCCTCAAATTCTTTCCACTGGACATTAAGCTCTTAAGGGGATGAGTATCATTCTCCTTTTATACCCCCAGCAAATGGAAAACACTCAGTGTGTTTGCCGAATGAATTAAATGGAAACTGTATTAATGGCCACGAAGTTGAAAAGGTTTTCACAGTAGTAAAATTTGACATAGGAAAACACAAGAACAGTGAAAGGGGGAGAGGGTATCTTAAATAATTTTATGATTGGTCATGATTTATCATCCAGCATCATATTCCACTTGATTTACAAACATATGCTTGGTAGCTACAGGAAGACTTTACCTCTGGGGCCCTTCCCCACCACGAATGTTCTGCTATACCAGTGATTGCATCTGAGATATTCTTCACGACAGAATGGCCTTGACAAAAACCACTCTCTCAATGATTATGCTCAAATGATTTGTAAAAAGAAAGAGCAAATGAATGCAAAGTGTTGATAACTAGTGACCTTGGATAAAGGGACTACAGTGAGTTTTTGTACTAATCTTGCAAAAGTTTCTAAAATGTTAATATTTTATCAAAATTAAGTTTTCAAAAAAGCAAATTTCCCAGATTTCAACACAGAGGGTCCAGTGTATAGGCCAGGTTAATATCACATTCTCTTATTAGGTAGTGCAAAAACAACATTCTAGCCAAGCATAGTAGCTTATAGCTACTTAATAATCCCAGCTCTCAGGAGGATGAGGCAGGAGGATCATGACTTGGAAGGCCAGTCTTGGCTACACAGTAAACACTGTCTCAAAATAACAATAACAAAAGCCACACTGGCTTAGGCTTTTTTGCCTGTCAGCAGGTATCAGATAAAAACTAACCTCTATGGGTAGTGGGGCATAGACATGGCTTCTAAGTTGGAACAGACAAATTATTTGTTGCTTGAAGGGTACTCGTGGTATCACAGATGCCTCCTACTGGCCAAAGTCCTAGTATAACTTCACATTGCCAGATCCTTTTTTTCAGGGCATATCAGAACCCCCAGAGTACCCCCAAGGACATGCCCTCATGTTCAGAAAGAGAGCCCTTTGAGTTCTTACCTTCCCTTTCTCAAGTTTCACAGATTGGATCAAGTAAGTTTGATTGTAGGAACCTTATTTCTGTTGTCTATGGAAAGACCTACAGAGAGGACACAAAAATATCCATGGGGAGTCACAAAAATAGAAAACTGAAAGCAGTGGTTACTTGCTCTATAATGATCACCTACTAGCACCCTCTTATTCATTGCTTCTAACCAATTGTCCTAGATGAGCCCCACCCTGGAAACCCTTATCTCAGCCACAGGAACTAGAACAATACAAACTTATGAATGAGCCAAATTTTCCCACTTTATAAAGGTATCAGAGTTAAGGGGTAGGTAGCTCAGTAGTGGAAGGCTCTGGATCCAATTTCCAACACCAAAAATTATGGCTAGTATAGCACCATATGGGTATCACCCAACATCCACCTCTCATCTAGAAAAGTGAGGCAAGAAAAGATCACAGTAAATTATCCCATGATCAGATTATCTTAATATAAGTCAGCATATCAGTTCTATCTTCTTCAGTTTCTACTTTTTGTAAACTCCATGAAGAGGTAGGTACATTATGTCCCGTGATAATATTCAACCTCATTTATCCTCCCTCTCTGCATCCCTGATCAAAGCTTCAAAGAACTCTCTAATGTCACGTCTTCACAAACACCTGATGTCTCCTGATTTCCTCACCACCCCCAAAATATGTGATTAGTTTCAGCTAAACCTCAAAGTAAAAAACAAAACAAGAGATGGCTTTGTATAGCTTAGAGGACAAACATTTGTTATGGTTGGTAGAACACAAGAGAGGAGAAAGACAACATTATTAAAGGAGATGACCATACTAAACCTGTAAGTCTTCAACATCTTCGTATTTTAACTTTCACTAACCCATGTCTCAGGTGTGATAACTGCCCTGGAATCATCAGTTGTGATGATGGTCCTGGGACTCTCCTCTACAAGGCAGAAAATGGTTCACATGTGCCCTGAAAACTGTTTCCAAGTGGTTCCTGACTCCTTCACTTTGAACTGCCTGGGATCAAGAATCATACCACACTGAGGAAAATGTGGATTCTGGAATTAGAACACTGTAACCTGTATTATTCCAGAACTAACTGGCTAAAAAAAAATTGTGAGGAAGTCTTTCAAGATAGTATTGGAATAAGAGTTCTTCTCTAGTGAACAGAAGTATACAGAAGAGCACAAATGAAAGAAAGGTGGCAATAATGGTACCTGATGTTGACAACATGAACTGGGCGCTCTCCAACTTAATATGAACAGCACCCCTCAACTTCTGTAATCCTCGAAGTGAGAGTTTATCCTCTAATAATTCAAGTACTTAAACTCAAGAGCTCACCTTAAATAAAAAAGAAAACGATAATTATGGAAGGATACTCTTAAGGTTAAAACCAAGAAAAGAAAAAAAGAATTTTTTTTTAACTTATCCAGTCATTATATAATGTGAGACCTGCACTATTCAAAGGGTACAAAGGCCAGGCTCTGTTCCCACCATTACAAATGTTATAGAAATACTAAACTAAATAAAACACAATGCTTTGTTTCAAGTGAACTCTGCTCTTCTCCCCACCCCCATTCTCCAACCCCCAAGGCTGACAAGAAGTGGCTGCAGGCAAGGTATTTAAGAAGTACTCTGGGAAAGTGGACTCTGGTTAGCATGAACTAGGCAACGATGTTGTGCAACCAGTTTTCAGCTACTTTTTTTTTCATTACTTTTCAGAGTTTAGAGAGTAGCAGTTATCTTTATCTGACTGAATGCAGGGAATGAGGTCGTCTTTCCCTCTAGGACACTGGAATCACTGTCACCACGGTTTTGATTTCTTGTACAAACTGTGGAGCGTAGAGGGTGGGGTTCTCATCCTCAGCTTCAGAGATGAGTTCATCTCACAAGGTGGGGGTCTACCCTTGCACACATCTCAGAACATGGATTTCCTTGCAACTCAACGACAGTGGAGTAGCCAAACAAGTTTCTTGCCCAATCCCTACAAGTGACATATGTCCTAGGGCTGCACAGAGATAAAGTCTTAAGCATGTCTTCACATACCACCATAAGGGCACTCATTTGAGATCCTACCCCACTTTCTTCCTGACAAATAATGAGCGCAGGTTGTCCTGTGTAATTTAAAGCCAGAGTCCACCAAAGCCAAGACTCTGCTCCGAAATGCAGGAGAAAAAAGATTGGAGGATCAAATACATAGATCAATAAACGAATAAATAAATGCGCCCCCCCCTCAGAGGAGGTAATAAAACGAACTCAAGAACTGGAGAAAAGTTAACAACCGTGCCATGCCCGGTGGCAGAAAAAAAATAATCTCCCCGTAATTGGCAAAGCCCTGGCGATTTTCCCACCCCCAGGACCGCAGGGCGCTTGGCGGCTGCGAACACTCGCAGCGTTCTAACAATGACTGGAGAAAGGAAAGTTCTCAGGCCGTCGGAGAGACCGCGTTCCAGCTATGTTGGCATTTGGGCTCTCGGGATGCCTGCTTGCTCCCCGCACTGCCCGTCTTCCCCTCTCCGGACACTCGGTGTCTTCCTGCTCCCCAAAGCTCTAACAGCCAGGGTGCGCCCTCTCGCTGCTTGGACCAGCCAGCCAGGCAGCCACAGGCGGCAGAAAGAGCATGCCCTCTAGCCCCGAGGTCTGGCCCCCACGCGTCCCCGATAGCACAGAACCGGCAAGAGAAGGGGCTCTGGGAGGGGACTCCGAAAGAAACTGCCGCCACAGTTATGGCGCTCAGTGTCTCCTGAGGTGGCCCAGAGGCTGTACCCGAGCTCGCGTGTCCGTGTCCGTGTCCGCTGCCGCCCTCCCCCCCGCCCCCCAGCTCCGGCCACCAGGCACAGCGCGCCACCAGCAGAGGGGCGACTTTACCTCAGCCCACACACGCTCTCCGCTCTGAGGTTCTCGGGGGACACCGCGGGCGACCGCTTCGTGGAGCTCCAGCTCTCCCGAGCGCGGCGAGGCCGGGACCCCGAGCTCCACGCCGCCCTCGTCCCACTTCTCGAGGCCGCCACTCCCGCCGCCAGAGCCGCACGAAGCCCACGGGCTCGCTGCGGCTGCCCTCGAGAGCGCCTACCTTCGGCGCTGCTGCGGGCTCCGCTCCTTCCCTGAAGCACAGCACACAGGGGCCCCCTCAACGTGCCGGGCGAGTCCGGCTAGGGTGGTAACCGCCCCCTTGCCGCCCGCTTTCTTCTCTTCCCTCCCTCGCACCTGCCCCCTAATCTCCTCCTCACCCCGCCCTCCCGCTCGGGCCTCCCGAGGAGCCACGGGGGCCGCCCCCTAGCGCTCTGCTCCCGCCCTCCGCCCTGGCCGCCTGGCCCGTCAGGCCTCAGCCCTGGGCAGGCTGCTGGGCGGCGGCGGCCGAGGAGGCGCGGAGCACTATTGTATTCCTGACACTGTGCGCTCCCACGCTCCGCCTCTTCCCTTTCCTTCCTCACCACCGCCACTCCCCCCCCCCCGCTCCCCCCACCCCTGCCGGCTGCGCTCGCCCTACCCGACCGGCTCCCCGCCGTCTGCTTGCTCGCCCGCCGCGCGCTCTTCTGGCGGGCTGGGCGCCGTTGCCAACGCCACCGGCTTCGAGGCTCCGCCCACTTCGAGCTCCCGCACGCGCGGCGCACGGCTTCAGGTGGGTTCTCCTCCCCCCCCCCTGCTGCGCGCGCTGCTGCCCTGAGGAGTCCCAGCCCCGCTAGGCGCTGGAAAGGGCGAGGTGCCATGACTCTTGCTCTACCGCGGTCCAGACTGAGCTTTTCAAGCCCCTCCTTCAACTTTAAAGTTCCGCGAGTGCCCTTCGCGTATACACTCGGTGACCACCATTGATTTCTGTCATTTCTGCTTGAACTATGGAAAAATAATAAAGGCAAGGAGGCAATTGACAACACATTTCTCCAGTTGTAAGCACACATGTTTTAGGATGGCGTGGGACTTCTTTTTCCTTTTGCTGATGTCGATTTACTTAGCCCACGGCTCCCAATTATTCGAACCTTCATACAGGTGTTGCTATGGAGGTATTTTGATAATATAATTAAAAGTCCGGTTGACATAAAAGCAGGGGACATTTTATCAAATAGTGTAGGTGGGCCTGTCAGAATTTGGATAAACCTTTAAACCAGGATTGAGTTTTTCCTGAGACTGGGAGGATTGGACATTTTAAAAAGTTCTACGCCCCTGGTTTCCAGCTTCCTGATCTTACCTTCCTGGTCGCCTGTCCTGCAGCTTTTTTTTTTTTCTTTTTTCATTATCACAATTATAAAAGAGAATACCTTCGAATGAATAAGTGGGAAATGATGTATATTGTTAATATATAAATTAAGTGTATATAATTTACTAATGGTTCTGGCCCTTCAAATTATGACAAATACAAAATTTTGCAAGCAACTTTTTACTTCCTTTTCTAGAATTGAAAATACATCATTCACAATTATGATAAACTCAGTCATTTTCACTTATATTTCTAGGATAAACAACAATGTAGACTCTTGTATTTTGTCTATTTTTATACTATGGATGTAATTCTACTTAGTTATATATAAATCTTTGTGTTGTAAAATAGTCATAGTCCCTCACATTTGCTGATGTACTTGATTGATTATAAAATAGAATTTCACAGGAAGATGTAAAACTATTAAAGGGGTCTCATGAACTCCGGTGAGTACCTCTCAGAGTTTTCTATGGTAATCTTATATAACTATATCAAAAGCAAGATAGTGACACTAGCCCAATCCATAGAGCTCATTCAGGTTTCATCAACTTAACAGGCATCCAGTTCTGAATCTGAATATAAATAAGTTCTACACAGTTTTATCACCTGTGTAGATTCATTTGACCAACACAACCTTCTCAAAGATTTCCCCCTGAAATCCTTTATCATCAGTCACCTCCTTTTCCCAACACAATTCCTGACAAATTCTAACATGTTCACCATGCCATCCCTATAACTTTGCCATTTCAAGCATATTATATAAATGGAATCATTCATTAACACCCATCATTGTTTTCATTGCTGAGTGATATACCAAAGTTTAGCAGTTCATCCACTCTGAAGGACATTTGGGCTGTTTGCAACTTTGCCCACTCAGAATAAAACTGCTGGGCCATGGAGATACCTCAGTAGGTAAAAGCACTAGCCACCAAGCCTGATGACATTATTTTTATCCCTGGGATCCAAAAGTTGGAAAGCAAGTACCCCCTAAGTTAGCACACACACACACACACACACACACACACACACACACACACACACACAATAGGTGTAAGAAAAAAATTTTAGAACAATAAAAGTGCTGTAAACAGTCTTATAGAGGTTTTTGTGAAGACCGACAGTTTCATTTTCTTATGAAAAATAACTGTTAAGTGCAATGGATGACCAGATGCTGAATGTGTGCTTAGTATTATAAGAAACAGCTACAATTTTTCAGACTAGCTGTACCATCTTGATTTCCTAACTGCTGTAAATAAGAGATCAGTTTCTTTACTCTTTGTTTTTATTTGTTAGAAATAGTCACTATTTCTGTTTTAGCCATTCTATGGTGATAGCTCATTTTAAATTGACTTTCCCTAGTGGCCAGTCATGTTGAACATCCTTGCACCTCTTTAGTTGCCATTCTTTTAGTGATGTGTCTGCTTATGTCTTTTGGGTATTTTCTAATTGGATTATTTCTTACTATTAATTTTGGAGAATTATTTATATATTCTAAATACAAGTCCTCTGTCAGATATGTATATGTTCAGAAAATAATTTTCCCATCTGCAGCCAATCTTTTCATTTATTTAACATGAGGTTTCACAAACTATTTTCTGAGCAATCCAGTTTATCAAGTTTTGCATTTATATATATAGTGCTTTTGGTGTCATATCTAAAAAATCTTCACCTGGTCCCATCTGCCTTCTCTCATGTTTCCTCTAAAAAGTGTTATAGTTTTAAGTCAGTTATTCACTTTGAATTATTTTTTGTCATGAACTTGGACCCAAGGTAGAGCTTCTTATTTTTGCCTATAAACAATTGATGACTCAAATAAAATGACCGTCTTTGCTTCATTAAATTGCTTTTTGTACCTCTGTCAAAATCAATTGGGCCATCTGTATGGAGCCATTTCTTACCTCTTTTGTATTCTAATAGTCTATGTGTATTTCCTGTGAATAATTGGCTTACTTTTGACAGTTATAGATCAAGTGGGTAGAGCATTCCCTCCCACTTTATTCTTTTTCCAAATTATTCTGGCTATGGTAGTTTTTTTTTTTTTGTCTCTGTTGTTTTTTGTTTGTTTGTTTGTGGGTTTTATTTTAAGACAGGGTCTTACTATGTAACTCCAACTGTCCTGGAACTCACTGTGTAGACCAGACTGGCCTCAAACTCAATAGAGATCTGCCTGCCTCTACCTCCGAAGTGCTGGGATTAAAGGCATGAGCCACCACACTAAACTGCTAATTTGTTTCTTCATATAAGTTTTGTAATGAACTTATTTTGTATTTAAAAAAAAACCTTGATGGAACTGTAAAAGAAATTGCATCAAACCTATATATCAGTTTGGGAAGAACTGACATCTTCCCAACCTTCTCTTCTAATCTTTTAACATGATAATTTCCATCTCTCCGTTTAGTTATATACTTCTTTGACTTCTTCATTGGCATTGTGGAATTTTCAGCATATAGATCCTATGCACATTATGTTAAGTGCTTAAGTACTTCATTTCCTTTGGAGTGATTATAACTGGTAATGTGTTTTAAATTCCAGCCATACATTAATTGTTCACTGTCAGCCTAATATAGAAATGCAATTGATGTGTGTTGATCATAATATATTGTGATATATTGAACTCCATTATTGCTTCTGTGAGTCTTTTGGCAGGTACTTTGGAAATTTCTATGTGGAAAAAAATTGTTATTGGGCTTGTAAAATGGCTCAGTGAATAAAGGCACTTGCTACCAAGCCTGACTATGTGAAATAAATAAATGTAATTTAAAAGAAAGGAAGAAACTTGTGTTGTTTGGGAGAGGAGATGGTTTTATCTCCTTTCAAATCATATGATTTTTATTCCTTTTCTTGCCTGATTGAACTGAGTGCAGCATTTGAATTATACTGAATGAAAGTGATAAGAATAGATAACCTTTGTTGGGATAGATCTTTTCGGGAAGCATTTCATCCTTCACCAGTAAATGTGATACTAGCAAGGTTTGGAGAGATGTTCTTTATCAAATTGAGAAAGTACCCATCTATTTATAGTTTGCTTAAAATTGTTTACTATAGCTGGGCAGTGGTGGTGCGCACCATTAATCCCAGCACTTGGAGGCAGAGGCAGGTAGATCTCTGTGAGTTTGAGGTCAGCCTGGTTGGTCTACAGAATGAGTTCCAGGTCAGCCTGAACTATTATACAGAGAAATCCTGTCTTGAAAAACCAAAAACAAAACCCACAAAAATGAATTATTTGCCGGGCAGTGGTAGCACATGCCTTTAATCCCAACACTCAAGAGGATGAGGCAGGCAGATCTCTTTGAGTTGGAGGCCAGCCTGATCTACAAAAGCTGGTCCAGGACAGCCTCCAAAGCCACAGAGAAGCCCTGTCTGGAGAAAACAAAAAAAAAAAAAGAATTATCCATTTTATGCGTATGGATGATTTGACTGCACACCACATGCATGCCTGGTGTCTGTGGAAGCCAGAAGAAAGAGATGGGTTGCCTAGGCCTGGAGTTATGGATGATTATGGGCTGCCATATGGGTGCTGGGAGTTGAAACCTGGGTACCCTGGAAGAACAACCAATGCTCTTAAGCACTATGCCATCTCTCAAACCCCTCTAGTAGGTGTTTTTAGAGTTAATCTTACAGGGGCTGGAGAGATGTGTCAGCACTTAAAGATGCGTGCTCCTAGAGGACTAAAGGTCAGATCCCAGCACCCCATGTCCAGCAGCTCACAAATACCTGTAACTCCTGCTCCAGAGATCTAGCACTCTCGTCTGGATTCTGGGGGTACCCAGCTCAAGAACACACACACACACACACACACACACACACACACACACACACAAAAGAGGCACAGAGCACAAATAAATATTTTTAAAATTACACTTGTTTTGGGGGAAAGGACAGGTATGGAGGTCACAGAACAACTTGCAGGAGTCTGTTTTCTGTTTTCTTCATTTAGGACAGAGGGATCACACTCAGGTGCTCAGGTATGGTAGCAAACAACTTTATCTGCTGAGTCATCTCCCGAGTCCCCAGCAGGTCTGGGTTGTTGTTGTTTAAGCTTTTGGTTGAGCCAACCTTATATAGTTAGGAAAGAAGGCACCTGGCTATAACAAGATTATTTGTATACCTTTCAGGATCTAGATTCTATATTACTAATATTTTGCTTGAGAGTTTTGTGTCCAAGTTCTTGTCAGATTAGGTTTTATCTTGGATGGGGGTGGGTACTGTCTTTATCTAGTGTTGGTATTAGGAAAATGCTGGTTTCATAAAGTGAGATAGGAAGTTTTGGGAAAAAAAAAAAAAAACAGTAACAGGGCTTTAGTGGGAATATAGGAACTCTAGTTTTAGGAATGTCCTTAACATTTCCAGAACTGATATTTGTGGCTTACAGTGAATAATCTGCACAAATGTGTGTCCCAGGACAAACACTCAAGTCTGCTGATTTCCAGGCTGCCGCAGACTTGACATAGCAAGTCTGGCTATTGTCTTTGCAAGGCTCAGTCACAAAGGTGAATCCTTGCATGGTATTTGGAACTTGGGTTAGGGGAGGGTTCCTACCACTTCCAGACTAAATAATA
Source organism: Cricetiscus sungorus (assembly GCA_030556225.1). NCBI lineage: Eukaryota > Metazoa > Chordata > Mammalia > Rodentia > Cricetidae > Cricetiscus > Cricetiscus sungorus. The sequence continues at coordinate 20,687,337 of JANBXA010000609.1, read as the reverse complement.
CACTCATTGTACCTAAACTGTATAAACAATGTGCTTTATGGTAAACATCTATCTATTCTTCTATTGGGAATCTAGAATTTTAAGTAAGTGCTAGGCAGGAAGTACCTACATGAACAACCCCCAATATTGCCTCAGGAACTGAGTTTCTACAAGCTTCCCTGGTAGACAACATTTCACACATGTCACAACTTGTTCCTGCAGGAATTAGTATGTCCCTTGGGTCTCTGCTGGGAGGGGACTACTGGAAACTTTGCTAGTTTTGTTCTATATTCTTCTGCTGTAATGTATTACAGCCAGGAGCTTGACTCTCTGCAGCAGTATGGGAGTCCTGCTGAATCATCAAGCATGGGAATGACTTGAAGGACCCTTGACACAAATGTGTTCTTTTTTCATTGTTATTCTAGAATAAGTTGTGTTCTTTAAATTTTTGATAGTATTTATCCAGTGAAATCTTGCAGGCTCAGAGCTTTCCATTTCAGAGACCTTTAACATTTCAAATAGGCTGGCTCATAGTAGTGAATGCCTTTAATCCCAGCAATCAGGAAGAAACAGGAGGATCTCTGAGTTCAAGGCCATCCTGGTCTATAAAGCAAGCTGTAGGACAGCCTGGGATACATAGAGAAACCCTGTCTTGATAAACCAAAAAAACCAAACCAAAACATTTCAAATATATTTTAATAGCTACTGAGCTAGATGGGTAGTAAATACTCATATCAATTGAGATTTGGTAGACCTGTGGTTTTCAAAGACCTATTTTGTCTGAGCTGTCACATTTATAGTCATAACACTCTTCTATTTCCTTTACAGCATTAGAAGAGCTATAGTAACTTCCCTTGTCCGATTATTGATGTCAGTAACTATGTCTTCTCTCTCTTTTTATCTTGGAAATATTTTTAAAAATTTTTGAAATTATAATTACATCATTTCTCCCTTTCCTATCTCAAAACCTTCCTATGTTCCCCACTCCCTTGCCCTTTCAGATTCATGGGCTCTTTTTACTTAATGGTTATAATTTTAAAAATATATATTTTTTTATTTTGTGTGTGCGTATACATGAAAACACATATGTGTGTGCCACAGCTTACATGTGGAAGTCGAAGGATAACTTACCAGTCAGTGCTCTTCCTGTGGGTCTAAGGGATTAAACTCAGGTCCTCAGGGTTAGCAACAAGCACCTTTACTCACTGAGCCAACTTGCTAGCCCTTATAATCTCTTAAAGTAGAGTTTTACTTGATTTATTGAGACCTCTTTTTTTTTCTTTTTCTTTTACTTTTTCTCTTTTTGATTTTCGAGACAGGGTTTCCCTGTGTAGCTTTGGAGGCTGTCCTGAAACTTGTTCTGTAGACCAGGCTGACCTCAAACTCACAGAGATCCACCTGCCTCTGCCTCCCTAGTACTGGGATTAAAGGTGTGTGTACCCACAGCCACTATGCTCTCTTCTTTTTTTCTAATGTGAAAATTTACTGCTGTAAATTCTCATGTTGGTCTAGCTACATTCCATAAACACACTGCATTCTTGTTTTCATTCAGTTTGTTGTATTTTAAATTTTTCCCTTTAGTTTTTTTTTGGTTGTTGTTGTTGTTGTAACATATGTATTGTCTAGTTTCCAAGTGATTGACTACTCTGTTGGTTTCTAAATTTGATTTTATTATGCCAGAGAAGATGTTCTATAATTCTTCTATATTCAGTAATGCTTGTTTTAGGACCCAGGAGAAGGGCTATGTTAGTGAATATTTCATGAATATTTTCAAAGAACGTGGGCTATATACTATTGGTGGGCATAGTGCACTATAAATTAACACCTAGGGATTCATAATCATTATTGATTCATAATCTTGCTGATTTTCTGTATAACAGTTCTATTCCTGAGAAGAGGGTATTGAAATCTCCAGGTATAATTATGGATTTGTGTGTTTCTTTCTTATTTCAATCAGATTTTGCTTCATGTATTTTAAAGCTATCTATTGGTATAATTATATTTAGGATTTCTGTGCCATTTGGGGGAATTGATTCATTTATCCTTATATGATACTCCTCTTCATCCATGGTAATCTTATTTTCTCTGAACTCTACTTTATCTTATAGTAATATATATTTGCTCTTGCTTTTAAGAAGTAACCTTTGTATGATTTCATATCCTTTTTTCTACCTATGTTATATTTGAATCTAGTGATTTTAAAAACATATTTTGTACATCTTTTTAATTCATTTAGAATTTTATTAGTTGCTTTTAATTGTTTTACTCTGAGCTGGGCGGTGGTGGTGCACACCTTTAGTCCCAGCACTTTGGAGGCAGAAGCAGGTGGATCTCTGTGAGTTTGAGATCAGCCTGGTCTACAAGAGCTAGTTCCAGGGCAGGCTCTAAAACTACAAAGAGAAACCCTGTCTTGAAAAAAAACATCAAAAGAAATTTTTTATCTGATTCTCATTCCTCTCTTTTCCTTTTCTTGCCTTACTGTGGGTTGTCTAAATAATTTTTACAATTCCATTTTGTATAGTTTTCTTAATGTTTGTTCTAGATATTAAAATATATGTGTAATGTATCACAGGCTACCATTTGCAACATTTTACCATTTCTATTATAGTGTAGAAAATGTATTTTTGTATTCTTTGATGCTAGTGTCACTTTGAGTCATAGCTGGCTTCTAAGTTGTAGCACTCCTCCTGCCTCTGCTGAGATTACAGGGGTGAACCACCATACTTGACTGGAAAAACTTTTTTTGTTTGTTTGTTTGGTTGGTTTGTTTTGCTCTCTCTTTTGACCATCCTGCTGTTGAAATAGAATTCTCTTATTTATGTCTTCTATCTATGAACTAGAGTTTTCTTATTTATGTCTTTCAGATTGACTTTACTGTTTGGGTTGTATAATTTTAGCTTGATTTTTGTATAGAAAAATATACAAGGAAAAGGTAGTAGGTTAGATTTATTCTGAGGGTTACTTATGTCATTGTTTTCCTTCCTTTCTAAAGTTCCAAGACTCTTTCCGGTATCATTTCCTTTTTGTTTGGAGCACTTCCTTTAGCCATTCATTAATGGTACATCTGCTAGTGAAACTTATAAATTTCCTCTGTCATCTGAGAATGTCTTTATTTACCTTTCATCCCTGAAGAATATTTTCCCTGGACATGGAATTCAGAGGTGACAGTTCTTTTCTTTCATCATTTGAAAAACGTACCACTTCCTTTTGGCCTTTCTGGTTTTAGATGAGAAATCTGCTATCATTTAAATCAGTGTTCCTTTATAGGTAATGCAAAGTTTTCTCTCTAGCTGCTTTCAAGAGGTTCCCCCTGACACTTTGTCTTTAGTTTTAAGAGGTTCATTGTGTTGTGTCTTAGTGTGGTTATTTTTGTTGTTTCCTGGCCTAAATTTGTGGGCTGTGGTTCCAATGACAATTTAATTTTTAGGGCCCTGTGGTCTGCTCTGTGTGTTAATCAGAAACTGCCTTGAAAGCCCAAATCACAGTATGCCACACAGATAGTTCAGTTCCAGACCTGCAGGTGTGGTGATCTAGGCAGGTATCACATTTGGGGCCAGGCAGGTGAATTTCAGGCACTTCCCCTACCAGATTTAAAGAATCCCTTTCTCCAGTCCCCTGCTCTCAGGGAGCTTTCCTTTACTCTAATTGGAAGGGTGTGGGGCACCAGCTGCTGCTGGCAGGCAGGGTGAAAGTCCAGACTTCTCACTCAGTTTCCACTGGCATGGAAACAGCAGCAGGGAGGGGGAGCACCTGTCTGCATCCTCCACTGGTGCCCGATGGTGGGAGGGGAGCAGCAGATGTCCTGTCTCCCCATGAACTCTCTGCTGATGCCACTGGTGATAGGGAGGAAAGTGCCTCCCCAGCAGCCTGCCCTGTGTTAGGAGTTAAGGGATCTGATCCTTGCTCAGTCCCCCGAAGTGTCAGTGGGCTTGTAGGTTAGAGAGTGTCAGATAAGGATATCCACTACCACTGCACAGATGTAGGGTGGAGTGGGGGTGGAGGTCTTTGCTACTCAATGGGTATCCACCAAAGCTGCCAGCTGGGCAGAGCACGCCTCTGCCAGCTGCCTGCAATGTTTGGAGGATTGGAGCTCCTGCTGGCTCTTGGTGGAGGCTGCCAGCCAGCAACAGGGAAGAAAGTACTTCCCCAAGCTCCCTGGTGCCTTTGGAACTCCCACTTAATCTCAACTGGTGTTCGCTTAAGGGAGGACTGTCTCTCCTCCAGCTATCTAGGGCCACCAAAGCAAGTTGAAAACCTCTAGACCCCATGTAGGCCCGCTGACACCAGGACACTGCTGGTGTGGTCAATTAAGGGTTTTCTTCACTAGGCTAGTTTTTCTCCTTTCCCAGTGCTTTGGCCACAAAGAACAAGTTTTTCTTTGGTTTGCTTTGCTCTAATTGAGCTTTTTGTTACAGGCTTTTTAGTACCTATTCTGAACTGTGTGGAAGATAAAAGGAAAAGTCTAGGAGCTCACCCAAATGCCATCCCTAGAGTCCTAAGAACCCCTTCAAGTTGGCTTTCTACTGTCTACCCTGCAGAGTCCCTTCTGACGTCTTCGGGAATTTTGGTTGTGCATAGAAGGAGAATTAAGTATCTACTATCTTGTTTGAATCATAAAGCATGCTTTGAAGTACCTGGGATTGAAACTAGGCCCTTACACACACTAGGCTAATGTTCTGCTACTGAGCTATATCCCCAGCTTTCTTTTTTGTTGTTTTATTGAAAGACTCTTAACACTACAGTGTGAGCCAAGAATATCCTGAAATTCAGGATGTAACCTACACTGATGTCAAATTTTCAGCAATCCTCCTGTCTTAGCCTCCTGACTGCTGGGATTTATATAAATTGGTACCAGATAGCTCAATCTCATATTTTAAAATAAGTAAATGAAGACATTTTTTCTGTTTTAATTGGAAGACAGAATTTGACGTTGAGAGGTAATGACTTCTGTTTGCACTTTAAAGAGAGAATTATTTTTCAGATGCATACAGAATTGTTTATCTATACTTCTTGAACCACTAGTAACTAGTGACTAGTTGATGAAACAGGGTGCAAGATCTTGAAACTGCTTAGGGTGTTTTATACAACCTGTGGTGGTGTTACTTGCCATAAATGAGCTCGGGGGCCCAAAGTGAAAAGACCAAGGAAGTCTGGAGAATTAAATGATTACTCCTGGCCAGATCTCCTGTCTTTTTTCCACCATTGTTTTCCTTGACCATCACACCGCAAATGTGACATGATAAGAATCAGTAGCAGGCAGCATTTTCCTTGGACAAGTAAATACCTGCTTTCCACATGGCTTACTCTGCCTGTGCACTGTACTGTGTATGTAAATTCATAGGTAAGTGGTCTGAAAGGACACTGGCCAAAGTGATAATGGTAGTTACCAGTGAGGAGTCAAGAGGTTTGTAGATTTAGCTCTTGTTTTTCTCCAGGGAAAGTAAACCTCTGTTTATAGTTAACAATGAATAAAGCAAAACCATGTCTGTTTGTGCTAAGCCATATGAGCCTGATTCGGAAAAGCCTTTAAGTTATGCTTCTTTTCTGCTCACACGTGTAAAATCTGGTGATACCTTACATTTGTCCGGAACATTACTACCATGATTTGCGAGAGCATTTGTAGATAAAAATAGGAAAATAGCTGACACATCAAGTGAAGAAGCAGTTCTAAACACACAATGTTATCTGCACTCAATCTTGAAATGTTAACATGTAAAAATGGTCTTTGTGTGTTATGGTTTCAAAATGAAATGCCCCCATGGGCTCAAGTTTTGAGAGCTTGGTCTCCATTTGGAGGTGCTCGAAACTTTAGGAGGATGGACCCAGCTCAAGGAAGTTGGTGGCTAGGAGCATTTATTTTGTATCTTTTTGCCTTCTTTGTACTAAGAGGTGATATGTCCAGATCACAAGCTCCCACTGCCATAATGTGCTACTCTCTGTGTCCAGAGTTAACAAAGCCAGGGGCTATAGACTGAAAGGTCTGAAACTAGGTGACAAAGGAAATATTTCATCCCTTACATGACCGATTTTGTCACTGATACAGAAACTGACTAACACCACATGCACAGAAGCAAATACCAAAGAACCAGCAGTAAGAAGCTTTCGATGGTAGTAGTGGTATTATTTTGTTTTATTTTTAAAATGTAGAAGGCTGGGGAGATGGATTAGTGTTTACAAGCACTTACCACCAAGCCTGATGACCTGAGTTCAATCCCCAGAACCAACATGGTGGAAGGAGAGAACCAGCTCTTGCAAGTTGTCCTCTGACCTCAGCATGTGAATCATGGCATGGGAATACAAATCAATAAATAAACTTAAGAAAATGGTTTTTTTAATTTTTAATTAGCATTGAAAGTAATGAGTTTCATTATGACATTTTCATACACACTCATCACTGTAGCTTACTCATTTCATACCTACACAACCTGCCCCTGTCCATCTTCCAGACTGCCCCCCTTTCTTCTCTCATATAGTTCAACTTCTGCTTTCATATGTAACACACAGACACATAGAGACTCACTTTCCCTCCCTCCTTCCCACCTCCTTCTTTCTCCTTTTCTCCTCTTTCTGGCTTGCTCTCTTGATCATGCATGAGAGAAAAATATGCAATACTTTGACTTATTTGTTCTATTACCCTCTCTTGTTCTCCACTTCCCCTTCCCACCCTTTAGACTTTTTCCTTCCCCCAATAATATCCCTTCTACTTTCATCTCCTCTCTTTCTTACACACACACACACACACACACACACACACACACACACACACACACACACACACAAACCTAAATTATGCTTATGATAAAAAACATATTTGTCTTTCTGAATCTGGCTGCAGTGAGGGTTTTATAGTTAATGTGATAAATTAATGAGCTCTAGAAATTTCATTTGGTTTCTTTGCTGTTGCTGTTCCTGCTGCTGCTGGTGGTGGTGGTGGTGGTGGTGGTGGTGGTGGTGGTGGTGGTGTGTGTGTGTGTGTGTGTGTGTGTGTGTGTGTGTGTGTGTGTGTGTGCTGGTGATAAAACTCAGTCCTACATGTACTGGAAATGTGCTGTACCACTGACTACAGTCCCAGCTATTAATTTTTGAGACTCTGTAGCCCAAATGACCTTCGACTCATAACCTTCCTTCCTCTTTCTCCAGGGTTCTATACTCAGCTGGAGAAAACTTTTAACTCACAAGATTTCATGTGAAAGCTGTCTTCATTAAAAGTGATGAAAATGTTATTTATACAGTATCCACTATGGATTTAACAGATATTTCCTCATCTAGTCCTCCCCAAGTCCTCATGATAGTAATAATGATTTCCATTTTACAGGTAAATAAATGAATCCAGAGAGAAAACAACATATCCAACAATATGAACAATAGATACACTTCAAAATAAAAGTGCTTTCAACTTGCCTGGAGATTTGCATATTTTATAGTACTCACAATCTCTATTCAAGGAAGAGTGGAAAGATCCAACTAAGCCAGCCCAGTACTTTTTTTTTTTCTTTTCTTTTCTTTTTTTTTTTTTTTTTTTTTTTTGGTTTTTGTTTTTTTGAGACAGGGTTTTTCTGTATTGCTTTGAAGCCTGTCTTGGTTGGAACTAGCTCTGTAGACCAGCCTGGCCTCAAACTCACAGATCTGCCTGCCTCTGCCTCCTGAGTGCTGGGACTAAAGGCATGCACCACCACTACCCAACTAGCCCAGTACTCCTTTAATGTGTGTGGTATAAGAAGATAACTTATGAAAGAAATGCACAGTTATTCCTTAAACTCCTTCCTTTTTAGGTATTCACTTCAATTAAAGAACAAATTTTCATACCAGTTTTAGGTATTCACTTCAATTAAAGGAAAAAATTTCGTACCAGTTTAATGGAATATAGCAATAGATAGTTTAGTTACTATAGTTTCCTCTTGCCGGGTGGTTAGTGAACTTTATAGATCAACAATGTATTAAAGCCACACTGGTACTATCAGCTCTCTCTCCTTGGAAGTCTGTCTGTGCTTGTGATTTATTTTCACACAAAAAAAAGAAGTGTTCACTAATGGGTTTTAAAAAGAAGCACTAGCCTGGTGGTGGTGCACTCTTTTAATCCCAGCACTTTGGAGGCAGAGGCAGGCAAATCACTGTGAGTTCGAGGTCAGCCTGGTCTACAAAGCTACACAGAGAAACCCTGCCTCAAAAAAAAAAAAAAAAAAACAAAAGAAAGAAAAAGAAACACTGAATTTCATTGCACTGGTTAATTTTACATCCTAGCACATGTTAGGCCTTAGTTAGCCTTAGTTAGGCCACTATCCCAAGTTATTTAGGTGATCCTGTGAAAGTGTTTTATAGACATGCTTAAAATACATAATCACGAAGGGTTTTTTTGTTTGTTTGTTTTGTTTTTGAAGACAGGTTTTCTCTGTGTATCCCTGGCTGTCCTGGAATTCACTCCATAGATCCGGTTAGCCTCCAACTCAGAGATCCATCTGCCTCTGCCCCCTGAGGGCTGGGATTAAAGGCCTGTGCCATCCACCAACAGGCAATTGGTAAGGGATTTTTTGTTTTTGAGACTTGGTTTCTCTGTATTGGTCTAGTTATTCTGGGACTTGCTCTGTAGAACAGAGAGCCACCTGTCTCTGCCTTTGCTGGGATAAAAGGCTTGCACAACCACTGCCTGGCTCAGTAAGAGATTTTAAGGAAGATTATCCTAGATAAGAATTCAGTCAGCTGGAGGCATTTTCAGAATTGGGCTTCCAAAGAATTCTGCCTATGCATGAAAGCATCAGCATGTACCCAGTAGCTTTGCTGGCAGCCTGTCTTTTCTGATGGCCTGCCCTAAAGATGGAAAACTTTATCAGAGTTGCCCAGCCAGCCTCCATAATGTCTCCCAAACCTACACTGTCTCTCTGTGTATGTGTGTATATAAATGGATCTCTTTCTCTAGTGGAATCTCAACTGATACAATCACCCGCTTTACTTTTGTTTTGAAAATTCAAATCTATATGCATTTTAAAAATTAATTTTCCCCAAACTTTTATGTTCTTTCTTTAGACTATTTTTATAGATCAAAAGTTTCCAAAAGGATTCCAGAGCATGGTCAACTTTAGAGACGAACCATCCTTGGCCATATTTGAAGTAAACTGTGCTCTGTGTGGCTTAGGAAAGACTTCTTCCTCTTGGGAACTATCATCTAAGTAAGCTCTCACAAGGCTCCAGAGTCTGAAGATAGAAGCACCAAGGCCTTATGGGACAGAAACCCATGAAAACTGCTCTAGGCCTCTTTCTATGTGTGTATTCTCCAAATCCATCCATAAATCCTGTGTGCTGGACATGAGAAAACAACAACAACCAAAAAATTGTGCTTAAAAAATCACAACAGCAATATTTTTCCTCCTTATGCTCTCCAGAAATTACTTGGAGATTTTTTATTTTCTGGAACTAGTATCCAAGTGTTTTCATTCCAGCCTTTCCCTGAAGGGACTTCTGGGTTAATTTCAGAAATGGTCTTAAATCTTTTCCTTCCTACTTTTAACAGGTTTTTTAAAAATCCATATATTACACAAAACTGATTCTTTTTTTAAATTACTTAATGTGAATGACAAATATGCATTAAATGAAGCAAAACTTATAAAATGGTAGAGAGCAGAGAAATAACAAAGAAGGGAAAGAAAAAAAGGTGGTAGAAAATAAAAGAGAACCAGAGATCAGAAATCATTTTATGATTTTTAGCTTTTTAGCAAAAGGGACTGTATGGGATGGAGGCAGGCCACCAGTGGGATGAGGATGGGAAACAAGAGGGGCTAGTGGGTTTATTTATAGGTAAAGTTCCTGCTATGCATGTGTAGGCATGCCATAAGGAAATCCATTATTTTCTTCATTTATTTTAAAAAAATCTGTAGTACAATAGAAAAGAAGAGAAAGTACACACTTGAAAAGGTTCAAAAGAGGAAACCAGACCAAATTTTTAAGACAATTACAAGTACTTTTTTATATAAAGGGAAGCATTGACACCAGCAATTTGCTATTGTATCCTTAACCTTTTGCTTTCATTGAAAAACACACAAAGCAATGCCTCTAGCCCCAAGCACCATGGGAATGGTTTTAAAAAGTATTTTCAACATTTTCTAATTTTGAATTTTATTCTATTACCCTAATTTTGGAAGAATGTATCTGTAACTGCACAAAAAGGAATGAATTCTTTGTATTTCTTACTTAATGTTTCACCCAAGGACCTCCTTTGTCTGGTGGAGGTAGCCAGGTGTAGGGTCAGAGACCACAGATCCTCCTGAAGTGTTTGTTGACCTGGTGTGGATGTCAGAGAGCAAACAAAGGAAAGAGAATGCACATGTGATGCTCAGGTGCTTCCACACCTGAGGCCTTGGTGCTTGACATCTAGCTGTCTGATGTGTTCCAAACAGTTTGTCAGTTTAGTGTGACAAATAGTGATAGTTGCTTACCCAGTATCCGATCTTTTCACCTTTTTTTGTTAGAATCTTAATTTTTCAAGACAACAGCGTGCCTAGTGTAATGAACTCTTTGGCTCCCTTGAAGCTAGGATAGCTGTGTAACTCAGCTCTGGCAAATCAGATACAAGTCTATTGAGAGGCTTTTGGCAAAGTTAATGTTTTCTTGATGAAAGGAGACAGAATTCACTGTTTTTTCCCACTCGCCTGCTCCAGTCTTTCTGCTTAGAATTCAGTCACAGGAGTAGAGGTCTGAGAGCCACTCTACCTGCACAAAGCAAAATCATGTTTAAGATAGCAGAGCAGAGATGGGAAGGGTTAGGACTTTAAAGATACTGTGGAGAGTCTGGGTTGCCTACCTTACAGTTCTGAGCTGTGTAACCCCTAGTGTATTATTGCCCCACACACACCTTGGAACCCTGCTTAATAGTTTTCCACAGCTTCCTAGTCCATTCCACACTGGTAGCTCATGGGAGGTATTCAATGAGTTACTGATTTAGTGGTATTAGTGTCCTAAAGTTTCCTCAAACAAGTCCATATTTGCATTCATCTGGCTTCAGGCAGTTTCAGGCTACCTGAGCCTGGAGGGGATGTGTACACAGGTCTTAGTATAGGTCCACAGAGAGCTTTGTCTCATTTTGGAAAAACAAGGCAAAAGAAAAAAACATGTTTAGAGAGGAAAATGAAGTCTAAAGGCTAGTGTTTTTACCATCTTCTGTAAAATGTTCCCAAATAGCCCTCAAACTGGTCAGAATTCTCGTTTTACAGATGAGGAAATTAAAGATATTGTTTAGGTGACCGATTTTCACAATGGTGTGTAGCAGGAAGTATGTCACTCTCAGATTTGAGAGTTTTCTACTCCACTTTTTTTTTTTTTGTGGGAGGGTATTCAACTCTGACATGACTTGTGTGAAAAAAATCAGGCATCAGTGGTTTCCAGAGGCAAGGAAACCTTGGGCCTGTACTGAATGCTGCACAGAATTTGAATATCTGCAATGGAAGTAGGGAAAGGGATTCCAGATTCACAAAGGAACATAAGCAATAATGAGATTTCATTGATTGCTTCTGATTCAATAGTCAGGAAGGCTAGTGGCTAAAGCAGAGGATTGATTTCTTGAAGCAATTAGCTGTTAACATCATGGCCTGTGATAGTAATTGTGGAAAAGTCACTGTCCACTTTGGCAGGGGGTACATGAGATATAACCTTTGTTCAGTTTTCTTTTTTTTTCTTCATCCCCTTCTCTCTGCTGAAGATTGAATCATTGGATTGTTAAACATGCAGCCTGTCTCTGAGCTACCTCCCCAAGGTTGCTGTTCCATTTTTTGATAGTTTTTGGTCTTTAAAATATTGTCATCTAGCCAGGGAGAGGAATTATTTAAGGGTTCCAAAGTAGGAAGTGTCATAAATGGATCTAGGACTACAGATTACAAGCCCCAGGGCTATGCTTTTCTCTACTGTGCTTTTAATCTTAGTGTAGGGAGGCAATAAGAGGAAGCAAGGAGACAAGCTCTCAAATACGGGCTCTAGTTAAGAGGTTGATGAAATCATTGCAGGGTCAGTAGCACCCACCAGGGTTTTCAGGGTGAGCACAAAAAGGAGAACATGGCCAAAAGAAACATTGCCCAAATCAGCCAAGGTAAGAGTTACTTGACAAAGTGCAAAGCCACTCTAACATAATCCTAAAATGTGAGCAGTAGAACTGAGAAAACTGCATGGTACCGGTGGAAACAGATGCTAGGATGGCCAGACTAGAAGGATGAAAGTAATACTTTCAGTTTATTACATGTAAGTTCAGGAGGTTTATTATTTTCATTATTATTTAAATGTACATATTGGGTAGAAAATGGAATCAGATGAACAGCCAGCCATGTTTGGTAGGGTCCTTGTAGCTGTGAGAAAGGTTCATGTACCTCAAGGAAAGAACATTAAGAGCCACAGCCATCCTTCACACACCTCAACCTCCCATCAATATATTGTCCCATTTTCTACTTGGATATGCTTTGACAATGTTGCTAGAATGTATCTTGTCTAGAACCATGAAATACTAAATCTGGCTTTAAAAAGTTGAGTGAATTTTAAAGGAATTGAATTCTAACATGAACTCCAGGATGGCTTTCTAGATGTGTTGGTTTTGCCAGATTTGAAAGCCTCCTTTGAGAACTGAATCAGAATCTACAGATTTAATCTTCAGCCTCAGGAATGTTCTCCTTTGCTAGATCTTGCACTGACTTAGAACAAAAATGTGATGAAAAGCTACCCTAACTTTCCCAACAGTTTCATCTCTTGCTGTCCTTCCAGCTCCCAGGAGGTCCTAATATGGCACTTTCGGTGCAGTAGAGAAAATATGATACTTAAATTATCTCCCTACTTGTTTGTATTTCTAACATCTTTCATCAAAAGGAAAATTGAGCTTTGTGTAGCTGGTAGATGTAAATAATGTTTATTTTCCAGTTTAGATATTATAATGAGTGCTTGTTAAACATTTGGTATTAAATTATATTGTCTCAAAATATTATCTAGATTAGCTAGGCATGGTGGTGCACACCTTTAACCTCAGTAGGCTGATCTACATAGTGGCCTGCTAAGGCTACATAGTGAGACCCTGTCTCAAAAACTACCTAGAAGAAAAAAAATAGAGATAAAAGTAGAGGACTTTAGACTCTTTTTCTGTTCATTGGTTTGTTTTGAGATAGGGTCTCATTATATATTCCACAGTAAATTTGCTCAAAGTAGACAAGGACTGTGCATGTGGTCATGACTCAATCTTCTACCATGGTGACAAATGAGGTGGGGTAAAGGAAAGCTAGAGGATCTAGACAAAGAGGCTAAGTCCTAAAATTGGAAACTTTGAGTCTGTTAAAGTACTTGGCAAAAAAGAAGTTATCCATGTAAGGAATCAATCTAAGGAGACATTTCAAATAAGGGAGTGGGGCCTTGTGAGATGGCTCAGTGGTTAAGAGCACTTGGTGCTCTTCTAGAAGACCTGGCTTCAGTTCCTAATGTCCATATGGTAGCTGACAACTATCTGTAACTCCAGTTCAGGGGATCCAGAGCCCTTTTCTAACCTCTGCAGGCACCTGACATGGAAGTGTGCATACATCCATCCAGGCAATACACCCATACACATGAATTTTTTAAATGATTTAAATTTTTTTTAAAAAAGAAATCAATACAGGAGGGGTGTGAATGAAGATACAGCTAGGGACTGTGACAAGATTACCAGCACCCTTGTGAAGTATTAAGTGTGTAGACTGTGGTAGCAATCATTCTTGGGAGGTATAGAGGGGCAACTATAAAAGTTGTGTTAGCTGACTTGGTCTAGCTGCTCACTTCTTCTCCATTAATCAAGTTAGAAGTTCTTCTTCAACGCCATTGCTCCATTGGTCATTAAGCAACAGTCTTTGTCTCTGGGCCCCAGGGCCAGTCTTTGGTATGGAGCCAAAGGTCACCTCTTTGCAGCTGTCTCTGAGCACTAACCCTTGCCTTCCCTGAGTTCCATTTCAAAAATAAAAAAAAAAAAACCAAAAAGCTTGCCTAACTGGTTTTTGAAGAAGCAGTTCTACTTGCTGTTTCTTTTTATCTTTTGTTTTCCAACATTTTTTTGTTTTTAACATTCAACTTTTATTTTGAAGTAAGTAATCCATTTACAAAGTTTAAAGATCAGAACTGTAAGAACTATAAAATTACATTCTCATTTTTTTTTTTTTTTTTTTTGCTGTTTGGGGTTTCTATTTTTGCCAGTTATACTTCTGGCCCTGTCACCTTCATTGATTTTCCTCCTGTGTATAATTTCCTTTCTACTTTCAGTGGCTCTATTAGAATGGATTTCATCATGACTTTTCCATACATATATACAAGGGATTTTGATCAGAGACACCATTACCTTCTCTTATACCCATCCTACTTCTGTTGATCTTTCCTCTTCCGAACTAATTCCCATCTGCTTTTGTGAGTGTGTGTGAAGGGATTATTTACAGGAACATCGGTAATTTAGCAGTAGATTTTTGTGTAAAATATACACAGACTTGCCATCATCTTGTTTTTTAACATAAAAGAGCACACAATTGGCACACTATTTCAGGTCTTGGTTTTGTAAACTAACAGCAAGATTTCCTCTCAGTAAAAAGAGAACTTTGGTTTTTCTTTCTTTTTGTTTGTTTGGGTTTCTTTTTTTGTTTTTTGAGATAGGATCACCGTGTCTTTGATCCACTCTTTCACCTTTACTGTTTTGTACATCCAACATGTATAGACTTTATAATTGTAGGGTCATATGTACTTTGAAAAAATACTCTCAAGTTATTTTGGCACATGCTGCCCTCTGGAACAGGCAAAGAGACACACATTAATTTATACCCCAGCACACATTGATTTCCTCTGGTAATGCCAGTCTTTAGAGGAAAAAGTAGCTCAGGATTTGTCTTCTCTTCTCCCCAAGTTCTCTGCCTAAAGGTGATGTTACACTGGATTGGGAAGTTTCTTTGGCAGTAGCCTAAATACAGTCACAGAAAGTGGAGTTTCCAAAGGATTAAAGTTACATAGTCATTTTCATCTGTCTGGATAAACCCTTTTCCTCAGGCCCCCCCTTTGAAGTAACTATGCCTAGAATCAGAGGCTCTCAGCTTCAAGACAACATTCTTTTAATTTTTTTCCCTCTAGCACTCATTGGTAAGACATTGTTACATCAGTGTAAGAAGAGCCAAACATAGAATATGGGCTTTGACCTTACATCTTGATAAATCCCCACTACCCAATTTTAAATATGTGAGATTGAACACAGAGGGTATTCGACCTAAGTTTCCATTTGTTCATCTGGCAAAATGGAACCAATCATACAGACGTCACACGGTTGATGTAAAGATTAAGTGACAATGTATGCAAAACATTACCACAGTCCCTAGCTGTCATGCAGGTGCTCAATAAAAATGTGTTATGCTTCTGTTATTGCCGAGTACAGTATAACGTTTGAAAGTAGATGGTTTGGAGTTGAAAAATGTTCTTTCTCTAATCTTGGTCAAGAATCGGTTGATCCCCCCCACACACACACAGGTAAGTTACCTAACTCCAATGTTCTCAATCATAAAACCATGTCGAAGTAGACTATCTCTTATTTGTGGAGATTTCATTTGTAAGGTGCTTAGCACAGCCCAATATCTAAGTATCTCCTGTACCTTAAATGCATTTTAAAACCGAAGCCCAACTACACTTAAATGATTTCAGCTCCTTCAGTAGGAGGCACCGGCACCTCTTCATATATTTCCTTATAAACAATTTACCTATAAAAGTGCATTATAGTATGGTACATTTGAAATGTGTTGAGTAAATTTCATGTTGTATTTTTCCTAACAATTTAAAAAAAACTGACAAAACTGGAAATAAGAGTTTTAGAAGGTAACATTCTGAGTGCTGAGGCTTATTTTTCCTTGTATTGAACATTAACAAAAATGATTAGAGCAGCACCTATATGTAATGTTGTCTACCAGATGTAGTGTGAATAATACCATATTGGCCTCAAATGCTGCCCTATCTAGGCAGAACTGCTCTAACCTTTGATCATTTATTTGCTCTACAAATACATGTGAACACCAAAAGGTTTACTATGCCTCTGACCAAAGATATATAAAGGATGGTAAGCAATTTTTCCTTTTGAACAGCTGAGCCCTAGCTCAAGTCAGAAGTGTCTGACTACTGATCTAAACACTGTATTTGTGCACATGGTTCACTTCTCTTTTCTTTCTTTCTGTATTATGCTGCATTTTAAATAGTAACGGGAAGAGGGTGACCATATATGCCTCATGGATCCTGGTTTGCTACCACTGACTAATGTAAACAGTTTTTAAGTAGGAAAGTCCAAGTCTCAGATAAAGACATGAATATATTTATAGAGTAATGGGAAGAAAAACTATAAAAGTAAATTATGAATTTTGGATTTGAGGTTTCTTCTAATGCTCAGACTTACAACTAAGTCTCTACTCTAAGAAAAAATAAGGCCCCGGATCTGGAAACACCAAGCTTTCCTGGACAATCATATATGTTTTACCGATGCCTAAGCTCATATCTGAACATCTGAAGTGGAAAGACGTCAAAAGATACAGAGGATGACAGATCTGAGGGGACCAAGTAATTAACTTCTCCTGTATATTCAAAGAAAGTAACTGACTGTCCTTTATCTTAATTCAGCCTAACATCAACAAAACACCTAAATGTCAACATAGAAATACAACAGATACAAATTTAAGTCAGAAATGTTTAAGATTTTGTTCCTAGTGAACATCATTGATATTCTTAAAGCTTCCCAGGAGCCTCTGTGGGCAGAGATGGTAGTTACTGCTTCAACACAAAACATAACAAAAAAAGTTTAATACTGAAATGTGTTTGATAGTTCCCAAACCAAGGGGAGTACATGAAGAGATGAATTAATTACATAAGAAGCTAAAATTGTATAGTAGATTGTGGATATCTAATCATAACATTTCTTAAACACAGATCACTAATCTGCTCCCTATGAACATAATGATTTATGAGCTTTGATTCTAGAGCTTGGGGTCAATTAAACAGAATGAGCTTCTCATACATTAGTATAAATGCACATAAACATCTGACTTGTATGAATAATTCATAGATGTTTAGTTAATAGGTCTTCAAATGGAGATTATTCTAACCAATTTCTAGGTGATACAGATGCTAGACTAGAAATATGGGTAGACAGGCAGGCATAGAAATGGGTTCTTGGAGATCTGTATGGAACATTGTGTGAGCATCAACAGGGACCAGGCCTTTCTGTCTGTGATTGTTGGGAAAGGCTTCATATGGGAGGTTGAAGTGAGTCTTGTTCCCCTAGTAACCACAAGAGGACAGCAAAGAGGCCTTCACTGACTGCAGTTCACTGACTTCAAACTTTCTGACCCTCAGTCTTTCTTATCTGTAAAATACAAAATCAAGGACTCTTCACAGCCCTAAAACTAAGACTAATGAAAAATAAGGATGGCATGTAGCTCATTGGTAGAGCATTTGCCTGACATACGCAAGGTCTTGGTCTCCATCCCCAACACTTAAAACTAGTTGTAAATCACTATTTACAAGTTAAAGAAAATAGTAGGAAAGAGTCTATTAATCAGCTTTACAAACCAAACTACATTTTACAATTGAAACTGCAACATGCTATAAGAGAACAGCACTTAAGTCCTAATTGCCACTTACACTTTTTTCCCCTACTCAACTGCCTAGTTGTGGTGAGGTGTATGGCCCTTATCACTAAACTGTTTTAAAAAGCATCACATCCACTTTGTTCAGCACAATGACACTTATCATTTATAATTACTCTTCACTTTCAATGGACACAGAATACATCAATTAATTAGTTGTCACACAATTGAAGTTATTTTTTTCATTAGTCTAATTACAAGTGGACTGGATTAAACTAATGCAGTGAAGGCAGGTGACAGGAGGATCAGAGCTGACAATGCCGAGGGCTCTACCAATTATGTTCACTATTTATAGGTGAAAACAAACCTTCGCCAAGAAAGTAGAAAACTACTAAAAAAGGAAAAAAATCAGTTTCTGAACATTTTACCACTATCTCTACTCCTCCCCAACATTCTGTATATACCCAGAAAGAAAAACAAGTCAACAGTGAAGGAAATACTTCATTTATCAAAAATGTTTTCCCTATTATGATTTCTGCTGCCATTCCAAATACCTGAGGAAAACCACCTTTTAAGGAGGAATCTGTATTTCAGTCCATGTTTTCAAAGTCCAAGGCCAACTGGTCCATTACTTTCAGGCCTGTGGTGAGGCAAGGGGTCATGGCAGGGAATTGGAAATATAGCAAAACTGTTTACCTAATGGTGCCTGGGAAGCATAAAGAGATGAGGCAGGGGTGCTGATCCCTGTGAAGGGCACACCAGCAATTTCCTTCATTAGACCGGATTTCTTGAAACTTCCACTACCTCCTGGCAGTACCACGGGCTGGTGAACACATGGACATTTTAAAAAGTATGCATAGCCGGGTGCTGGTGGCACATGCCTTTAATCCCAGTACTTGGGTAGCAGAGGCAGGTGGTCTGCGAGTTCAAGGCCAGCTTGGTCTACAGAGTGAGTTCCAGGGCAGCCAAGGCTGTTGCACAGAGAAACCCTGTGTTACAGAGAAAACCTGTCTCAAAAAAAAAATAAAATTTATTCTTTTGTAATTTCATATATTATGTATTTAGGTCATATCTGTGGTGATATTTTGTTTATGATCTAACAAATAAAGCTTGCCTGAAGATCAGAGTACAAAGCTAGCCACACTAGCTTGCCACAGAGGCCAGGCAGTGGTGGTGCACATCTTTAAGCACTCAGGAGAGAGATCAGGCAGATTTGTTAGTTCGAGGCCACCCTGGGCTACACGAAATTGATCCAGTCTAAAAGAGAAACAACTCACACAAAGTTGATCCCAGCTCTTGGAGCAACACACCTTTAATCCCAGCACCAAGGTAGAGACAAAAAGGGATATGGTTGGGCAAAGAGTGGAATATAAGGCAGTAGGAGACAGGAACTCATTGCAGTCTGAACAGCAGTTAGTCTGAGGCAGTCAGTCTGAGGCAGTCTCAGAATGCAGTCTGAGGATACAGTCTAAGGATACGGTCTGAGGATGCAGTCTGAGGATACAGTCTGAGGGTGCAATCTGTGGATACAGTGTGAGGATGCAGTCTGGGGAGGCAGTCTGAGGACAGGATCACCCCTTCGGTCTGAAGTAGAGGTAAGAACTAGTGGCTGGCTGCTTTGCTTCTCTGATCTTTCAGCTTTCCATGTAATATCTGACTTTGGGTTTTTATTATTAAGACCAAAGAGAATTCATGCTACACATATCCACAGCCCCCCATTCCTCCCATGCCTGCCACCTCAGCTCCCTTTCAACAGTTAGGGGTAGATTATCATAAGCCCTACCTTTATCCATGTTGGAGTGTTGACTTGCTTGATCTTGTACAAGTATCCAACAGGCAATTACAGATGGTTGGTTGGCTTGATCTTGTGCAAATGCTGGACAGGCAACTACAGTTGCTGAGACTAGGAGTGTAAGGGCTCTGTTATGTTCAGGATTAGTTATGTTCGTAGTAGTCCTCCCTGACCTCTGGTTCTTACTATCTCTCTGCCCCTCTTCCTCGATGTTCCCTAAACTTTGTGGGAGGGAAATATGATACAGATATCCCAAACATAGACCTTCACAAGTTTTTATTATTGTGTGAGGGCACACATGTCATGGTACAGGTATGAAGGTTAGAGGACAATTATGTGTAATTGATTCTTTAATTCTACCATTATATGGGTTCAAACACAGGTTGCCAGTCTTGTACAGCAAGCCCCTTTATCTGCTGAACCTAACACATGGACCTTTGAGAGATACTTCAGATTGAAGCTGTAATACATGACTATCGTTCACACAAAGGCTGGATTTTTCAATGTTATATTTTTTTAAAAAACTGTTTTAAGGATCCTGTGCTGTTTTGAAGTAGTACAGTATTTATGGACATGACACAGAAATCAAGATTATAGGAAACCAAATCCCAAATCCCAATTGATGCATCTACATCACACCTCCTGCATCTATTTTTTCGAACAAATTCATTCTTTGGGAATTTCATGTGACACATTTTAAACATATTTACCCTTTTTGCCCAACTCCTTTCATAATTACCCTCACTACCCTCCCATTCCTTCTCATACAATTTTGAGATTTTTTTTTCTCCCAACAAGTCCAGTCTGCATTGCTAGCTAGTCTTGGGAGTGTGGCCTGTCACAGCCCATGGTCAACCCACCAAGGGGTCATATCATTAAAGAAACCTGATTCTCTCTCGGAAGCTGGAGGTAGGAATTTGTGCCCGTCCTCCCTGCTCTGTGCTGTGATCTTTTGTCTGCCTGGAGCTTGCACAAATCTTGTGCATGGTGTCACAATGTGCATGGTGCATGGTGTAAGTTCATATGTGCAACTGCCCATTTGTATCCAGAAAAATAGTTCCCTTGGTATTATTTATCACCTCTGGATCTTTCTAACTCCTTTTTAAGAAGATCCCTGAGCTTTGGAGGGAGGTGTAATGCAGATGTCCCATTTAGGGCAGAGCACTCTACAGTTTGCTACTCTGCATATTAACTAGTTGAGGGTCTCCATGTTAACTGCTCTCTACTGCAAAGGAGATGCTTTTAAAAGAGAAAATGTTTTCTAGAATGGGTTTTAAAAATATTTATTTGTTTATTATGTATACAGTGTTCTGTCTGCATGTATCCCTGGCAGGCCAGAAGAGGACATCAGATCTCATTACAGATGGTTGTGAGCCACCATGTGGTTGCTGGGAATTGAACTCAGGACCTCTGGAAGAGCAGCCAGTGCTCTTAACCTCTGAGCCAACCCTCCAGCTCTAGAATGGGTTTTGAGGGCACCCTGATTTCTAGAGTTTGGTGAACTAAAGTATAGAATGAGCATCTCAAACTTTAATGTGAATCAAAGCATTTTCCCTTTTATGTAAAAATTTAAATATATATTTTATGAGAAAAACAAAGTTTAGACATCAAGAGTTATCCAACAGGAATTAATTTTATTGTTGTGTTGACATTTCTGCTTGTTCCCAATGCTCCAAATGTTCTTATTGTGCTTGTAGAACCTTTATAAGTAGAAATAAACATAATGTTACATTTTTAAAACTAACTAATTTGCACTTTCAGTATTTGTTTTATGATCTAGGAGAGGAATATAAAGACTGGTAAATTTGACAATAACAATACCATCTACTTTTATAAACCTGAAAGAAAGTTTATCACAATTCTTTATTTTTGGAGACAGGCTCTCACTATGTAGTCCGGGCTAGTCTGGAACTCAATATATAACCTACAATGTCCTTGAATTCCCAAGTGCTGGTATTACAACCCAGCTTTTTTTAAATATGGAAGAGAAAGATGCCTAGTCTTACCAAATATTCAGCCATAACAACATGTGACTTATTTTAGCAAGGAAAACATTATGCTAGAAATTCCTTATATTAAAATGTTTCTTTTCCATTTCTTCAGAGTACCTTGTATATATTATATACACATGCACATATATACATCAAATACATATACACTCACTCAGCATTCAGTTCATTTTTCATTAATATGAACATAGATTAGACCCCTTTATTTTGTTTTTAAAATTAACAAAACACCCAAAAGCAAAAATAAAAATTGGATCAACTTTTGGTATATGTATGAATAAATATAGAAGTACTCTTCAAAAAGTTACTGTTAAACCATTTTAATTTTAATATTCATTGCAAAGCACATTTTATAAACACTAAATAAATTTACATATAAAAGCTACACATAAATATACAGACACAAAAGAAAAATAGCACTATTAGCAACAGAAGTAAACTAATAAGATATTTAAACAAATGACAATAAAAATAATTTTTCATTGCTATTTATTTTTCATTAATTTAAAAGCTACTCAGAAATGAAATGTAGTTAGTATACCATGATTACTACCAAAGTTTAGAATTATAAAAACTGACATAGAACTACTTATTTTAAAAACCTTTCAAATATTCAATAGCCAATTGACAGTTATTAATCAATAAATAGCCAACATCAGTGAAAGTTCTTATCTAACTGAAGAGACATTTTAAGCTTTGGTTAACAGGCTAAATTTGGTGATAAAATCTTAAATTAATGTCCCTTTACATTATATTCCTGAGTTTTTGCACAATGCTACAAATAAGATAAAAAATAAACTCAATGTATAGGTTTGTATAACATTGCATTTTAGTTCTGGAAAAAACACGTATTGAGATTTTGAGGTGAATAGTGACATTTAATAATCAAGACAGAAAAGAATGCATTTAATTTAGCTTAACTCAGGGAAACATTAATGCCTCTGACCACAATTTGCAAAGATCATTTGTAAAATATGATAGAAATTTTATTATACCTGCCAGCAGTTTTTATTTTCAACTTATGAAATCATACTGACTTTGTAAAACATGATGCTTTTATAAAAGAAATGCTCAAATGATGACAGCACAAGGCTAGGCACAGTGTAGATATGCAATATTCTTAATTTAAAATAACAAAGTATGATTTCTGCACATTAACAATTCAACATGGTAGTTATAAGTTGACTTGAAAATATCCAAAAACATTTTGAATATGAAAATACACTTTTAGTAACAACCATGAAAGGAAGTTTTATAAGTGGCCATTTTCAGTCTGTTTTATAAAAATAGTTTCAAATTCCTTTAAATGGACATAAGAAAGCTGTTCCTGTTTGTCCCTGCTAAATGTAACCTATCAGCACCTTCAAAACTGATTAGTTTAGATAACAATACACCCTAAAGCAGTTTCCCTTGAAAACTGACTCTGTCCATTTGAAGACTTGGTCCACCAATGTGTATTTCTGAACAATTCCCATTCCTCCTGGAAAATTACTATGATGCAATGGGTTTGAGAAATGATGATTTCAGGTAACCAAAACTGTTACCATACTTAAACTTTACATGAGTTAAAAATGTACGAATATTTTGAATAACCTGCCTAGCCTATAGTCAGACTTTACCCAAAAGTCACAGGTTTTGTTCTAGGTCTCTTCATAGTCACAAGAGATATCAGACAGTAATCATCTGGTGAGTGGAGTTCTGTAGTTTTATGTTGCATACATTTTCTCTTACTAAGAAACAGACGAGTCATCTGGCAGTTGTATTTTAAAAAGTCATACTACTCATGAAGTAGTTAGTTCTTCAAACAGCAACGTCAGCATCAGTCACAAGTATTATTGGGTATCTTAGTTTTTTTCTTTCTTTGGAAATATGGTCTCACTATGTTGTCAAGGCTGGTCTTGAACTCCTGAGCTCTAGAGATTCCTTCACTTTAGCATTCCAAGTAGCCCGGGACTATAGATGGCACTCAGCTTTCAAATTCCCATTTATTTAAAAAGAACTTTCAGTTTACAAAATAGTATGTAAACTCCATGTACAAAATCTCATTAGTCATTTAATGCAAGAAAAGGAAACGATCATTTAAATGGATATGCATTTTTAAAAGTGCATAGGTTTAATTATCAAATTCCTCTAAATTAAAAGAGAAAATCAGTAACAAAATATACTATCAAATGAATACCATAGAGCACTAAGGAAAGTTGGATATTTTAAATTATCAAAGATTTGGAAAACTTTTTTGTTTGTTTTTGAGATAGGGTTTCTCTGTGTAACAGCTCTGGTTTTCCTGGAACTAGCGCTGTAGACCAGGCTGACCTCGAACTCAGAGATCCACCTGACTTTGCCTTCCCAGTTCTGGGATTAAAAGTGTGTTCCGAGACCACCACCACTACCACCTGGGTAAGAACTTTTAATTAATACTAAAATTGTGAACTGGTAGCTACTTCTGTTTTCTAATAAAAGTATTATATGAAAAGAAATAAAACTGAAAGGTTATTGAAGGGGGTTAAATAGTTTACAAGATGATTAAAACTACTTAATGTAGATGAACTATTTTAGATCTTCAAGTAAATAATATGATACTCAGAGTTATTTAAAAATAGCTTTGGGAGCACATTGCCCATGGAGGGATACTCCCTCCCTAGGCAGGAGGGAGGGCCTAGTCCCTACTCCAAATGACTTGACAGATTTAGATGACCCCTCCTGGAAGGCATCACCCTCCCTGTGGAGAGGTGGGGATGGGATGGGAGGGGGGAGAGACAAGGGAGGGGGGAGGGAGAAAAGGAGGGAGAAAGGGGGAAGGAACTGGGATAGATTTGTAAAATAAAACAAAAATAATAAAAAAATACCCTTTAACAATTTTAGCATTAGTAAAAATTACTAATTGCCTAAGACTAATATATATATATATGTATATATATATATGTATATTATCAAATTCTATATAAAGGTTGGGAAGGGCTTAATACCACAATCCGCTTCAAATCCCCATCTGTATCTCAGCAAAGTTATAAAAGCTGTCAACATCTCCAGATGCTGTCTCCTTCTTTTCAGATACAAACATCTATTTAAAATACAAAATAAACAAAAAATTAGTTTTGTATCATTTAAATATCAAAGGCCACATCTTTACAGAACAAAGTCATAAGCTTGGGTTTTTATTTTTTTATTTTTGTAGATTTTTTTTATGTGTATCAATGGCTTGTCTGCATGTATACATGTGTACTATGCACATGCCTGGTTTCCTCAGAGGTCAGAAGAGGGTGTTAGACCTCTGAAGCTGGAGTTACAGATCGTTGTGAGCCTATAGGTTAAGGAATATGCTAGAGATACAAGTACTATTTGGTTGTAAGGGAAAGGAGATAAAATGGAAAGTAAGATTGAGATAAGGTCAGTAAAATCTTATACCTTTGTCCCATTGAATATCTCATTTACAATAAGGTGACATCCTTCTACAGAACCATCTCCATTAAATTCCAAGGCAATCACAGGACCTAAAAGAAATCCCAAAAAGTGTTTTCTTAGCATGAATATAAATATATTATAAAACAAATCCTTACATTTCTTTGGTTTTAGATTTTTGACAGTCTCACTATGAAGCCCTAGGTGGCCTAGAATGCACTATGTAGACCAGAATGCCCTTGAACTTTTCTCCATCCTTCTGCCTTTGCCACCTGAGTACTGGGATTACAGATAGGCACTATACTCAGCATTCATTTTTATTAATTCTTTCCTGAGAAATTTCTAGTATCTTCATCAGGTGGGAAAGGAGATTGATAGAAGGGCACATCATTTC
Source organism: Cricetiscus sungorus (assembly GCA_030556225.1). Classification (NCBI taxonomy): domain Eukaryota; kingdom Metazoa; phylum Chordata; class Mammalia; order Rodentia; family Cricetidae; genus Cricetiscus; species Cricetiscus sungorus. The sequence goes on along the minus strand of JANBXA010000609.1, from coordinate 20,662,188 downwards.
AGCTCCCCACCATTCCTATCATAAGACAAATAAACAATGAATCTCATCTTATGTTGAGCAGCTCCAGTATTATATTATAGGGCTAGTGACACATTTTTAAAAATTATGTGTGTGGGTATGAGCGTGTGGGGTACGGGTGCCTTTTGGAAGACAGAGCGGTCACTGGATACCCTGTAGCTGGAGTTATAGACAGCTGTTTCTGAGCTGCCAGATTTGGGTGCTGGTAACTGAATTCCAGTTCTTTGCAAGAGTAGAAAGAATTCTTAGCTGCTAAGCCATCTCTCCAACCACCTTACTGTCTGTCACATTTTCAACTGTTGGAAATTGTCTGGTTTCTCTAGTTTGTCTTCTTCTTCTTCTTTTAAACAAAACAAACAAGACAAACCAAAGAATCCCCACTCATTTAGCAGTAAAAACACTAGTAGGCAAAATACCAAACAAGATAAAAATAATCCAAGTCAACATAGTCTTACTAGGCAGCCTGCCTTAGTTCCAGCTCCCCTACTTTCTAGCCAAGTTCTAGCCCACTAACTATGGAAATAATCCAAAAGGGAGTTGAGGCCAAACCCCAAAGCAATACCTCTTTCAAAGAAAGAAGTGTGTCTTAAAGCTGCATTCTAAAAGCACAGATCAAACTTTTATTTTTAGTCATCTGAATAGAAAAATTTGTGCCTCCTTTCCCATCCATTAATTTGAATTCTTTTCAAACCACCTGTGACTTATATTTTGGGTTAAAGATTCATTATTTAATCTTTAGTAAACCTGGACTGTAACACAGATATGTTGGCAAAGCATGGCCAAGGCCAATTAGGCCAAGAAAACATGTACTTCAATTAATGTTTATTCAACTATCACTATATTCCTAACAGATTAGCATTTTATCTCCTATGGTGATAGAGAAGTTTTGACTTCTAAGAGTTTACAAATGTGTATGAAAATTTACATAAACCGATTAAACAAACATAAAACAATATAGAGTAAAGGAGTACTAGGTATGAAAAACTAAAGTGAACAAATATGAAATGCAAACTTTAATGTAATCCTGTGTGTCCTGGGCAAAGCATAAGAATGAGAAAGATCTCATTATATTTTGCACCAAAATACCTGGGAGTTGCAATTTAATACAGAAACATAAAGGAAAATTAAACAATATAGAAGTCATCTGTACACTGATTCAGACCTAGAGAACAGGCTGAACTATGAGTTCACTGCACCACAGTATCTGTAGATTATGATAGGTAGTGTGTATAAAAAAATGTAACTGCTTGCATATTCTTACTCTTGGCAAAAAGGCTCTGTGGAAAATGTGGGTGATAAGAAGAGGGAATCACAGGGAAGTGGTGGCACACACCTTTAACCCCAACACTCTGGAGGCAGATGCACATAGATCTCTGAGTTCGAGACCAGCCTGGTCTACAAGAGCTAGTTCTAAGACAGCCTTCAAAGCCACAGAGAACCCTGTCTAGAAAAAAAATCTAAAACAAATGAGTCTATCAAATTAGTGATATGACTATACAAAAACTTATTCTACACAACAGAAGGCAACATTTGTCTGTATATCCTCAGTGGTATATGGCCTAAGTACAAAAGTATAGAAAGACCTTACAACTTCATTAATCTTACACTGGTAGTAAAAGTTGCTGTTATTACAAAACCATCATTATGTTAAAACAATATTTTAAGCAACCAAAATGTTCAGGAGAAAAGTATTATAAAAGAAAAATTAACTAAGTCTTATACTGGCTGAGCCTGTGTAATAGTGTGGATTTTAGTCCATGTGTTAAAAAAGCTTAGTACCCAGCCCAAAGAACTATTGGAAGGTAGCAGAAACTTCAAGACATCTCTTGATGTAGGAGATTTTATGTTTTGGGGGACTATCCACAAAACACCATGGAGTCTTATGTCTTCTTCCTTTTGTTTCAGGTACAGGGTGAATGGGCTTCTTCTAGACATGTGTTCCCATCACAGTGTACTGTGCCACTGAAAGCCCAAAGGAGCAAGTCATAGACTGATAGCTCCCAAAGTTGCAAGTCAAAATAACACTTTTCCTTTTTACTAAGCTGATTATTTCAGTTATTTTTTATAGCAATGGAAAACTCATAAACACATCTGGCAACTGTGAAAACAAGGTGGCAGATATAGGGCTTACTATTTAACCTTTTTTGAAAGAGTCCCACTACTTAATTAGCACTGGCTGGCCTGAACTTGGTATGTAGACCAGGCTGGCATCAAACTAATAAAGATTCACCTGCCTTTTCCTCCAACTCCCAAGTGCTGGGATTAAAGGCAGGTACCACCATACCAGACTCTTTTGTTTACATTTTTTAACCTTGAGACAGGGTTTTTCTTTGTAACATCTCTAGCTGTCCTGGAACTTGTTTTCTAGACCAGGTTGGCCTTGAACTCACAGAGGCCCACCTGCTTCTGCCTCCCGAGTACTGATATTAAAGGCATGAGACACCACTGCCCAGCACTTCTGTCTACTTTTTGTATGTAAGAATTTCCCCATTAAAATAAAAGATGTGAAGAGTGGTAGTTAGCCCATGCCTATAAGCTTACCACTCAGGAAGTAGAGGCAGGAAGATCAGGAGTTTAGGGTCAGACTCAGCTACATAGTCAATTTGAGGCCAGTGTGTTTTCATAGAGTGCAGATTGCCTAGCAACAGCCTCCTGAATGCTGGGATTACAAATGTGCACCATCATAGTAAGCCAAAATATCTTGTTGAGAAAAAAAGCATTGAAAATTTCCAAGGCCAATACAGTGTATTAAAAGGATACAAAAGAAAAGACAGCCTGAAGGGGTTACCTAAATATGAGACATGGTAAAATCAGTAAAATACACTGAATATGTAGAAATACTTGAATTCACCAGATTATTCATCTGAACAATTAAGATCTGCAATTGATGTATAAAAGGCAGGTTCTCTAATTTGTCATTCTCATCTTTTGAGTTAAAGCTTAGGCTAAATATTAGTAATATCTTCCCTTACAGTCACCTTTTCTTGGGAAGGATTTTGATTTTGTGAAACATTTCTGAATTAGGAAATAGATGCTATTATTTTATTATTTTATAGATAAATGATTTGTATGTTGATAGTTACAAATAAAGCTGGTTTTAAACCGCAAAAACAGAAATCCTTGAATTCATAATGGTATTTAGACAAAAAGCAAACACAACACACTAGACACTACTGGGTTGCTAGGGTGCCAATTCATTACTCTGAAAACTGATGCTTATTTTTCCTCTTTATTATGCTTTTCTGATATGAGACCTATTTCAAGTCAAACAGTGCTGTGTACAAGGTGTTCTCGTAACATCTGCTAATACATGTAGAGGTGGCGATATAACCAGAAAGTGATCATTTTGCAACTATCCTGCATCAATTAGGCAGGTTAGAACAATAGCCTCCTGGTCTCTCTGCTTGCCCCCTACAACAAAGTAGTAATAATTGCATTTTAAAAGGATCATGGCATTCCTCTGTTCTAAAACAGCTATTACTCTAAAAATATGTGACAATTCAAAGCAATAACATTAACAATTCATTATAACAATGCATCATAATAAACATGATAGTAAAAGAAATGATAAAGGACACAATGGGAAAGGAGTTCTGAAAATATGTTAGCAGATTTTTATACTCTGAGTGAAATTGGATATTATAAGGTAGATACAAATTATCTAAATTACAATTTACTTCTACAAAACTAACTTAGAGGTGGCTCAGAGGTTAAGAGCACTGGCTGCTCTTCCAAAGATCCTGAATTCAATTCCCAGCAATCATAGGGTGGCTCAAAAACATCTATAATGAGATCTAGTGCCCTCATCTGGTGGGCAGGCACATATGCACGCAGAAGACTACACATAATAAATAAATCATTAAAAAAATACTTTTCACTAAATTAGATGTCAAGTTACTTTCTCTATAAGGGACCAGATAAAAATATTTTAGGCCTTGTGAACTATACATTGCCTACCATGAAACAACTCTTTGGTTGTCACACAAAAGCAGCAGAACAAATGAAAGAATGAATATGGCCATATTCCCATAAAACTTCATTTTCTAATGCAGGCTGTGTGCTGTATTTTTACCAAATCTTGTACTAAATGAATATGAAAATACAATGTGCTGAAAGTTGCAGGATGTAGCTAAAGTCGTACTTATAGGAGGAAATCAGTGTTAAATACATATACAGTAGATCCTCACTTGCCTACTTGTTAAAATTCTTCTGTAACTACCTCTAAGTCCATCAAGTGTGTACAAGTCCCCTCCCCCACCAATACTTGCTCTACTTTTGTAGCTGTTCTCAGACATGCTTGATGGTCATATTCCCAGATGAGTGAGCTTTCTTTTATTATTCATATATAAGCAAGCATCCTTTCTGCTGTCTGACTTGTGCCTTATTTTTTTATTTTGGAGATTCCTATTGATTTTGGTGTTGACATAGCCCCCAAACATGGTGTCCATTTGTACCTAAGTGAGGAAGCCTGTGCTATGCTTCATAAGAACATGTGTGTACATATGCTTCACTCAGGCATGCTGTTAGCTGTAAATTTTCAATGTCAAAAATCATACTAAAATCTGTAACTTATCTCAAACTTTAAGAAACTAGAGAAAGAACAAATCATACTTTAGTTAAAGTAAAGAAATAATAAATATGAGAACAGAAACCTAATGGAATTGAAAAGAAAAAAATGAAATGCAAAGCAGTTCTTTGAAACTATCAATAAAATTAGAAACCACATGAAAAGGCACTGAATGTCAACTAATCATCAAGAAAATGCAAATCAAGCCCATGGTGAGAGATACTTCGCGTACATGTTAGGTGAGCTATTATAACAAAGAGTAATGCATTGCTGAGGATGTGAAGCAAGAACCCTTGTGCACTGCTAGTGGGAATTGAAATTGTTAAAGCCATTATGAAAATACTTCTTCAAACAATTCAAAAATAGAACTACCTCATAACCCAGCAATCCCACTTTTGGGTATATATTCAAAAGAAATCAAATCACTGCCCCAAAATAATTCCTGCATTATTGAGGCATTATTCATTATAACCAAGAAAAGGAGTCAGATTTAGGGTTCTTGCTGACAGATAAGTAGACAAAAAAAAGTACGGTATGGAGTACTCTTGGTGGCATATGTGTTTAATCCTAGCTCTTGGGGGGCAGAGACAGGCAGATCTCTGTGCGTTCCAGGTCATCTAGGGTTACATAGTACAGCCTTATATTTTTAAAAAAGTGCCACAAACACACCCCCATAACCCCCCATACACTCGTGTCTATTCTGCCATAAAAAAAAGACCTTGCCATTTGCAACCACATGGGTAAGTCACAGGGCAGTATGATAAATAAAATAAACAGAGAACAGTACTGTATAATTTCACTTATATATGGAATCTTGAAAATTTGAATCCACACAAATAAGATAACATAGTAGATCCCAGGGCCTAGAGGCTGGATTAACTGCAAGCTGCTTACATCATATAAACTTATACAGTTATATGATTAGCAAGTTGGGACTGCATGTATAGCTTGAGCTATCTCCTGTCTAAAATGCATGGAGTTCAAGCCACAGAACAACCACAAACACACACACACACACACACACACACACACACACACACACACACACACACACACACACACACACAAAGGTAAGTAAATTCTTAGGATTTAATAGCACAGTGACTATAGTTAGTAATACCATATTGTATACTAGAAAATTGCTTTAAAAGCTTTAAAAGCTTTTAGCACAAGAAGGCAATTATGGGCCATCAAAATGACTCAGTGGATAAAAAGTTTGCTGCACAAACCTGGAAACCTAAGTACAATCCCCAGAACCCAGTAAAGGTAGAAACAGAGAAAGGACTTGTAATCATTTATAATATATGGATAGGTCAGGTCACTAGATTATGTACTTTAAAATGTAATGTCTGACAATTATGCATCAATAAAGCTGAAAAACATTCAAGAAGTGCCAAACAAAACATAAATCTCTACACTGATGGGAAACAGAGTAAAAGCCTGACAATCTGAGTTTCATCCCTGGGACCCATGTGGTAGAAGATAACAGTAAGCTCCCACAAGTTATCCTTTGACTTCTACATTCATCCTTTAGTACCAATGTGCCCCATGCAATGCAAGATAACTAAGTATAGCAGATACCATCTCATGCTGAGCCTAGGCTGTGATGTGAAGAGATGGGCACTTCACCTCTTCTCCAACACCTACAACCCTTTCTAACCTGAGAAAACAGCACACAACCCCCAACAGAACAATATTCTTCAAACTAACCAGAAGTGTTTCAAAGTTTCAGATTATGAAAAACAAAAGAAGTCTGAAAACTGTCACAGTGTTGAGTCGATTCAGGAAACACAGCAACTAAAGCCAATATGGGATCTAGAATTGAATTCTGGAACTGAAACTTGCCGGTAAACATCTGGTGAAATGAGTTAACATTTTACCAATGTAAATTTCTTGGTTTTGACAAATGTGCCTTGGCTATGTTAACATTTGGAGAAACAGGTAAAAGGTATACAGAAACTCTTGGTACTGTCTTTGCAAATTTTCTATAAATTTAAAATTATTCTACAAATTGATTTTTAAAAAGGAGTGGCCTACAAAGCACCATTCTGTCTGCCTGTCCTCCACTAGACTCATATCTCATCTACAGCTTTTCTTGAAGAAAATGAGCCTCTAAAACAAAGGAAAACAAGTCTAGCTCATGCCCAGGACCATCTGAGAAACTACCTAAATGTTGACTCTAAGGACATATCACAAAGACTTCTGAAACAGTAGATGGAAACTTATGTCTTTAAAAACACCCTAGATAGTTTTGAGGATTAGTCAGGTTTGAAAATCCTAGAAAGGAAAACAACAGAGTCTCTTATTAATTGTCAAATAGTAATGTTTATGAACTAAAAGGAGATAACTGTGGTTAAAGAATAGTTTAGATTCAGCTATGAATTATAATAAAGGTGAATTTTCAAGAATAAGCCTTACCCTTTGGAAAATGGTTTTCAAATGAGACCTATTGTGCTCCCTTAAAGGACATTAGACAATGTCTAAAAACATTTTTGGTTGTTGCTACAACTGAAGAAATGTATATCTAGAAGGCAGGATCCAGAAATGCTGTTCAACATTCTCTAATGCATAGACCAGCCCTACTAAGGCCAACCATCTGCCTGAGAATGACTATTGGGCACCTTGAAAAGGGTCCAGTCTACTGTTAGAATACCAGCATCAAGTCTGCTTGCTACTCCACATGACCTAATAAAGCAGGTGGATCTCAGTGACTTCAAGGCCAGCCTGGTCTACAGATTGAGTTCCAGGATAGTCAGGGCTGCTACACAGAGAAAGTCTGTCGTGAAAAATCAAAAAAGGATAATATAGAAAAACATTTTAAAGTTTTTATTTTACTTTCAATTGTTTTACATGCATGGGTGTTTTGCCTGCATGTATGTCTGTGGACTATGTCCATGCAATGCCTTTGGAGGCCAGAAAAGGACATCAGATCTATAGGAGCTGAAATTAAAGCCAGTTGTCAGCCACCACTGAGACTAGAACCTGGGTACTCTGGAGGAGCAGCCAGTGAATGCTCTTAACTGCTGAGCCATTGCTCCAACCCCTCCACTGTTTATGTTTATAAAACCACATTCTAGAAACACTGAAAGAACAGCATAAATATCCATCTTCCTTTAAGTATAATCATGTAGTGAGATATTCACTATGGCGCTGACCACACCCATTGGGGGTGAGGACAGGGGCGGATGTTACCTGGGGGAACTAAGTCTGAGGAGGGAGCACCTCCAGGAGCTCTCTTGCTTGCAGCATGGGGACAGGAGAGCACCGGGAGGCATCCTTGGGACCAGGAACCGGCTGGTGTTAATCTATGTTGTAAGTTATTTCTCCCTGAATAAACATCTATTTGGCCTATCTGTTTCTCCTGATCCTTATTAAACCTCATTATAATCAAGAGCCAAAATTTAGCCACATAGGTTTAAAAACCTTATTTGTTTGTGTATTTATTTAGTTTTGTAGATGTGGATGTATGTGTGTGGGCGCTCATGCCATGGCACAACTCGTGGGAATAAGTCCTCTCCCTCTTCCATGTGGGACCCAGGTGCTGAACACAAGGTCATCAAGCAAGGGCTTTTACTCACTGAGTCAACTTGCTGGCTCCTACATACTATTATGCATCATGTGCACACACATGCTTTATTTTTGTTTCGCTAACACCATGATACTTAGCAAGCATATTCTACCTAACCACAATTCTATTTCCATACCTAAGAAAATTGGACAATGCCTATCACCTTCACACTCCTAGTTTCAAAACTACCTTTATAGCCCACTTCACATCAATCCCATATCAAATCAAGGTTCTCTCATTGTATTAATTATTACATCTCTTTAGATTATTTTACTCTAAAAGAGTTCCCTCATCTGAGGAAACCTAGCTAGTTATAAAATGTCTTGTATTTTAGACTTGGTTCATTGTTTCTTTATGGTGTCATCTAACTTTCCTATCTTGGTTCAGTTATCACACGGATGGAAATTTTTCCTTTTCTCTACATTTAAAACAGAAAAGAACAAAGACAGGAAAGGGAGGAGGCAGAAGGCAAGGGAGCAGCCTATAATCAATATATTATCTCCCCTCTTTGGTGTTTTTGTTTGTTTCTTTTGTCTCTTGAGACAGTGTTTCACTATGTAGTCTTGGCTGTCCTGGAACTCTCTCTGTAGACCAGACTGGCCTCGAACACACAGAGATCCACCTGCCTCTGCATTCCTAATGCTGGAATTAAAGACCTATGCCACCACTGCCCCTTCCCTCTTTTGTGAAATGGTCTCAAGCAGCCCAAGCTGGTCCTGACTGCACTCATATAGCTGAGGATGGCCTTGAACTCCTGAACTCTTCTTGCCTCTACCTCCCAAGTACAGGGATTACAGGTGTGCACTACCTTGCTCAGGCCTCTCCTTTTCCTCAGATGCATAACAGTTGTTAAATTGCCTGCGTTATTCTTTGTGGGATTTATTTACTTATTTTGGTGCTAGAAATGGAATCCAGGTCCTCAAACGTACTAGGCAAGCATTCTTGACACTGTTATCCCAACTCCCATTACTCTTTTTGGTCTAAACTCTCCCCAAATTTTGCCAATGCAAACTCCTTCAAGCTGATTCTTTTGACCTGACATGACTGCTTCAGCCTTTGAGTACTTTCTGTAGGCATCTCTGGTTTTGTTTTTTTAATTAATCAATCAATTTTAATTTTATGTGCATTGGTATGAAGGTGTCAGATTTCCTAGAACTGGAATTACAGCAGCTGTGAATGTCAGTGGTGGGAATCAAATCTGGGTCCCGTGGAACAGCAGTCAATACTTTTAACCACTAAGCCATGTCTCCAGCCCCAGCATCTCTGTTTTTAAAGACTAGTTTGTATGGCGTTTATTTCCTGAAATTCTCATAACATCTGCTCACTGGTTTTAGTTCTACTTTTCCCAGCAACAAAACATTTTACTACTTCCATGTGAAACACTGTATTATTTAAAGACAGATAATGTTTAGGTTGGAGCAATTCTGGAAGACTTCTTTACTAGTATTATACAAATACATAAACCCTTGACTCATATTACTGACTTCAACACTAACCCTCACACTTTAGGATTTCCACTAGACTAATTGCTCAGTTCTATTTCTGAAAGTTGATGAGAGTTAAGGTTAATTTTCAAGATTTCATTTGAATGTTCCTATGTCAAAATATATTCTGAGGTAGATTCAAGCACTGGATTAAGTCCTTGCCACTACTACAATCACTAAAAATAGGATATGAAATACTGTGCTAACATTTAACATCCCAATTACACAAAGCATTACTGATTAAAATTATCCTAGCCAATGCTTTTTTCATGCACAGTTTGAGTTCATTATAATTTATTTATACATAAAGAACATACATACAGATGTGCCCTATCTGTAGGTATACCTAATTAGCATTCCATATTGCTAGTCATACCAGCTTAGAGTCTTGAGCAAACAATGTCCCTACTCCCAACAGATAGAGAGTACTTTGACCTCCTGAGTCAGTATGCCCATAGGAAAATACAGGCAAGCAGCAGCCCTTCAGCAGGGCACATAGATTCTAGTTCCTTTCATGCAAATTTTTCAATATCTGAAACTTACTGGTGGTATTTACTTACCAGGGTTAATTATAATTTTTCATGAGAAGTTAATTATATGAAAACAGAAGATAATGACTTTATATTTCTTCTTTTTCAGGACAGCCAAATCACATTTTTATCATGTGCTTTGTAAGAGTACAAAGGTAAAATAGTAATAAAATGAAAACTAAAATATACAAACAGGAAAAAAAGTGAGTTATACAGGGCTTCGTGGGTATTGGGAAAGAAACAAAACAAAAAAGAGGAAGAGAATGCAAGATAGAAGAAGAGAAATGTTAAGAGAGTCAATCAAGAAATAACCACAAAATACCCCCATCATCCAGAAAATACCTTTGTTCAGGAGAAGAAAATAGTCAGATGCCTTTTCTCGGAAAACCCTTTGAGCATCTTCAGCTTTCATTGACACTTCCTTTGTCTGCACTAGGAAAAACCCTTTACCAACCATCTGTGGAGAATAAAATTTCATTCAAATTTGCAACACAGTATTCTGATTTTTGTTTTAGCTTTTAGTAATTCAGACTCTGATGTCATTTCTTTACAACTATTAAGCAGAAGTTTTATTTGATGATACAGTAAATGATCAATGAAAAATAACAGTTCATTACAATCAACATAATTTGTTAAATATAATAAAGATGTTAAAATAAAATGGAAAAATACTAGCTCATGTTAATTTTAAAAGTCATCACTTCAATTTATGTAGTATAGTGCAAGAATCATAGACCACACATATGGGAGCACTTACTATGTACATGAAGTTTTCTGAACATCATACATACATACATATTACATTTAACCTTTTATGAGACAGGTACTACCACCATCTTCCTTGTAGAAATGAGACAACTAAGATATCACATGGCTAAGTATTTGCCTGAGGTCATATAAGTATTAGTCAACAGAGCTCTGATTTTAAATTAAGTTAATGTTATAATGGATTAAAGACTATTTTTAGGCTTGGTAGTGGTGGCAATGCTTTTAAACCCAGCACTCAGGAGGCAGAGGTAGGCGTATTTCTGTGAGTTCGAGGGCAGCCTGGTCTAGAGTGAGTTCCAGGACAGCCAGAGCTACACAGAGAAATCATGTCTCAAAAAAAACCAAAAACCAAAACCAAAAACCAAAACCAAAACCAAAATCAAAACCAAAATACCCAAATGAGAATTTTTTAAAAAATCAGTTACCTACATATTTTTACAAATTTGTATTTACTTGATTGCAAACATCTTCCAATTTATTCTATAAAATCAGTGGTAACAGTTCTTAATACTTCATGCTATGGTTATATTACTGACTATCACACCATCAAACTGAATGAAACTCAAATCCTATTTCAGGACTCTCACTCACTGTAGCCACAGACAAGAAGATACATTAAAAATTATAATAAACTCTATGAACATTACTGCTAGATGTTAACTGTAAAGCCTTAAATTATAAGAATCAATTTTAACACTTTTTCTAATTTTATATACTATTCTTCATCCATCATTTTATAGTCAGATATATAAACTAAAAAAGTTATGCTTAAATGGCCAAGTATGTTGGCTCACACCTATAATACTAGCACTCAGGAAGTAAAGGCAGGAGTATCAAGAATTTAAGGCCATCTTTGGCTACATACGCAGCTCAAGGCCAACACAAGATGCATAAGATGTTTTCTCAAAAGGAAAAAAGGCTAATTGAAAATACCATTATCTAAAACTAAACATGAAGCCGGGCGTTGTTGGCTCACATCTTTAATTCCAACAGTCGGGAGGCAGAGTTTGAGGCCAGCCTGGTCTACAGAGCTAGTTCCAGGACAGGCTCCAAAGCAATACAGAAAATGTCTGTCTCGGAAAACCAAAAAATAAATAAATAAAACTAAACATGAACTATGTGTCTTAATATTTTCATTGAAGCTATTTAGAAGACTTTTAAATTGTGATGACTAGCCAACTTCGATTATAAAATATACTTAAATAATTCAAGCCTTGTAACTCTAACTTATCCCATAAATATATGTGATTCATATAAAAGCAAACAAGTAATTTTGGAGGTGAGCAAACCAAGTCTCAGTAACTTCCCTTAACTGCCTATGCAGTGTGTTTTCTGCTTTAACCAGCCCTTTTAGAACACCCAACCCTCTCAAGTTTCATACTCTCAATCTCAGAAAGCCATGTTATTTGTGAAAACATTACAAAATGTAATTTTATGCTATTCTTCAGCAAACTAGAGTTGGGAACTTCATTTCCAAGTCTAAGGTGTCCTAATACACCTACGCTGTGACAAAAACTTAACTTTTTTTCAGAACTAACTAGTTTCTTTGCTAACTCAAGTATTATTTAAAAGAACATATAATCTCTCAACATAACATTCAGGTCTTTCCCTTTTCCTAGCATCATGGATTGAGTTGGGATGAAGACCCTCAGTATGTTAGTTGGGCTCCTTATGCCTTTTGTATTCATTAGTGGTTTTGAGGATGCATGGAGTAAACTCATTGAAAACTCAATCATGGATGAACTTACAAATTCAAATATCACTGGTCACTTGCCAGTATTATGCTGTATACAAAGAGATTTTACACATTCACTTGTTGGGGAAAAAGCCATGGGACTTTTCAGAAAATCAACGAAGAAGGGAAGGAAGGAAGGAAGGAAGGAAGGAAGGAAAGAAGGAAGGAAGAAAGGAAGGAAGGGAAAGTTCACATCAAATGGAAAAGTCTGGGACCCATGTGCATTTTACCCTTCCCAATTAAACATGGGAACTAACTAGGGATTCTGTGGAGAGAGAAGCTGACTAACTATGAGACTTCAACTGCCTACAAAGCGTCACCTTTAACCTATTCCAAAATTATCATCTTAAATGAACAAAGTGCTTTGTGGCTCATACTTACAAACTTTTTAGGTGGAAGGGAATTTCTTCCATTTTAAATCATTAATGTCATTTTTTAAAAATAAAGTTTTACAATTAAAAAAGCATGCCAGTCTTACTATTCAGCATACTTTGATACTGTTCACATGTAATTTTCATTTTCAATTTCTTTCTCTTGTACTCTTTTCTTTTTTTGTAAACCAATTAGTTCATTGGGCTTACTTATAGAGCATAGGTGAGGCATTCCAGGAACCCTGGTGACCTCTAAACAACTTCATTTTAACCATTTAGTCCTTAGTCTTGTGCTTTTAGAACTAGACAATTGTAACCAAAGCATCTCTAGTTTAGAAGCCCTGAGTCAACATGCTTTGGGTCCCATTCCTATGCCAAAGATCCATCAGCTTTCTTTCATCTCTGGGACAGCACAACAGCTTTATGTTTAAGGGTTAATACACAGGAAGCCTATCAGCCTGCATGGATGAATCACAGCTCTGCTGTGTATCAGCTAGCTGAATGACCTTTGCCTAGTTACTTACCCTGTCTATGGTTCACAGGGCTGTTTTGAACACTGGGTTAATTTATGTAAATCCTTTTTTAACAGTTCCTGACATATAGTAAAACTATACATCTAACACTCTCTAAGAGTAAGCTACTATTATTATGAGTGTAGGAATTTTATTTGGCATTCCAGAAGGACATTTAAAGAATACTCCTCTTTTAAGTCATATTCTTTCTTGCAAAGGCCACTTCACACATCAGATACCGAAAGTCAAAAGGTTCAGAACTTTGATGACTCACAAATAAAGACTGTGTTAAAAGATTTTTCTCTTTAAACATGTTAAAATATCTGTGTCAACTCCTAATTATCTACCTACCAAATGGAGTTTAACTTGGATGATTAATCCTTTGAAAATTCTATGTATTAAAAATCCCCCATACAAAATAAATTGGCCATATAATCTAATGAAGATTATTTATTCTGAGAGTTTGAATTAGCATGTGACTAGATAGTGCAAAGACTACAAGCATACTTTTCTACATTTTACAAAACTTACAGTATGCTTCTTATCATACTGGCATAACAAAAGAAAACATCAACATCTTAAACCAGACACAATGGTTTAAGCCATTGGGATGCAGAGGTAGGAGGATTGCTGGACATTCAAAGACACAGGCCTGGTGTACATAGTAAGTTTCAGGCCATGTAGGGCTGCACAGAGAGACCCTGAATCAGAAAACAAAAAAGGAGAAAAAAAGCAGTCTTAAAATTATACTGTAGCTTCTATAGTTTTACAAGCTGTACCTCAAATATACTTTGTAGATTTCAGACATGGGTTCTCTGCATTACAGACGTACAGCCATATAAAGGTATTTACTTTTACTTTTTGTCAACACAATCATTCTTGGTGTGCTTCAACTTTAAAATGATCCCTTCAGAAAGAAACTTACATCTCCTCTAGAAGCTTGAATTTTAGGTTTAAACAGATTCCTATTGGATAAATTCTGATAGTACATCTTTCTACTGGCACACCTACCAAGGAACTTCTGCTTTGAGACCCTTAACCTTTCCCTCCCCAAATGCTTTCCAAGGGGAAGCTGCTATGCAGCTTCTTCTCTAATGAACTCACTGAAAGCCACCACTCATAAGTTCCAGAGATTTTGACATTCCAATTCCCATCTTATTCATATTATTTGTATATTCCAGCCTCCTATCAATAGCAATAGGGGCAAGAGAAAATAGGGAGCCCAATAGGATGATACTGTCAAAACAGGGTCTAAAAGTTATATGCTTTTTGTTTGTTTGTTCGTTTGGTTTGTTTTGTGTTTGGGTTTCCCTGTGAAGCTTTGGAGCCTGTCTTGGAACTTGCTCTGTAGACCAGACCTGCCTCTGCCTCCACAGTGCTGGGATTAAAGGCATGTGCCACTACTGTCTGGCTAAAAGTTGTATTCTTACATGTCATTTCCAATCACTAACCAATATTAAAAAATTCCTAAGAAATGTCCTCAGTACATCATTAGAAAAGGCCATACATACTTCAATATGCAGTACTGTCGTGAACGCGTGTGGAAATTGTTTATGAAGAACAGAAATCCTTTGAGGCAAAGAACTGTATCTATATGCCTTAATTTCTAGCATCACCTCTGTTCTATTATTTCTAAGTTACATCTAATTATAAGGTATTTAAACAAAGATGTGGAAAACAAACATGCATCATATAATGAACGAAATATGATAAAAGCATAACCTGCATATAACTGGTGCTGACAAATGCTTACTAAATTGAATTATAGTAAAAAGTCTTGAAAAAGGATTTTGAGGCCCATGCAATCTGCTTCTAAGGCAAACCATGTAGAGCCAAGGAGTTGAGGGACTATAGCTTGAGGGTTGCCAGTATTTCTAACAATTAATTTGTAAACAATAATAACAAAACCTAGAAATTCTACAAAGTAGCATGGTCCTATCTATGTTTTTTTCTTTCTCCTTACCTGATCAATTAGTTTCCTGGCATTTGCTGTTGTATAATCATCAGCAAATAATACCACTAGGCATGACTCATCGCTGTTCTTCTGTCTCTGACCACGGGATATGGGAACAATGCTTCTATTGGCTTCGGTGGAAATTCGTACAGCTTTGAATTCTTCAGTAGTTGGAATAGGAACATAGTCTTGAACCACAGCATTTTCTGGAAGAATGCTCCAATTGAGCTCTCCTGACACAGGTGTAAAATCATGAACATGACTCCATATGTTATTGAAGATACTCAGCCCTGCATCTTTGAATTGGGCTGCTAACTCAGGGTAGTACCACTGAAAACACCCAAACTTAATATTTGTAGAAGATTCAATAATGGGTTGCGTGGCACAGCACAGAAAAACTTCCAACTTTCTACAGTCCCTCACACGGAACTGCTGGCAAGCTAATGTACACTTGCAATCTCTACAATTTCGGAAAAAAACGCTGCCTTTCACTGGTCCCAAAAAAATTACGCAGTTGGTGCAGTCATCAATGGTAATGGTAGCTGAGTGGTCAAAAATATAGATGTTACAGTTCTCACAATCTTGAATGACAAATTGTTGTCCTGCCACTTTTCCAGGTAAGCGACCTACTGTTTCACCCTTCAGCCCGCTGAACATGTAATCTTTTGGATCAACCTGCAGGGACAAAGCACAAGACCTTGAGTATTGTTAACATTATTCACCAAAACCAAAGAAGTGCCTATGGGATTCCAGACACGATTGTTAATGCTAAAACTTAACTTCTCAATCTCATTGACTTTGCAGTAAATTAGAAAATGAATAGGACACATTTTCACCCCAGTAAATAAAAAGAATGAAGGAGGAAAAGGGGAAAGGAAATCAAAGTTTTAAGGACACATTCACCAAGTACTTGGATCTTGTTCCAACCACTTCTATTGTCAGTATGTTTTTTTTAGACAACTGGGGGTATGCATGCACATACACAAAGCCTAGAACCTCAAGGACTTTTTTTCATTTTCTAAGAGTAATGACAACTCTGCAATTACAAGAGGAGTGAACTTTACATAATATAAAGTTTATAACCCTGGTTAATATATATCTACCTCCCAAGAAGTGGATCCACTCTTTCTCTGATATCATATTTCATGCCTGGACATGCAAAGCTAAAGGGAAGCCTGTGTGATACTATGATATGTTAACCCAGATGACATATCATCATTGCTCTGATCAACAATCTTTCAGCTTATTTGGGATCTGTGTAGCCACAAAATTAGTATGAAGTGCAAGGATAAAGAATACATTTTTAAACGTAATTATTCTAAGAGGATAGCTATGTAAGTCAGGCATGGGGGTACACACCTGCAATCCCAGCGCTTGGGAAGCTGAGGCAGGAAGATTACTAAGAGCTCAAGTCCAGCCAGGGCTACAGAGTAAGGGTCTGTTGCAAAAGCATTGCTAGGAAAGTAAAGCTTATATTCTCTGCATCTATCCTAATCAAAACATTATTTCAGGTTGGGATGTAGCTTGGTATTAAAATGTGTGTTCAGAATGGCCAAGGCCTTGGGTCTATACCTATACCTGAAAATTAAACAATAAAACATACAGATACATACTATTACAGCTTTCTGGTGATTTGCTTTTCCTGGTGCTTCAAGTTTTTTAACTTCTGTTTCTTTTTCCTACTACAAAATGATATTTGGGTGTAAGTTTCTAAACCCTAACAGAGATTTTCATATATCACAGATAATGGAAGAATATAAGTACTCACAAGTCTTGGTATTTTGGTACTTAAATCTACAAATGTTAATCAGACATTGACTGAGCTATTCATCCAGTGTAACTTTTCAACTTTTGCCACCCTATTAGATAGTATAAACTATGCCCCACACAATTTTAAGTAGTGTGACTAAAATATGTCACATTATTTTTTTTTTAATTTCAACTGTGCTGCCAAAATATAGTCAGAGACTAGAAATGTAACTCAGTGATGGAGTGTGCTTATCATGCCTGAGACTCTGAGTCTGATCTGCAGTACATACCCCCAACACATAGACACACATACACACAAACACACACACACACACACACACACACACACACACACACACACACACACACACACACGAGAAGCAGGGGAATGGAGGGGGAGAGGAAGACAGTGTGTTAATAAAAGGCCAGTCTGACAGTTTAAATGAATAGCTGAAAATGCATTAGCTTTTAATCTATTTAAACTATTTTAATTGCTTATGGAAAAATATTTCATGCAAAACTATATACTATATACTAGAAATAGGTTTCTATAGATACAGTACATATATTGTTTATTTACAAGGTAACATGTAAGCATGTTAATTGTTTAAATATACAATATTATATTTATACAATTTTACATAATGTCCTAGGATGAGCACTGGTCTATAGCATGAGGCAATTTAAATATGCTAATCATACATTTCAGAAAGATTAATAAGAATATGGAAATATGGAGAATGAATGAATCTGAGAAACTTAGCCAGAAAGGACTGAAGTAGTTAGAATGGAAGAGAAGAATGGATCAATTGGAGAAATGTGGAGGAAATTGAATCAGCAGGTGGGCTGAGGCTGGAAGGTTATCACTGTGAGGTATACAATGAGACCCTAAGCAAACAAACAAAAGAGCAAATTATCTAAGGAGAAGAGGTTGAGATACTGACTGCTCAGTTGTACAGCACTTACCTAACATCCACAAGGCCCTTGGTTATATCCCTAGTACTTCCAAATGAAGTAAACTAAAATACAAAATAAAATCTAAGAAACTTTCCTCTTTTTATTTTGAAAACAGTCTTATTTTATATACCAATCCAATTCTTCTCCCTCCTGTCCTCCCACTCCCCATGTCTTCTCCCAATCCCCATCCACTTAAGGAATATTTTCTAACACTACTACTCTCAATTATTTATAAGTTTAAAAAAAAGACCCCCAAATGAAAATCTAGAAATACATGTAAATGGAGTTCTTAATTGATCTATGTAATAAAAACCTGGAGTCAGATATAGAGAAAAATGCTGAGACATCAGAGAGAAGGAGCAAACCACCACCATACCTTACCTCCTTAGCATATCCAAAGACAAGAGAATGAGTTCCTATTTCTCCCTGCTTATATCCTGTTTCAGCCCAGCTAGTTCACTTCCTGTCTGTCTGTATAAACCTCTAGGCCTCTATGGTTAGCTAGTGACAAACTCCATTTTCTGACGTTCAGACAGGTTTTATTTGTACAAGCAAGATATTACCACAAATGCAGGATTGGGAGGATGGCTTAGTTGGTAAAGAAAACAAACACACATATGCACACAAAATAAATAGGCTGTTGCAGGACAATCACCAGCTCAGGTCCAGACTGTATTAAATAACAAGACTCTACCTCAAACAGAAAAAAAACAAAACAAGCCATGTACTAGACCACAAAAGAGCCTCAGGGAGAAAAAAAGATAATTCTAGCACAGTGACCTAAGTTCAAACCCCAGCAATTATGTAAAAAGTTGGGTGTGGTGGTATAAGCTTATCACCCTAGCACTACGGACAGTAACAGGCTACTGCCTAGCATACCTGGAGAATTTCACGTCACCTGCCTGTCTCAAAAGAGGGTATGTGTATGAATGTTGCCTGAGGAGTTATACCAGAGGATGTTCTCTGGCTTCCATAGACACATACATGTGTATGTGCACCCACATGCATGTATCTGCACATACATACACATATATACATGTACAAAAATAGATAAAACTAGAAATATGGAAGACCTGAACATATAACAAATAATCTTTAATTATACATGTAACAAGTGTAAAATTACCTTGTCCATAAGCACACTTTGAAAAAAAATTATAAACAAAATTGGGGGATTTGCTGCTCCTCCAGAGGACCCAGGTTTGTTCTCAGCACCCACATAACAACTCACAGCTGTCTAGTTCCAAGGGTTCCAATGCCCTCCTTGGGCACCAGGAATGCATGTGGAAAACACATGCACACATAAAATAAATGTACTTAAATTTTTTCTTAGAAAATAAAGCTGGGGGTGGTGGCACACACCTATATTCTTAGCACTTGAGAGGCTCATGCAGATCTGAGTTCAGATCCCGGGAAATCACATTAAGCCAGACATGGCAACACACATGTGTAATCTCAAAACAAGAGACAGCAATAGGAGGATCCCTGGAAGCTCACAGACCAACCAGCCTGGCTTATGCAGCATCAAACAACAAAAGACAGTCTCAAATAAGGTGGAAATCCAGCACTGACTCTCAAGGTTGTCTTCTGACCTTCACAAGCACACCAAGGCATGTGTGGGCCCACACTGTGGTCAAACAAATTAACACACATACACACACCCACACATCCCTATATAAACCTTTACTACTAGTTAAGATTCTTGTTGCAAACACCAACATAAAATTTATTCCTAAATTACTCAGCTATTTTCTTAATAGGCTTGAGTGTGCTGTGGACTTATGTTCACATCTCTCCCATTTTTAATGCTACTGGGGACTGAACCCTGGGGATCATGTATGCTAGGCAAGTGCTCTACCACTGAGCGGTCTCTCCAGTGAACACTTTATTCCTTTACTAAGCAGCCAGAAAAATGTTCATTATATTTTATTTGCATAGTTAACTTCAGTAATGATATTCTGAGATATAATAATGGAATTTGTTCAATTTAATAGAAATCCAGTTTACAAAAAAGAAGTCTTTTTAAAGAGCAGTTCTTTTTAATTTATTTTTTATTTTTATTTTACATATCAATCCCAGTTCCCTTTCCCTTCCTCCCTCTTCCCCTCTCTCCCACCTTCCCATGTCCCACCACCACCACCTCCCTCTCCCATCCCCCCTCCACACATAGGTTGATATCTTCCAAGAGGGGTCATCTAAATCTGTCAAGTCATTTGGAGCAGGGACTAGGCCCTCCCTCCTGTCTCTAGGTTAAGGGAGTATCCCTCCATTGGGGATGTGTCTGCAAGGTCCTTTTGTGCACCAGGGATACATCCTGGTTCCACTGTCTGAAGTCCCTTAGACTGCCCAGGCCTTCTAGCTGAGACCCATGTTCAGGGGGTCTGAGTCAGTGTCATGCTGGATTCCAAGCTATCAGTCTGGGGGCCCATTAGCTTCTCCTTGCTCGGGTCAGCTGTCTAAAGAGCAGTTCTTAACAGATAACTAAGTTTTAATATGCACATTAGATGTTCTCTTAAAATACACATAATAAAAGGCTGGTGAGAGAGCTCAGCCATTAAGAGTACCTGCAGAAGACCTGAGTTCCCAGCAATCATGTCAGATGGTTTATCAATGAATGAAACTCTAGCTCCAGAGAACGATTCTGCCCTCTCCAGGCATTGCACTCATGTGTACAAACCCACACTCAGATACATACATACATACATACGTACATACATACACACACACACACACACACACACACACAATTGTAAACTAAGAAATCTTTAAATATATATATGTAATGAAATATTGAAATCAGAGACAATTATTGGGCAGGGGGAGATGTAGCATCTACTAGTATCACTGGAATCATTGGCCCTGGGAACTCCTCACTTTGTGAAGAAGCCCAGACTATACTCTGAGAATGCTTGGCCTTCAGTCCCAGTTGAGCTCTAAACTGAATGCCTGCTATCATCCTGACAGCCAGCTTTATGATTAAGCCATCCTCAAGGCCATCTTTCAGTCCCTACTCAAGTTGCTATAGTTGATGCCACACAGACTCAACCCTGCTTAGCCCTACACAAAGAGCACAATCATAAACAACTCAGTATTTGCCGGTGCTTGAAGTTATTAAGTTTGGGGATGGTTTAGTTCACATCAATAGACAACTAAATTACCACACATACTTAGACGATGATGAAAATAGCATCTAGCTTCCTACTCACTGCAGATACTTCTTTTTAATAGGTCACCCATCCAAACCTCTGAAGGTTCTAACATAGACATTGGTTCCCCACAAAGTCACCCCTTATACTGATGAAAATTCTGGGAATTATGACCTCTTGTAAGTTGTGCTTGAAGTATATCTCTGGAGATGATCATTACTTTCTAATGTCTCTTCTTAAAAAAAATGTTGGTCACCAAGCCTTGGCTACAGAAAATGAAAAGCTCTGGATCTCTTCCAGAATAATGTGGTTTGATCGAGCAAGATCCCCAGAAGCAACGTCAATGGGACAATGCAGCCTTGTAGACCACTACAGCCAGGATTTCTGCATCTTCTTATGATTCTCCCATGACAGCACCCCCTACCAGCAGGAAGCAGCTTGGAAAGAAGGACGCCCAAATTCCCAAATATTGTTTATAAATGTTTGTTTTCATTAAAAAGGCATGTATAATTATGTCCAGCATAAAATAAATAAATGTTAAAAAAAAAAGTTAGCCAGGTGGTGGTGGCTCACGCCTTTAATCCCGGCACTCTGAGGCAGAGGCAGGTGGATCTCTGTGAGTTCAAGGCTAGCATGGTCTACTAAGTGAGTTCCAGGATAACCTCCAAAGCCACAGAGAAACCCTGTCTCAAAAAACAAAACAAAACAAAACAAAAAAACAAAAACAAAAACAAAAATAAAACAAAGTCAATGTCTCTTCTTCAGGACATGCCTTCCCCTTGCTAAATTGTGCAGAACTCTTTACCACTAGCCAACTTTATAGGAAAGAAACAGGCAATACCCAACATTACACAACAGACACTTGAATTTCTGGCCTAAGGCTTTGGCTTTAATAAGTACTATGTCTGATGACCATGAGACAAACACAAGTGTGTTCTTTATATTGAAATCACAATGTTCATACTTAGGCCATCATTTACAGAATTATTTTTTTTCTTTTAAAGGAGTCAAGATCTCAGCCTCACAATTGTCCACACTCACATAGGGCAGCCTGAAATCCAGGAGGCTGGCCCTAAACTCACAAGCACCGGTTCTCCCAAATTGCTAGAATTATAGGTGTGCACCATCATGCATGGCCAAGAGAACTAGTTCTTATTTCTATTATTAAGGAGTTTTAACATGGATAATTGAAAATTGACAACTACTTTTCCACGCTGCCCATCCTCACTTCATTTTTGCTTCAATAGTTCCTGCTTTTACTCCAAAGGGCCAGCAAGCTCTTGGAGGGCAAGAATAATAATTTTGGTTCTTCTTTGGTGTTTAAATACATACATACATACATACATACATACATACATATCGAGTAATTTGCTTAGCTATTGAATGCAATGTACAAATAATGAGAAAAGCATTTCTTCCCAAATGATTTAAACAGAGATCTAACAATCCAAAAATATTTCTCATGATGTCAGTGTAGTAACTATGTAATAAGCTTTTTTTTTCTTTTTTCAGAGTCAGCAGCAATGGAAAAATGAATTTCTTCCACTGTTGACTGCAGTATGTAGTTGCCATGACACTACTTAGCCCCAAACATTCTTTATAATTGAGACAATTTCTCCTTGCTTCAGTCCCTTAAGGCTGACCTAATTACCCAACACAAAACCTAAAACCCATGGGGTGCCTGTCAACTCTTATACAACCTAAGAAAAATTTAAACACTACTTTTTCAATGGTAAGAAAATTATAGGCAACTCATTTTTTAAAAAGTCTTACAGGTTGACTAATTGATCTAACTTTAAACCACATATACTCCACAACATTATGAAAACTAACATATATCAGTTGTTTCTGTAGGCTGTGTATTTACATTCAATTCCTTCTTGTGAAAAACAAAGTTTCAAGAGATAGTAAGACCAGCCGTAGCAGGAGTACCACAGGAGGGCTGGGGGGCACAGATCAGCAGTAGAGTGCCTGACTACCTTTCTGGGTTCTAGTCCCAGCACCACAAAAGAGTAACCTTTATTATATTCACACACCCAGAAGCGTAAGCTTATTTTACATATCCAGTAACATCTCTTACATCTCTACAATTATAGTACCTACCTAGCAATGTTCTCAAAAAGGGTTCCTTTAGTATTATTACATATAATGTGTATGTATAAATACGCATAAATATATAAATACAACCTACTAAGTCTGTTTTTACTGTTTGTGTGTATATGGGTTCAGAGCTGACCACTTTGTATTGGATAAAACATGGAAATAAATAAAAATAAGTTTTTCATTGTACATATTTTAAATAAATAAAAATAAAAATTTTTAATGTTCCTATTTACACCAGAAAGTTTAATGCATGCTCACATCAATGTGGTAAGAGAGGGGGCACTTAGGTGTTAGTAACCCTATGGTACTTTTCAGTACTTTCAGTACCTCCAAGAGCTTACTGGCCCTTTGGAGTAAAAGCAGGAACTATTGTGACAAGAAAAATCACAGAATACATCCACATGAAAGTTCCTAACTACCAGGGTGTGGTAACACAAGCCCATAATTTCAGTACTCAGTAGGCTGAGGGGTAGTGTATTGCCAAAAGTTCAAGTCAGCCTGGGCTACCTAATGTGTAACAGGCTAGCCAGCGGTATGTAACAGATCATTGCCTCTAACCAGAAGTGGTGATGCATGCTTGCAATTCCAGCAATCAGGAAAAGGAGACAGGAGGACCAGACAGTCATTCAAGGCTATCAGAATTATGTGAGACCTTGCCTCAAATTATAATAAAGAAGATCCTGTCACAAAAGTACAATACTGCAACAAGAACAAATGATCCCAACTAACCAGAACTTTGTTAGAAGTTAGCTGTAAGACAATTACTGTGAAAAAAGTGGGCCACAGCCAACCTAGACTACTGCAAAAATATAAACACACTTGTAGTTGTAGCCTGTGACCTTAAAACAAAAAGCTAAACAAAACAAAAACAACTCACAAAAACAACTCTCTGGAGCAGGAAGTTCAAGTTTAAAGAGCATTGTTTAGTTAGGGATACCACTCAGTGGTAGAATGCTTGCCTAGCATAGTCCAGTCCCCAGTACTGGGGAGAAAAATTTAAACAGCACTGCTAGAAATCCCAAGGCTGTCTAAAATGAATATTTTAAAATCCACCCATCAAATAACTTTGATAAGTACAATCTTCTTATAAAACAAAAAATAGAGCACTTTCCTAAATGACAAAATACTGCTAAAAGAGAAGAGGAATAAAAGGCCACATGGCCCAAGAAGGGTTCAGAGTCAAAGGCAAAAAGCTGGGCCTGAGAATTCCACCAAACATATTTGAGAATCTCGTTTATAAGGATACCTAAATACTGCTGGGGATTTGAAACGCATCATATCAAAACTTTAATAATAGACTTACTATGAAGTATTGCTTTGGTCAAAGGTGTTGCATTAAGCAATAGTTAACCGACACCCACTTAAAAAAGGATCTCTCACTTTGTTTGGGAAGCCAAAATAATAGATGTATATCAAAGCATTTTAGTAAGCAACTATATTGAGCAGAAATGAAGAACTACGTAGAAAGAGGAACCATTGTGAAATGAATGCCTAAGTAAGTGTGTTTTGTGCAAGATTAGGTAGCTTTTTCAAACCTTTTTGGGTTCTAGCTATATATAAGATAAAAATAAGGGCGTTTTCATTCATATAAAGCAATAATAAAAACAGACTTCCTGGTTTATGTTAGGTACTTTCACCTTACACAATACATTCCAAGACAGCGTCAAATTTTATTATTCCTTTCCGGTAAACGGAAGCGGCAGGAGAGCAAAGGTGGACATGAAACAAACCATTTAGTAACTGAGTGGCACCAACAGACACCAAAAGTGATTTGTCAGAAAGGGCAGACAAAAGAGAAACAGCTAAGGAACACAAGCAGCGGAAAAGATGAGAAGCAGTCTGGTGTGTGTAATTCGACCAAACCCCTTTGGCCACTGCTGGTGATATGAGCTGATTGGAGATCCAGCATCCTTCCTGCTTTTTCCCTCCCCGGAGTCCATCCTGGGATCGGAAGTCAGGGTGCAGAGCCAAGGGAGAGGCCCTGGGGGTCTAGCGAGGCAGACCACCAACTCCTTTGAGCCCGTCCCCGAAGTCCTGCGTCCCGACTACAGCTCCCTGAGCGCGCGACAGAAAGGCAGTTGTGGGCCGCCCGCCTTGCTGCCCAGTTCCCGTCTGCTCCTTGGGATCCCCACGAGGGGCAGCCTGGGACGCAAAGTAGGGAACCCCAAAACATCACCTTCTCCCGTTGGTCCCAGCTGTACAGCTTCGGCTGCTCCTCCTCTGTCTCAGCCTTCGCCTCCTTCTCATTCTTCCGTCTCTTAGAGAAGCAGCAGCCCATGGCGCCGGTCTAAGGGTCTCGCTAGTGGACCCCACGCGCTCGGACACCTCTCAGAGGGTGGCGGAAACCCAGGGCGACTCGGGCAGCAGCTCCCCGGACACCGCCCAGGAGAGCAGCCCAGCCGCCCACAACCCTCAGCGCTCCCGCCAGGCCTAACACCCTTCTCCTTTTTTCCACCCCTCGGTCGCCTTGACGACCTATGACAGCCAATAAACGGTCAGCAGCCACTGAGCCAATCAAAGCCCCACAAGCTGCTCTGCGCCTATGATCTCAGGCTGAAATACTCATTCACCAATCCAAACCTGGCTCTTATGTCAGCGACAGGGCTGGCCCGCTCTGTTGCATTCACAGAGGCCCCAGCCCCCCCAGGTCGGTCCTGACCCGCCCCCAGCAACTCCTCTCCGGGAACTAGGCTGAGCTATCTGGCTGGTGTTGGACTAGCCTGGGTTCCTTTCCCCTAAAGTAGTGCTCAATTTTCCAAAGTTTATAAAGTCGAAGCTTTGGAGAGGATGCTATGTGGAATAGTAGAGTTGTTTTATTACAAAAATCGCGCGAGAAAAAAAATTCCTTTTAAAAAAATATTTACTTTCATTTCATTCGCATTGGTATTGTATGTGCATATATGTCTGGAGATAGAGGTAGTTGTTAGCTGTCATGTGGGTGCTTCAGTTGAACCTGGGTCCTCTAGAAAGGGCAGTCAGTGCTCTTAACCACTGAGCCATCTTTCCAGCCCCAAAAAGAATTCTTGCTGACATAGTAAAAGACTTAAATTTTGTACCCTTCACTCCTCCCCTCAGCACCCGTCTCATAGGCCCCACAAGCTTCTGGTCAAGCTGTGCATGTTTGGTGTCGATGGAGGTTAAGAAAGGCCTCAAATCTTCTGGTTATTGATAGTCGTAAGCCACCAAGTGGGTGCTGAGGACGGAACCCCTGCAAGAGGAACAAGTGCTGTTAACCACTGAGTCATCTTTCCAGCCCCTGAGAGTTTTCTAAAAACTTCCATTTATCTCTCCCAAACTGGACAAGTATCTAGTAAAATAACCGAGTATTGTCTCCTTACTAGAACCGTGGATTTGAGAGCAAAAGGTCATCACAAAGGGAAATGTACCTTTGAATCTCTCAGCCTAGGTGCTCAATAAAATGTTTATCACGTGACTGCATGCATCTAATGACAGAAGCATATTTAACTTTTCCCTTATATTTTCCCAAAGAAAGTGACCCAATTGTGGAGGTGGGGAGCCATATGGAGTTATCATAAAGGAATTTTTTGAACTCAAGACATGCATAGCCTATTAGATAATATAAACTCTGCCCTATAAACAATCAGATCTGTTCAAAGCAAATAGTACAAAGATTGCCTGAATATAAGAATATACACGATTATTAATGCTTGTTGTATATGGGTGGACTTTTAGTACAATGCAAATGTACTGTTTTCATAATAGGTTAGTTGATTTCTCTGAGCTATAATATTTCAACATCATGATAGGGCATCAAATGCAGATCAGTTCAGCCTCAAATTTGTTTATCTTTTTGTTTTACCACACCTATCATATTTAGTGTGGATTCTAAATGAGCCTCTGGCTTAATCTGGGCATTTAGATTGTTCCCTATTTCATTTCCTGTCTTTTTTGCACAATCAGGAAGAAATGTACAGTGCTTAAGAATTATAAATAACTAGAAATTTAAATTCCAGATCTTGGTCAGTAAAGGCTGCTCATTACACCTTTTTTTCTTCAGGGTCAGATTAAAGTTCTATGTGAGGATATTTTTAGATTAGTACAAAATAAGAAGCTGAGGTCCAGGGCAGAATCTGTGACCACAACGACAGTAATTGATCAGGTGCTTTTAAAAACCCAGAACCTGTGCTGTCTGGGTCCTTTTCCTGTCTTTATAGATAAAGAAATACAGATTCAACCACCTCAGCCTTCTGGTGTCTATGGGATCTTTTTCCCTCGGGAATAATGTTCTGTATGAAAATATTACTCAATAAAGCTCATTTTAGAGAAATAATTTCTAAAATTCATTGCTTTGAAATATGTGCTCACAAGAAACTCAAACCTGAAACAAAACTTCAATTACCCTGTCACTTTCTCAGAGACTTTCAAATAAAAGTGAAGATTAAGCCTCCTCTCTATTAACTCTCAGTCCACTGTCTGTCTAACTTCAAATCAAATTAAGCTGAAATTGCACAGTTGTAGCTGAGTGTGGTGATATATTCCCAGCATTTGAGAGGCAGAAGCAGGAGGAAGGTCAGCCCAACCTAGGTTCCTTAAGACACTGTCTTCTCTTTTTCCACATAGCCCTCCAGCCACCCAAAAAAACCCAGGACTAAAAAAGCTAATAAAGGTACGATTAATGATGTTGTCTGCTCTCTCTTGCTTTCTGTTTTCTTTCTTTAAAGGTGCTAGGGATTGAACCTAAGGCCTTGCACATGCCAGGCAAAGTGCTCTACCACTGAGCTATTTCTTTAACATCTCCCTGTATGTTTAGAAAATGCTTGAAATTTTGAGACTGGGTCTGGTTACACTGCCTAGTAGCCTAGACAGGCCTTAAATTGAGTCCTCCTGTCCCTGTCTCTCAAGTAGTTGAGATTATAGGCCCATGTCTCTTTCTTTTACTTTTTTTCTTCGTGGATCTCTTTAGCTCCTCCCATCATGAATTCTCATAACGATTTTTTTTTTCTGTAAAGCAGCTACGTACTTACTAATAAGCATATACACAGCTGCCAACTGCCATCCTACCTTGAGTTCTTCTGGTTCTTCTGTCCCAGTGTATAATGAACTCCTTATGTGCTAATTCAGACTCTGAAGGGAGATAACCTGACAAGTTTCTGGCCATTTAATTGTCTATAGATTGATGTGTACACATGTTCTGATTGGTGCAATGACAGGAATGGGTCCCATGTTATAGAAGTAGATGATGAACAAGTCCTGTAAAGGTATGTGCTGGACACAGGCATAAGATCAATTAGTCCTTCTGCCTGAACCCTTCCTACTATTTACACTCTTGTCCTTTCTTTCTTTCTCTCTTCCTTTCTTTCTTTCTTTCTTTCTTTCTTTCTTTCTTTCTTTCTTTCTTTCTTATTTTTGGTTTTGGTTTTTCTAGACAAGGTTTCTCTGTGATTTTTAGAGGCTTTCCTGGAACTAGCTCTTGTAGACCAGGCTGGTCTCGAACTCACAGAGACCTGCCTGCCTCTGCCTCCCAAGTGCTGGGATTAAAGGCATGCACCACCACTGCCTGGCTTCTGTTATTTCTTTCAGTGGAAAGCTTCCTTTTGTGTTTGGTTTTATACACATGTTCATCTGCATTACAATGTTGAGTTCTGGCTTCATGCCTAACTTTTATACCTAAGATTAAGAGATAGTTCTGGTTCTCCTATGTCTTAACAACAGATGGGCATAATTATTTCCCAGAAGACAGCATGAATAAGACAATAATTGTAGTGATATTAGCTAGAAAATTCCCCATGTTGACCAGACATGTCCTTGTTTGTTCTGCACCACCCTAAAAGGACATACTTGACATCAAGTGGAAGAGGAAGGAAGTGAAGGAGCATTTCAGTTATCTATTGATAACTTAATGGCTTAAAATTTCTAGTTTTACTCGTTAATCTGCATTTTATGCAGGAATTGAGAGTAACAACTTAACTTTGTTCCATAGTATATCCGTACCCTAAGCTGGGCTAGCTCTAATAATAAGAAGGCTGGTCAGGAATCACTCTATATAACATCTCAGGGCCTTTCTTCGCCATCTCTTCAGCATAGTTGTACTCCATATGATGCTGTGCTGGGCTGTGCTGGGCTCCAAAAGTGGGTGATCAAGAGACCTAGGCAAATGCTATAAGGCTATAGCATCACCTCAGAAGCCACACATCACTTCCACTGCATACAATTGGCTACGTGAGGCCCACTGTGACTCATGAAGACTAAACAAAAACAATGAATACTGTAAAGTATACATCTTTTAGGTGTCAACTTAGAGGCTGGTTACTGTAGTGAGAGGCGGTTCTGCTGACATTGTCTCTAGAAATTAAGGTGTAGGGTCAGTGTGATGGCCCAGAAGAAAAGGAACCCATTACCAAGTCCGATGAGTTTGGTCCTTGGGACCCACACAGTCGAAGGAGAATACTGACTCTCACTAACTGACCTCAACACTTGCAAATATATGATGTGATAAAGGAGAGAGAGATGAAGAAATGTTTCACTTTCTGAGGACAGAGGCATATCTTAAGAGATGGGGAGTAGACTGAGGTGTGTGGCTTGATTGCCATCCAGGCCATAGTGTTGTCTGTGCCTGGGCTGGTGCTGGGGCCCATGTCTGGGTTCAGGCTCTGATGCAGCTGTGGTCTCTGTTGATGTCCACCAAAGGCAGAGAGGACAGGACTACACATAGTTGGCTCCTTCCCTCACTGGCTATAATACCTTTCTTTTATCTGTCAAATTTTATTTTATTTTGCTGGGGGGGGGGAGTTGCAAGGGCAGAAGGTGGATATGAAGAGAGGATTGAATGGGATTGATATGCATGATGTGAAAGGTACAAAGAATAAGTAAAAAGAAAGTTAAAACTCTAAATTATTATTATTTATTGTGGGGAAGAACAAGAATATGTGTGTCATGGCACATGTATGGAATTAAGAGGACAACTTTTAGGGACCAGTCCTCTTTCTTCTCCATCAGGTCCCAAGAATCAAATGATGTCATCAGAGTTGTATGGCAAGTTGAGCCATCTCATCTATGTCCAAACTATATTTTCCAACTCTTCTTACCTAGGATGCCTCATCTAGTGTTGTTGGGAGTCATTATTTAGACCAAGTGAAAAATACTTTTCTATTAATGATCTGACTATCCAACAAGATTTTTCACTATGTGAATATAGCCTATTTTCAACTGTTAATACAGGCTATACTCACATAGTGCTGTGAAGAGACACCATCACCAAAGCAATTTTATTTATTTATTTTATTTTTTATTGTTTTTAATAATTTTTATATTTAAATTTGAAACAAGCTTGATTTACATGTCAATCCTAGTTTCTGCTCCCTTTCATCCTCCCCTGTTCTCCTCACCAACCCCCATCCCATCTCCTTTCTGCTCCCCAGGGAGGGTGAGGCCTTCCATGAGGAATCTTCAAAGTCTATCTTATAATTTGGAGCAGGGCCTAGGCTCTCACCCCTTGTGTCTAGGCTGAGAGAGTATCCCTCTATGTAGAATGGGCTCCCAAAGTTCACTTGTATACTAGGGATAAATACTGATCCACTACCAGAGGCCCCATAAATTGCCAAGGCCTCCTAACTGACATCCAGTTTCATGGAGTCTGGGTCTGTTCTATGCTGGTTTCCCATCTGTCAGACTGGAGTCCATGAACTCCCCCTTCTTCAGGTCAGCAGTTTCTGTGGGTTTCTCCAGCCTGGTCTTGACCCCTTTGCTCATCAATTCTCCCTGTCTACAACTGGATTCCAGGAGTTTGGTTCAGTGTTTAGCTGTGGGTGTCTTCTTCTGCTTCCATCATTCACTAGGTGAAGGCTCCAGGATGGCATATAAGGTAGTCATCAATCTCATTATAGGGGAATGGCATTTAAGGTACCCTCTCTACTATTGCTTAAATTCTTAGTTGGGGTCATCCTTATAGATTGCTGGACATTTCCCTAGGGTCAGATTTCTCTAAAAACCTATAATGGCTTCCTCTATTATGGTACCTCTTTTCTTGCTCTCTTCTATTCTTTCCCTAACTAAATTTTCCTGCTCCCTCATGTCCACCCAACCTCTCCCCTTCTCTTCCTCCTAACTTCCTCTCCCCTCCCCTCATGCTCCCAATTTGCTTAGGAAATCTTGTCCCTTTCCCCTTCTCTAGGGAACCATGTATGTCTCTCTTAGGGTCCTCCTCCAAGGCAATTTATAAAAGAAGGCATTTTATTAGGGGTTGTCTTACAGTTTCAGAGATGTAGTCCATGATCATCAAGGCAAGACGCATGGCAGCAGGTAGGTAGGCATGGCACTGGAGCAGTAGCTGAGAGCTTATATTTTGATCCCAAGCACACCAGGGAGAGAGGGGGGACAGGGAAAGGGAGGGGAAAAACTGGGCCTGTCATGGGCTTTTGAAAGCTCACAATTCAACCCCAGTTGACACACTTTCTCCAAAAAAGGACATACCTCCTAGTCTTTTCTGAACAGTCCACCACATTCAAATCTATGAGTGTATAAGGATCATTCTTACTAAACACCACTTAATTGTGGCAACCCTTTACACTGAAGTAGTTCCAAGGGCTGAGGAGGCAGCTCAGTTGGTAAAGTTCTTGCCCCGCAAATATAGAGACCTTGATTTTACTCCCCAGCACCCCCATAAAAATCTGGATGTAGGGCTAGAACTTGGTGAGGCAACTTGAGGCAGGTGCACAACATGGGGTCACCATGGACAGTCACTAGGTACCCCTTCAAATAGGTGGTTATTTGCTTTCCCCAAAAGTTTTTCAATCCCATAGATATAAAAATGTTATTTCAGCAAAAAATTGTGGCAGAAAAGAAAGATGAATTGTAGTATGAATTCTAATTGGTATTAATAATAAAAAACTTGGAGTCAGCTATCAGGAGGTGAAAGCTAAAGGATCAGAGAAGCAGAGTGGCCAACCACTAGAGTTCTTACCTCTACCAATGCTTAGACCAAAGGGGTGATCATATTCTCAGACTGCATCCTCAGACTGCTGCCTAAGACTGCAATGGGCTCTTGTCTCCTCCTTCCTTTTATTCCCCTCTCCACCCAGCCATACCCCTTCCTGTCTCCAAATCCTTAGTGTTGGGATTAAAAGTATGTGATTCCAAGTACTAGGATTAAAGGTGCGAGCCACCATTGCTTGGCTCTGTTTTTCTTTTAGACTGGATCAATTTCGTGTAGCCTGGGGTAGCCTTGAATTAATAGAGATCTGTCTGCCTCTGTCTCCTGAGTGTTGGGATTAAAGGTGTATGCCACCACTATCTCATCTCTATGGCTAACTAGTGTGGCTAGCTTTGCACTCTGGTCTTCAGGCAACCTTTATTTGTTAGATCATAAACAAAATATCACCACAATGAATTAACATGACTAATCTATAGAAAGAAGATTGCTATCTGTTGGACTTTGGTTCCAGAAAATTTAAGAAATTTGAGTATTTTAAAGGTTCCTGATATTCACGAGGAACAGGAATCATGTCTCAGTCCTCAGGAAAGAAACACGGCTATATGGAGTCACTGCTTCATGTATACATGCAGGAGGGAAGAGTCTGTCTTCTGGGAAAGTGTGGAAAATCCAATTGGACAGAGTTCTTTCAGAGAGACAGAATTTCAATCACAAGGGTTGGATTTCTCAACCTTATTTTGGAAACTTTTGCTAGTGCATTCTTAAGCCAGGGAGCCCAGAAGGGAATTAGAATAATGGAGATGCTGCTGAAGGACAAGTGTGGTGTCCTCTTAGTGGAATAAAGACTCATCAGGAAGCTGCTTCTGTGTCTACTCTTTTTTGAGAATCACTGCTTGGCCACAACATCATAGGTACAATTACTGGATGCAAGAAAAGTTTCAGGACATAGAGTCAATGGCTTGGAGAAAAGGAAACCTTCCCTCTAGAGCACAGAATGACACTGTATTTGGAGCTTGTTTCAAATAATAGGACTCATGGAGATGAGACCTTTCCAGCTGGAATTTTATGACATGGTCTCTATAATCTTATGAATAAAGGGAAAATACAATCAGATGATAATTTTTAAAATCAGGATGTAGTGGTGCACATGTACAATCTTAGTACCAAAGAAGTGGACATCACTGGGGCTTGCTGGGGAGCCGAACTGGCCTAATCAGGGGTCCCCAGGTCCTGGTGAGACTGTCTAAAAACACAAGATAAATGGCTCCTGATGAATGATCCTCTAGGTTGGCCTCTTACCTCCACATGTACACACACAGACCCCTCACCACACTTATCTATGTACACACTTACACACAAAATAGTTTCTGGCAAGGTATATCAGCATATTCCTTCAGTCCCAGCACTTGGGAGGCAGAGACAGGCGGATCTTTGTGAATTCAAGTCCAGCCTGGTCTACAGAGTGAGCTCCAGGACAGCCTGAGCTACATAATATAGAGGCTATAGGCTTGGTGTAAACTGCTTTTATTATGTTTAGATATGTCACTTTTATACCTAATCTCCTCCAAGACTTTCATCATAAAGAAGTGCTAGATTTTGTCAAAGGTCTTTCCTGCATCTAATGAGATGATTATGTGATTTTCTTCTTTTGGTTTGTTTATATGGTGGGTTACATTGACAGATTTTCATATGTTGAACCATCTCTGAATATCTGTGATGAAGCCTACTTGATCATGGTGGATGATATTTTTGATGTGTTCTTGAATTCAGTTTGCAAGTATTTTATTGAACATTATGTATGTATGTTCATAAGGTAAATTGGTCTGTAATTCTCTCTTTTTTTTGGTTGAGTCTTTATGTGGTTTGGATATTAGGTATCTGAGGCCTCATAAATTGAATTAATCAATTTTCCTTCTGTTTCTATTTTGTAATAATTTGATGAGTATTAACTCTTCTTTGAAAGTTTGGTAGACTTCTGCACTAAAACTACCTTTCCCTGGACTTCTTTTGGTTGGGAGAATTTTATTGACTGCTTCTATTTTACTAGTGGTTTTATGTTATGAGCAATTTCCCTGCCAGCCTGGTCCTATAGCTGCATCAGCCCCAAATAACACAGACCAACAAAGATGTTGGTCTGTTACTAGTGTTTCTTATTGGCTAGCTCTGTCTTAAATATTAACCCATTTCTATTAATCTAAGTGTTTCCACATGGTCTTATCTTACCGGAGAGAGGGTCCGGACCTCTTCTCTCAAGTCTCTACATCTTGAATCTCTCCTACATCTCCCAGAATCCTCCTTGTCTCCTAGTTGATGGGAGATGTGATTCTGTATATATGTTTCTCATACTGGTTAATAAAGCCCTGTGGCCAATAGAAAACTAGATAGGTGGGGCTAGGAGACTAGGAGGAGGAAGAGGAAGTAGTAGGTGGAGTCAAGATGTAGCCAGGGAAGACGCAGGACGCCTGCCGCGCGGCTCCCCGATAAGACGACCACGTGGAAGTACTTAGATAAGTAGAAATGGGTTAATAATTAAGGCAGAGTTAGCCCATAAACAATAATGATAATTGGCCAACAGGATTGTATCAAATATAGAGTCTCCTGCGTGTTATTGGGGGCCAGGACGCCAGACCAGCGGCAGGCGGGCTGGCGGAAACTTACATGCTACACCTAGTCCCTCCTATCTCGCCTTCCTATTTACCAACAGTGCTTTATTCATTAACCAATAAGAGAAACATATTTACAAAATGACATCTCCCATCAGTTATGGGTCTATTTAAGTTGCTTATCTGATTGTGATTTAACTTAGGTAAATGACCCTTATGGCAAAAATTATCCATTTCTTTTAGATCTTCCTAGTTTGTCAAGTACAGGTTCTGATTTGCTTTTAATTTTCTGGATTTCCTCAGTGTCTTTTTTTATGTCCGCCCTTTGTTTCTGATTTATTAATTTGGATATTCTCACACCTTTCAGTTAATTTAGATAAGGGTTTGTCTCTATTGAGAAGTTGGCTATAATTCTGATAGATCTGCCTTTATGTGTTATATGGCCTTTTTTTCTTTGCATCTTTTAATATTCTTTCTTTGTTCTGTATGTTTAGTGTGGTGATTACTATGTGGTGAATGGACTTTTTTTTGCTGGCCCAATTTATTTGGTGTTATGTGTGCTTCCTCTGTTCTTAATGTTCTTAGGTTTGAGACCTAAGATTTCCTAAATGTTTTGTGTCAGGAATTTTTTTAGATTTAACATTTTTTTGACCAATGTATCAATTTCTTTTATCATCTCTTCAACACCTGAGATTCTCTCTTTCATCTTTTTTGTATTCTGTTAGTGAAGCTTGCCTCTGTAGTTCTCATTTGGATACCTAATTTTTTCATTTCCAGAATTCCCTCTGTGTTTTCTGTTCCCATTTTCAGGTCTTAAACAGTTGTATTTGTTTCTTTCAACTGTTCTATTTTCTAGGCTTTCTTTAAGGGGTTTATTCATTTCCTCCAATTGTTCATGTTTTCCTTGTTTCATGACAGTATTTATTCATTTCCCCCAATTGTTTGTGGGTTTTAAAATTTATTTAAGGAATTTATTTGTTCCATCTTTAAGACCTCTATCATCTTCATATAGTCGCTTTTAATTTTTTTTCAGTTATATTCTTCAGTTATCTTGGAATATTCAGGGCCTGCTGTGGTAGGATAGCTGGGCTCTAGTGGAGACATATTGCTCTAACTGCTTTTGATTGTCTTCTTACATTATCATCTAGGCATCTGGGTTTGGGGTGATTATAGGTCTAGGTGCTGATTCCTGGATTTGTCTTTGTTAGGTGTCTGTTTCCTCTCTGGATTTTCAGAGTGTAATAGCTGTATGTTGCCTGTTTTCTTGCCCTGCTCAGCAGGTATGTTCACAGGGAATACCTGCTAGTGTTGGAGGCGGGGATGCAGTGATGAGTGGAGGGAGGGAGGCCGGGAATAGATGGTCTGTGGTATCCATGAGAGGTAGGAGAAGGGAGGCTCCAGGTGGTGTCCTATTGTGGAGCTAGGAATGAACCTGAGGGACAGGGTCTGCTAGAGGAACAGAGGAAAACAGAGGCTTCTTGTCAGGCTACCTGGTCTTCTGGCAGGCATAGCCTGTATTTGAACAGGCGGTGTCCATCAGAGCTCAAAAAACCTATTTTTATCCTTAGAAATTTATATAAAAAGAGAGAGCTGCTTCTGATTTTTTTCAAGCTATAGATGATTTAGTTAGTTTCCTCTTCCTATGTGTATTAGTCAGGGTTCGCTAGAGTCACAGAATTTATGGAATAAACCTCTCTGTGTGCCTCTGTGTCTGACTATCTGTCTCTCTATGTATGTCTTTGTCTATCTATATATCTGTCTGTCTGTCTGTCTGGAACTTATGGAATGACGTACAGGCTGCAGTCTAGCTAATCTAACAATGGGTAGCTGTGAATCTAGTAGTTGCTCTGTCCCACAATGCTGGGTGTCTCAGCTGGTCTTCTGCATATGCGGAGAGGAGTAGGCCAGTGAAGGAATGAATGTGCTAGTAAGGTGAGGGGAAGTAGGCAAAGAGTAAACCCTTCTTTCTTCACCATCCTTATACAGGCTTCCAACAGAAGGTGTGGTCTAGATTAAAGATGTGTTTTCTCACTTCAAAGGTCAGTCTAGAAGTGGATTCACACCCTTCAAACACTGGTATGAGATTTTCTTGTCTATACCTGGATTGTGATTCATTCCAGGTATAGACAAGTTGACAACCAAAAATAGACATCATACCATGTATACTAAAATAAGTTCTTATCTGACTCCTAGAAAATTCCAACTCACATTATTGTAACCCATAAACAGTTACACAATTTCAAAACAGTGAGTGTTGGGGGTAATGATTGAACAAAATAACTGGTGTCACAATACAAAAGTTTTAGTTAAGGATATATAATAGTTAAATGTGGCACATACCCATAATCCCAGCACTCAGAAGCCTGAGGCAGGAGAATCATAAGATCTAGTTCAGCCTGAACTACAAAGTGAGTTCAAATTGGCTAAAAAAGTTACATCTAATACCCATTCCAAAACCTTACAAAAGGAAAATGCTAATGTCGTGTAGATAGCCAAGCACATCCAGTCACCTCTGGTGCTTATAAAAGTAGAATTCATTTATTCTCCTTCCCTCCTCATCCTTTGGTTTTCAATAAAACAAATAAACACCTGGGCTTATCCTAAACAAAAATCTTCCCTCAGAGTTTTCTGCTAAGGTTGGGTACAATTTTCACTTCCCCTCCTCCCTACCACAAAACCCAGCTGCACAGCACATTCTTAGCCAAGGATGCGCATGGGAGTCAAGGAGGAAAGTGTCTTAACCACTTCTGTCAGGCATTCCTTGACTCTTGTGATGCTGAGAATGGCATCAAATCAACAATAACTCACTCAGAGACAGGAAGAAAGTCAAGATTTGGAGATTCTGAAGTTTCTGAAATATGTATCAATTCTTTAAAGAAAAATAGTACAAAATAATTAATGTAAAATGGCCAGGGCCTTTCTTAGGGTATGTGAAAGATTAATGCAAGTTCTAAAGTTTAAATTTTGCTAGCTGTACTATAAAACTGCCTGTCCAGCACAGTCAACAAGACAAAATGGCAATCCAAAGAATGGGAAAAGATCTTCACCAACTTCACATCTGACAGAGGGCTGATGTCCAAAATATACAAAGAACTCAAGAAGCTGGTTACCAAAACACCAAAAATCCAATTAAAAAGAGGGGTACAGAGCTAAATAGAGAATTCTCAATAGAAGAATCTAAAATGGCTGAAAGACACTTAAGAAAGTGCTCAACTTCCTTAGCCATCAGGGAAATGCAAATCAAAGCTGAGATGCCACCTCACACCTGCCAGAATGGCTAAATCAAAAACAGCGAAGACAGTTTATGCTGAAGAGGATGTGGAGAAAGGGGCACAGTCCTCCACTGCTGGTGGGGTAGTGCAAACTTGTACAGTCACTTTGAAAATCAGTATGGTGGTTCCTCAGGAAAATGGAAATCAGTCTACCACAAAATCCAGCAATTCCACTCTTAGGCATATACCCAAAAGATGCTCATTCATACAACAAGTACATCTGTTCAACTATGTTCATAACACCATTATTTTTAATAGACAGTTGGAAGCAACCTAGATGTCCCTCAACTGAGGAATGAATAAGGAAATGTGGTACATTTACACAATGGAGTACTACTCAGCAGAAAAGCAAAACAAAACAACGGAATCTTGAAATTCATAGGCAAATGGATGGAACTAGAAGAAACCATCCTGAGTGAGGTAACCCAGTCACAAAAAAATACAAACATGGTATGTACTCACTCATATATGGATTTTACATATAGAGCAAAGGATTACCAATCTACAATCCACACTGCCAGAGAAGCTAGGAAACAAGGAGAACCCTAAGAGAGACATACATGTTCCCTCACAGAAGGGGTAAGGGACAAGATCTCCTGAACAAACTGGGAGCATGGTGGGAGGGGAGAGGGAGTTAGGAGAAAGAGAAAGGGAGAAGACAAGAGGAGAAGAGAACATGAGGGAGCAGGAAGATTGAGTCTGGGGAAGAATAGAGGAGAGCAAGAAAAGAGATAGCATAATAGAGGGAGCCATTATAGGTTTAAAGACAAATCTGGCCCTAGGGAAATGCCCAGAGACCTACAAGGATGACCCTAAATAACAATCTAAGCAATAGTGGAAAGGGTACCTTAAATGCCCTTCCCCTATAATGAGATTGATGACTACCTTATATGCCATCATAGAGCCTTCATCTAGTAGCTGATGGAAGCAGAAGCAGACACCCATAGCTAAACACTGAGCCAAACTCCTGGAATCCAGTTGCACAGAGGGAGAGTTGAGCACAGGGGTCAAGACCAAGTTGGAGAAACCCACAGAAACTGCTGACCTGAACAAGGGGGAGTACATGGACTCCAGTCTGATTGTTGGGAAACCAGCACAGGGCCGATCCAGACCCCCTGAATGTGGGTGTTAGCTAGGAGGACTGAGCTGTCTATGGGACCTCTGTAGTGGATCAGTATTTATCCTTAGCATACGAATGAACTTTGGGAGCCCATTCTACATAGAAGGATAATCTCTCAGCCTAGACACATGGGGGAGGGCCTAGGCCCTGCTCCAAATCATATGACAGACTTTGAAAATTCCCCATGGGAGGCCTCACTCTCCCTGGAGAGCAGGAAGGGGATTGGATAGGGAGTCGGGGGGGGGGGGGGGGGCAGGAGAGGAGCAGAGGGAAAGGGAACTGGGAATGACATGTAAAACAAGCTTGTTTCTAATTTAAATTTTAAAAACTGCCTGTCCAGCCAGGCCTGGTGATGCACACCTTTAATCCCAGCATTTAGAAGGCAGAAGCAGGTAGGTCTCTGTGATTCCGAGGGTAGCTTGATCTACAAAGCAAGTTTCAGGTTATGTAGCTAAGGCTACATAGTGAGATTCTGTCTTTTAAAAATTCAGACTGTAGAGATGGCTCAATTATTAAGAGCAGTTACTATTCTTGCAGAGAACCTAGATTCAGTTTTCAGCACCTACATGTCAGCTTACAAACCATCCTTAAATTCAGTTACAGGGGATAAGAAGTCCTTTTCTGGCCTCCTTGGGTACTAGTCATACATATATATGTTCAGGCAAAACACTCATACACAAAATAAAAGTTAAACCTGTAAAATGGCTTGTCCAAAGGTATCAGAAATATTATTTCTTGAAGAGACAATATCTAAATTTACAGATGCTGTGCATTTTTTCAAATATCATTTGGCTTCTGAATGTGTCCATGCCAGCATAGTACATGGGCAAAGAACAGACTGTTTGCCCAACATGCATCAGATCTGTCACATATCATGAAAACCTTGAGGAACAGAGAAGCAAAAGGATGTAGGCTGATGAAAGCCAGTCAAAGATTAACTACTAGAGTCAGATATGTTCAAACAAAATCCCAATGAATACATTAGAGACTCATTAGCAATCCGCAAAGACAACTATACAAACATTCTGATGACCAGTAGCACGCATTTAATCAAATACTTTGAACTGGCCACTAAGAAAGGTAAGTTAGTACCATGAAATTTATGTGCAGACCCAGTATTTAACATTTAAATTAATATAACTGCAAGCTTTCCTATTTTCCAAATGTTTACAAAGCTGACACAGCTTTCTGTTAATATAGTCTTTGTCATATTGTGTTTTGCTAGCAGAAATAAACCCAGTCCCAAATTTTCTTATCCATACTTTGATTTTGACAATAGTATTTAATTAGATAGATAATCCATTTGCTTGCTAGTTGATAAGAAAACTGTACCAAATGTATTGGATGTATCAAATAAATTACATTCCTGGTCCAGATTTGGCAGAACCTTAAGTGGTCTTATTTGATGGTGCTCCCATTCAGAAGTTATGCAAGGCAAGCATCACAGCACACACCTGTAATGTCAACATTTGAGAGGCCACAAATTCAAGGCCTAAACTCAAAAAATCCAAGGGGCAGAACCTAGGTCCTCTCACCCCTACCCTGTGTATCTAGGTTGAGAGAGGATCTCTCCATGGGTAATATGCTCCTGAAGTCCATTCATGCACTAGGGATAAATACTGGTTCCACTGCCAGAGGCCCCATAGACTGCTCAGGCCTCCTTTCTGACACCTACATTTAGGGGGCCTGGTTTTGTCCTATGCTGGTTCCCCAGCTGACAGACTGGGGTCTGTGAGCTCCCATTTGCTTAGGTCAGCTGTTTCTGTGGGTTTCCCCAGCATGGTCTTGATCCCTTTGCTCATCACTCCTCCTTCTCTACAACTGGATTCCAGGAGTTTGGCTCATTACTTAGCTGTGGATCTCTACTTCTGCTTCCTTCAGCTACTAGGTGAAGGCTCTAGAATGGCACTTAAGGTAGTCATCAATCTCATTATAGGGGAAGGGCATTTAAGGTATCCTCTCCACTATTGCTTAGATTGTTAATTTTTGTGGATCTCGAGGGGTGGGTGGGACGGTAGGGTCGATTGGGCACATAGGAGGATGGGAGAGAGAGGGAACTGGGATTGATATGTAAAATAAGTTTGTTTCTAATTTAAATAAAAATTTATATAAAAAAGTAGAAGAGATAGTGTAGGTAAGCCTTCTTTTTAAATAATTTCTATTTGGACAAATTTGTCATGGTGAGACACAAAAGGAGGGAGAGAGGAGCAATAGGAATATGATGACTGTGTGTTTCTGTACTTTTAATGAACAGAAGAGTAGAAGCAACTGTTTGAATGATGTAAATTGTGCATTTGAATGATGTGAATTGTGCATTGTTTGAAGAGATTGTGTGTAAGACTGTCAAGGTTGAGATGAATGTATAACTTTCTCTTTAGTATACTGCTATTTGCAGAGCAAAATAACTAAATATGACTCTTAAAAGCATCTATTTATATGCTGGCCTTCATATTTATTACATTCAAATATTATTTATTCTATTTTAAAATTTTGCTTTTAAGCATTTTGAGTCATGGCAGATAAATTTGTAACTGAAAATGTCTGAACGTGATTGCAGAGGCTAAGACAGCTTGGAGCTCCATTGTGATAGTGAGCATGTACTGTTTCTCTCTGCACCCTACAATTTACCCTTTCATGTCATAAAGTTAATACATGTTATGCTGACAAAAGAAATCCAAGGGGCTGGGGCTGGGGAGATAGCCCATAATGTAAAAGTACTAATTTGCACAAGCCCAAATACTCAAAATTTGATATCTAGAACCCACAACAAAACAAACAAACAAACAAACAAACAAACAAACAGATGCAGGGCCAGAGGGAAAGCTCAGCTGATAAGGGCACTTGTCACCAAGGCTGAGAACCTGAGTTCCATCTCTAGGACTCTCATAGTGTAAGGGGGAAGCCAAATCCCAGCACTTAATGGTGAAATGGAAGGCAGAGATGAGAGAATCACCTACGAGCTTGGCGCCTAGCCAGCTTGGAGCACACAAGTGCTGCAGCAGGAACTACAGTGCATTAATAAAGTAGAAGGTGAGAATTACCTCCAAATGCACACACACACACACCCCACCCAGTAACAGATAGATAAATAAATAAATAAATAAATAAATAAATAAATAAATAAAGGCAAAGAGATATAGATCAGTAGCAGATCAATTGCCTAGCATTCCCAAGACCTTGCATTCACTCTTCAGCAAGGAGTAGCAGGTAGCAGGGCATGCAATTGTTGTACTTGACTCCATACTTTATATAACTGTTCTTTTAAAAATGATTTACTTTATCTTTGTGTGTGTAGGTGTGTGTGTGTGTCCAGGTACCATCAGAGGCCAGACAAAGGGATCTGAGCCTCTGGCACTGGAGTTACAGGTGATGTGAGCTACCTGATATAGGACTTGGGAACCAAACACTGGTCCTCTGTAAGAGCAGTGAGTGAATGCAACAACTGAGCCATCTCTCCAATCCTGAATCTTTAACATACTCTGGAATAAAGTGATTAATGCTATAATCAGTAATGTATAGCTGAATCACATACAGTATTTGAGGTTTGCCATTAGGGTGTCCCTCAAGAGCCTGGAGGATCTTGCTTGCTTTTGTTTTTGTCTTCTGTACTAGAGATGGAAGCTAGGGTCTTCTGCCAATCAAGCCCAGAGAGCTCTATCTCCAGCCAAAAATCTGGAGTTTAAGGCCAAGTTGACTCTCTTTGGTTTTCAGAGTCACAGAAAAAAAAAATGTGCTTCTTGTGATACAGTCTAACCTCCTAGTCTAACTACAATGAACACTAAGTTAACCAATCAAGGAATGGCTCAGGATGACAGAATGGGTGAGACAATGCTAGATTGTGTAGTAGTCTGAGTTTCCCCAGAACTCATACATTCTGGTTCTAACCTTCTGTACCTAAGAATGTGACATTATTTACAGGGGTAACCAAGACAAATGAAGTTACTAGAATTAATCCAATAGAATTAATGTCTATAAAAAGGGGAGGTTTGAACAGGGGTACACATAGAAAGAAGGTGTGAAGAGACATAGAAAATACAGCCACCTATATGCTAAGGAGAGAGACCTACACGAAATCTTGCCCTTATGGCCTCAGGAGGAGCCAACTCAACTCTGACAGTACCTTGATCTTGGACTTCAGCTCTGTGAGACAATGCATTTATGTTGTCTAACCCCTCTCCCAATTCTGAGTCCCTTTGTTAGGGCAGTATAAAGCACCCAAAGATGTATGTGGGGGTTTCTTTCACACATATGGAATGGGGATTTAGTTTTGGTAAGGCTTGTGATGAGAATACAAAATCTTCCTGTGTGAATGATTTCACATATTTATCAAAGGGGAGGCCATGGGACCTTTGGGCTTAAAGAGTTTCCTAGAGGACAAGATTTTCACACAAGCTTGTGGCTCTGAAGAAACAAAACTAAACAAAACGCATGTAATAAGCACGGTATTTCAACTTTAAAATCCCATTTCACTCCATCTGTAA
Organism: Cricetiscus sungorus; assembly: GCA_030556225.1. NCBI lineage: Eukaryota > Metazoa > Chordata > Mammalia > Rodentia > Cricetidae > Cricetiscus > Cricetiscus sungorus. The sequence goes on along the minus strand of JANBXA010000609.1, from coordinate 20,618,360 downwards.
CCAAAACAGGTTGCAAGCAGCACATTAGCATGCTAATCTACATGTTTCACCCCTTAAAGGAAAGCCCTGCTTTGGAGGAGAAAGCTGCTTCACCAGGCCCTTGAATTCAATATGGCAATCTTATTGTGATCCCTCTATGCATATGCCCTCAAGATTGCTTTAGCTATTTGAGATTGCTTCTTGATCCATGTACATTTTAGAATTTTTTTTCTATTTCTTTAAAACTTACATGGGACTGGACACCTTTAATCCTAGCATCCAGGAGGCAGAGGCAAGAAGATTTCTGTGAGTTATCAATCACCAAATTTTGTTACAGTGAGTTCCTACTCAGACTAGGGTTACATAAGGCTACATTAGTGAGACCCTATCTCAAAATTACATATAAAATTGACATCAGAATTTTAATAGGCGTTTCACTGAACTCTGGGTCACTTTTCATAATTTGAGCTGAGCGTTTGAGTTAGGTGGTGGTGGCATACACCTTTAATTCCAGCACTCAGAAGAATTTGAGGCCAGCAGCCTCTACAGAGGGAGTTCCAGGACAACCAGAGCTATGAAAGAGAAACCTTGTTTTGAAAAACCAAACAAGAAAAACATGATAGAAGCATTTTAACAGTATAATTCTTCCCATTCATAAGTATGGAATATTCCATTTATTTGTATATTTCCATAATTATGTATAGTAGTGCACATATTTTAACCCCTTATTTAAACTTTTTCTTTTAAAAATGATTTATTTTCATTTTTATGTATGTGTATGTAAATGTGTGGGTGTGTGTATGTCCCTCACATATTGGTATCTATGGAGGCTAGGAAAACGTATTGGACCCCCCCAGTAGAATTACAGGCAGTTGTGAGTCACCTAATGTGAGTGCTGAGAACTAAACTCAGGTTCTTTGGAAGAGCACCAATTACTCCCAGCCACTGGGCCATCTCTCCAGCTCTTAAATTTATTATGAAGTGAATTTCCTCTCTGTGTGTACAGGTTGCTATTGTACATTTGATTGGTGATTTTTTTTGTGGATAATTCATTATTCATGTATAGAAATATTACTGGGTATTTTATGCTGGGCTTGTACCCTTCAAATTTTCTGAATTTAATATCTTTTGTGAAGATTTCAGAGTTTTGTATATATTTGATCATGTCATCAGAAAACAATTTCACTTCTTCCTATTTAGTTTGGATGCCTTCTTTCTTGAATTGCCTAATTTCTCTGACAAAGACTTCCTGTAATTTCACTTACCAGAAGCTGACTTAAGGAAATGATGAGAATAGGGATAAAAACTTACAAACAAAGACTTTTTTGGTGATATTTTAGATAATAGTTTAAAATGGACATATTTCAAATATTTATTAATATGAGATCAATGGGAAATTATGGAACATCCACTAATGGAATCTCTTCCAGATATTTAAAACTGTGTTGAAAGTTTTAAAATGTATGAACATGCTTGTCATATATATCAAAAAATAAAATACAAATGGAATATTTGTCATGAAGAAGGATTGTAGGAGCAAAGGGAGAGGGTCAAAGAACTCCCACAGAATCAACTACCCTGGACTCATAGGGGCTCATGAAGACTAAACTAACAACCAGAGAGCTGGCATGGGACTGACCTAAGCCTTCTGCATATATATTACAGATGTGTAACTTGGTCTTTTTGTGGAACTCATAACAGTGGGAGCAGGGCTGTCTCTGACTCTGCTTTAGGGACCCCTCCCTCCTATGGGATTGCCTCATTCAGCCTTAATACGAGAGGAGGTGCCTAGTCTCACTGTAACTTGATATCCCATGGAGGCCTGCTCTTTTCTGAAGAGAAATAGAGGATGGGGGCAGGGGAAAGAAGGGAGGTAGGGGAAGGGACTGGAAAGAAAAGGGAAACTGAGGTCAGGATGTAATATATGAGAGAAGAATAAATAAAAAAGAAAAACAGAATGATTTGACTATGATTTCTATTTACAGATACAAGAAAGTATGAGGGAAGAAAAATTGAATGCACATGTGAAAGTGTTTAATTTGGTACATGCATTAGTTAACTAAAGATGTTGACTATCTGGGACTGGGCTTCAAAAGAATGGTCATGGTTAATGATATTTTTTTAAAAGCTACTTATGACATTTATTAAAGTCACAGTAGTTGAAGAGATTGATTGGAGGGGACTATACCTGAAGAAAAGAAATATGAAGAGCCATGAAGAAAGGATGAATTAGCAACAAAGTCTGATAATGGGCCTTGAGTTCTAGACAAGATGAAGCTAACCCATTCCATGAACCTCCTCTCATTAATTTATAATAAACAATCTGCACAAAGTTGGTAAAAAGAGTCTTGTGTTCATTAGGTGACTCTGAGAGGTTCTGAAGAAAATTTTGAAACTTAAGTACACTTGTAGCCAGACATTGTGGCCCATGCTTGGAAAGGTGAGGCAAGAGGATCACCATGAATTAAAGGTTAGCTTGTGCTATACAGTGAGCTCTTGTATAGTCTGACCTATAGAATAAGACCCTCTATCAAATAAACAAAACTCAACAATAAAAGAGCAGCACCACAGTACCTAGTTCTGTGTTTTATTTTGAGTATCGCCATAAAGTCATGGCTGTGAACTAGCAAGTGGTTGTTGGGACTTGAACTCAGGACCTCTGGAAGAGCAGCCAGTGCTCTTACCTCTGAGCCATCAGACTGATAGCTGGGAAATGACTCAGAACCCCTGAACCTGGGTCTCAGTTAGAAGGCCTGGGCAGTCAAAGGGACCTCTGACAGTGGAACCAGGATGTATCCCCTGGTGCATGAAAGGACTTTGGGAGCACATTCCCCATGGAGGAATACATGGCAGGGAGGAGGGCCTAGACCCTACTCCAAATTACTTGACAGATTTTGTTGATCCCTCCTGGAAGGCATCACCCTCCCTGTGTAAAGTGATGGGGATGGGATGGGAGGGAGTGGGGAGGCATGGTAGAGAGGGAGGGAGAGGGAACTGGGATCGATGTGTAAAATAAGAAATAATAATAATAATAATAATAATAATAATAATAATAATAATAATAATAATAATAATAGATCCTTTTTAAAGAAAAAATCATGGCCTGGACAATGGAGAGACCCAAATCCAGAAATGTCAATAGGCACACAAAAAATAATGTTTTCATAAAAGCTTACTCACTCCCCATTGCTAAAGGACAAAGTAAAGGGCAGTTCAACAGAGTAGAAACAGTCTGATTCTACTTGCCCTGTTTCAGGTGTGCATCATCAAGAAATCCATATCCTTCTTCTTCCCAACTAAGAATTGCCAGGAAAATTATCAAGTAAAGGGAACAAAGAAAGTAATTTTTAAAATCTGCCCATGAATTTCTGTGCTGACCTCTTAGCAGCTCAAGTGTAAAACTGAATAGAAACAACACAGAAATACTTGGAAACTGAATTCCACCCAGAGTTGACAGTAATTTCTGGACAGCACATATCTGAGCAGATCCAAACAGTACTGCAGAGACTGAAAAGAAATTGTGCGTTTGGACCACAGCCCAGAAATATGGAGTAAGATTATGTTTCTTTAACCTAAACAGTTTGTCTTCTATCCTAGAAGACTCAAGTAGGAACCTGAATCTTTAAATTGTGATATGTAAATTGTCTAGAACATAATAAAAATTACTAACTCTACCATGAACTATATAGAAACTTTAAAAGTGTGCAAGTGAAGACAACAGTAACCAAACACCAAGATGACACAGCCTTGGAACTGTTCCACAGTGATCTCAAAGTAATTACCATATAAGTGAGCCAACAAGCAGTCATGAACACTCTTTAAACTGCTAGAACAACCGAAAATCTCATCAAAGAAACAAGATACAGTTGTGAGCCACACAGAAAGTTCAGAGTTGCAAAATACAAGAGTTAAAATGCAGCCTTGCAGACCACTACAGCCAGGATTTCTGCGTCTTCTTAGGATTCCCCCATGACAGTGCCCCCTACCAGCAGGAAGCAGTTTGGAAAGAACGACGCCCAAATTCCCAAATATTGTTTATAAATGTTTGTTTTCATTATAAAAAGGCATGTATAATTATATCCAGCATAAAATAAATAAATGTTTTAAAAAAATACAAGAGTTAAAAGTAAAACTGATGTATGCGATGGCAGAATGGTGACAAAAGAAAGAGCCAGTAAACTAAACAGAAAGTACTTAAAATGAGCAAGACAGAAAAGCACACTTTAAAATAATTAACATTTGGGAAAACAATGATAAAAAGTAAATTGGCAGAAGCCTAAAAATTCAAGGAGTTGTACAAACCATAAAAATAGACCTTTGGGCTGGAGAGATGGTTTATTCAATGACATACTTGCCACAAAAGCACAAGGACCTGACTTCAGATCCCTAGTACTCATGTAAAAAGCTAAGCAGGATGATCCACACCAGTAATTCTAGAACTGGGAAGGTAGGAAGTGTGTACTGGGAGCCTTCTGGTCAGCCAGTTTAACTGAAGCTTCAAGCTGTAGGTTAAGTGAAAGACCCTGTCCCAAAAATCAAGGTGGAGGCAGTTGTGATGTATTTTCCTAATCCCTGCACTTGGGAGCCAGAGGCAGGCAACTCTCTATTAGTTTGAGGCCATTACTGTTGGGTTTTGTTCTCTTGACTCTATGGGAGGGCCACCACCCAGCTCCCAAATAATTACATACAGAGACTTATTCTTTCTTATGAATGCCCGGCCTTAGTCTGGCTTGTTTCTTAGCAGCTTTTCTTAACTTATCACACCTTACGCCTCTGGGCTTTTATCTTTCTCTATTTCTGTATACAGTTCTTCTTTCTCCATGGCATGCTGTGTAGCTGGGTGATGGCCCCTGGAGTCATCCTCTCCTCCTCTTTCTCTTGCTCTTTGATCTCCCTTCTCTATTTTTCTCCTTCTATTTATTGTCTCTGCCTACCACCCCACCTATCCTTTCTCTTGCCTTGCTATTGAGTGTTCAGCTCTTTATTAGAACAACTAAGTGTTTTAGACAAACAAAGTAATACAGCTTCACAGAGTTAAACAAACGCAACATAAAAGAATGCAACATAGTTGCATCTTAAACAACACATCTTAAAATGTTATTCTACAATACATCCTGGTCTTCATAGCAAGTTCAAGGCTAGCCAGGGCTATATAGTGAGACACTTTCTCAAAAAAGTAATCAAGGTGGAGAAGCAATGGACAAAAACACCATTGTTTCAGGAAAGTCACAGTGGCAGGAGCTAGAACCAGCTGGTCACATTGCATGGTAGTCAAGAAGCAAAGAAGGAACTAATACATGCATACTTGTCCTGAGCTTGTTTTTTCCATTCTTACACAGTTAAGAATGATATCCTGCCTAGGGAATGTTGCCACCTACAAGAAGGCTGGTCTTCACAACAGAAGTAATGTAATCAAAATAGTCCTCCACAGACATGCTTATAGGCCAGCCTCATTTAGATAATCTTTCACTGGTATTCTTTCCCTAGATGATTCTAGATTGTGTCATGTTAATGATTAAAGCTAACCATAACACTATGCCTTCATCAGTAGATTATTATAATGATAGACTCAAGGTTTGAGTAGACTATTGGAATGTGGTGGAGCTGTAGAAGGAAAGGTCTGGGTGGAGGCAGTGGATTGCTGGAAGTATGTCCTTAAAGATTATATACGTGAACACCAGTCCTGTTGTGTCTCTGCTTCCTAACTACTATTAATCCTACTGAACAAGAATAAAAACTACTACTCAAATCAGTCCAATTTATAGCAAGCTTTATTATATATGCACAATATAGCTGGTGCAGCTACTGCTGCTCCCTAAATTTGGGATTTGAGAAGACTGCCTGAACATGAGAAGTGGGGTTTTTATAGCCACAAAACTGCAAGGCTAGGGGATTTCTAAGGGTTGGGGAATTTCCCGGGGAATTTTGATTATGTAGGAACTTGGCATAACATCTCAAAATTATTTAGCAGAATATCTTATCTTATGAGGGTGGAGGTCAAAGCACAGTTGGGGTGCTAGACCAAGTCAAATTTCAGGAAGGTTCAAAGTACAGTCAGCTCAAATTCCAAGAAACAGAAATCTAAGTTTTACAGCAAAAAGACATGAACTTATTTTGACCTTGTAATGAGATAGCTTATCTATCTATCTATCTATCTATCTATCTATCTATCTATCTATCTATCTATGAGGCAGGGTTTTATCTGTGTAGCCCTGGCTGTCCTGGAACACGTTCTGTAGATCAGGCTGGCCTTGAACTCATAGAGATCTGCCTGCTTCTGCCTCTTGAGTACTGGGATTAAAGGCACACACCACCACTGCCCAGTGATTGCTTTTAATCTTAAAATGGAGCCAAGCTGGTTTATCACTATCACAAAGTAAACAGATTCTGCCACATGTTCCTGCTTGCTGCCAAGAAAATCTGCCAAAAGCAAGCAAAGGATTCATCAACCTTGGAGTTTAATGTTGAATCAAACAAATCTCTCTTCCTTTTAAACACAGGGTCTCATTAATACTAGATAAACACCCTATCACTGGCCACACCCAAACCCTCTAACTTTTGAGGAGTTTTATTTTTCTCGGATATTTGTCACAAGGAGAGAAAAGCTAACTAGCACAAATACAAGGGGACCGCAAAGGAAATCTCTCTGTGGTCATGGCATAGTTCTATGTCTTAACTGTAAAAATGGTTGCATGAACATATGCTGTGCATTATCCTCTTGGAATAAGCACATATAAAAATTAGTGGAAACCCAAAAATATCTACAATGTCAAGTTTTGGTTATATAGTATGTTCATATGAACATCTATCTTAGTGTAAAGCTGGCTACACAGGACCACTCTATAGTATTTGTGTTGCTATTTTTTTAGAAAAAATTTAAAAATCAAATTAATGAGAAATTGCTGAGGTAAAAGAACAGACGCCAAAGGAATGATCTTTTATGTAGATTTAAGTAACCTAGAATTTGTTTTTATGGGGGTTGTTAAGGACTTAGGTGGGAAGGATTCTGACATAGAAGCAGGAACAATACCCTGGTTAGACTGTTTTGAGAGAAAGCAGAAGGAGAGAAAGCAGTAACAATGAATATAGTGTGGAATAGTGAAGGTATGCTTTGTAAGAAACACAACCAAACAAAGTAAAACAAGATAAAGACACTCAATAATTTTCATTCCAGTTTTCATTTATCTAAATTACACTTAAACTGTAAATTATTCTTCATTGTCATCAGATGCCTGATTAAGTCTATTAGCAGGCTCTGATGTTGTAAAATATGTGGTTCTTTCCTGCATTGTTTTTGTAGTTCTCAATTATGTTACTCTGAGGGCCTCTAAGGGATAAATTATGCTACTTGTTAATAACCAGGGTGGCAAGAGACTGTGTTTGGAGATAAGATGGAAAAATAGTGCTGAGATTAATTAATAATGTGACATATCTGGATGTTTTCAGCTCCTGGATTCCAGTGATGATACCATCTCCTTGACTACTAGCAGTTGTTCATGCCTCAAAAACAAAAACAGAGTCTTGCAGAAGCTTGGATATAGTACATAGAAAATTGCTTTTCCTCTGCAACAAACAAGGAAACAAAACAACAACAACAACAAAAACAAAAACAAACAAACAAAATTCCCTCTACCATGGTTTCTTCCATAAAAGAATTTGTGACAGACAGATAAATTAAAAATTATGTCCTTCTAAAAGACACAATTTAGAGATTTATGTGTCATTTTCAGGGGTAGAACTGACTAAGAGCCTACATATAGCATCTTTGTTATAAGAAAATAGTCAAAATAAAAAATCATAATCAAGGAATCAATTTTAAGATGTGTATGGCCTCATGATATAATAAGGATCATGAGACAGCTTTACCTCATTGTTAAAATAAATGGAGCTAACAAATACCTAAAACTCCACTCTTAAGGAAGAAGTCAGCACCAAGCCACATATGTTCTAATAGTTCTAGTCATTCACTCACCTATTCATCAATTATGTGTACCTAGTATGCTAGACCCTGGAGATACATGTATGAACAAAGTGTGCTATCCTCTTAGAGTTTGCAGTATGGACAGAAAACATACAAATAATTAGAAGACAAGATAGCAACTATCCTCATTTGGGGGTGGGGTGTTCTGGGATCAAACTCAGGACCTCTCAATGTACTGTACCACTGAACAACACTTCCCTCCATTTTGTCATTATTAATATTTACTGTGTGATGTTCACACATCAGCCTTGTGAGATAGGTACTAGTATCGTCCCTACATCACATCTGGGTAAGTTAACCATTCCATAAATTGACGCAAACCCAAGTCTTACTATAAAGTTGGGAGTATTGCAACAGCATCTGAAGCCTAGGAGTTTAGGTAAAGTTTCCTGGGCTTCAGGGTTTAGCAGAAAATGGGGAGGATTACAGAGATGATTAAGAGTTAGGTCACCATAGGTCTATCAAGCCTTTAACAACCTTGTCAAACAATGTGGCATATGTTTTAGTTATCCATAACATTATAACAATCCCCTAGAAATTTAGGAGCATAGTTAAGCCCCATTTAATTGTCCACAGTTTTGAATTTAGGAAAGCCTTAGTAGGATCCTGTAATGGCTATTCTTGGTTGTCAACTTGATTATATCTGGAATTAATTAAAACTCAAAAATGGTAGGTACAACTGTGAGAGAATTTTACTTAACTTGAAATGGGAAGATCCACTTCTAATCTGGATCTTTGAGGTAGAAGACACACTGTTAATTCAGATCTTTTGAGACAGAAAGAGCCACCTCTAATCTGGGCCCCACCCTTTTCTGAAAGCCTAGATAAGAACATGGAAGAAGGAAGCTTTTGCTCTTTGCTGCTTGCTGTAGCTTCACTAACAACTCCATTCCTTCACTGGTATTAGAGCCTACTTCTTTGGGATTCCAGCATACACTGAGGACCAGCTGAGATATCCAGTGTCAAAGACTGAACAACTACTGAATTCTGGGACCTTTCCTTCATAGACTGACATTGTTAGATTAGCTGGACCACAGCCTGTAAGAGGGAAAGATATTAATTTTGGAAGTTCTTTTACTTTAGAGAACCCTGACTAATACATGTTCCTCTTGACTCCTCTTTGTTTTGTGTCAGATGAAGAAGACACTGTATGACCGTGGTCATATAGCTACGAAATTGGTGGAGGCTTTTAGCTGGGTATCATAACTCTTCTTATGTATAATTTCCAAAATTAAAAAAGGAAGTTGCCAAGCCTCTTTAAGACACAGGCATGGAACCAATACGACAGAACTTATAGAATGAATCTCTTTCTATGCATAGAAAGGGATTTATTAGAATGACTGAGATCCAACTAATCCAACAATGTATGCCTTTGAGGGGAAGGCCCAATAATCAATGGAACTGACACATTATTTCCATTAAAGCAAATTACAAAACTGAATGTGAGTAAGGGGAGAGGAACAGGCTGTGCCTCTTGACTAGAGGACTGAAAAGAATCATTAGAAAATACATATAAGCAACCACCTGTGGCTTCACATACTTGTCATCTCAGCACTTTGGAGGCTGAGAGAATAGTAACTTGGAGGCCAGTTTAGGTTATGTAGTGAAACTCAAGAAAACAACCTGAAAACAAAAGGATATGGCATACAGGAAGGAGGAAGTAGGGTACATTACCTAGATGAGAGGTTGGATGGCCTGAATTGGATTATTGTTCTGAAACTGGCTGGTGATCTTATTAAAAACTTAAATTCCTGGGTCAGAGAGAGGGCTCAGTGATTAAGAGAACATAGTGCTCTTTCAGAAGACGTGTATTCAGTTCCAAGCATCTGTAACCAATGCCTGTAATTCCAGTTTCAAGGACCCAATCAATGCCCATTCCTGGACTCCTCAGGTCTCTGTATACATGTGGCACCTTCTCCAATTAAAAAACAATTAAAATATACAGAATTTTAGAAACTATCAGAGACACACTGAATCTGAATCCCTAGAAAGGGAGCTTGTAAATAACATTTTGTTCTGCACTTGTCTTCAACTCAATATTTTTTACTGTTTTGGTTCCATTTTGTATTCTGGAAATGAAAATGAAGTGGTGCATGAGATAGACTAAATTTCTGTCCTCTTCCAGAAGAAGGGACTGAAGTAGAGCAAGAAGACAAAAACAAACAAACAAACAAACAACAAAAACAAGAACCCTTAAATCAGCAGATGAGTATCCTTTTGTATTTTATATCAATATCAACCTTTTAAAAAAGAAGAAATGATCAAATACTGAATGCTATTATAAATACCCAGGAAAACAAATGAAGATTAGACATATGTGTAAAGGTTTTTTATTACATCATCTATTATAACAACACTAGATTTCTGAAAAGCAGTTTTGTTTAGGTATAATTTAGGCACAACGCATGACAACTATTTCAAGTTTCTAATTCAATGACTTTTAAAAAGTTATTAAATTTTTAATTATGTATATATGACTACAGGTGTGCAAGTACCCTGGATCATGTGTACAGGCCAAGGGACAACTTTCCAGAGTTCCTTCCACCATGGGAACCAGGGATAAAACTCAGGTCACCAAACTTTGTTGCAGGAACTTTCACCCACTAAGCAATCTTGCCAGATCACAAATTCAGTGACTTTTGATAAGCTTCTGATCCATTTGGTTTCTGTCTCCAATCCCAAGTGAACATTAATCTACTTTGCCTATATTTGAAATATTTAGAATTTGTATGTATTGAGTTAAAGAATGTGTAATATTAATATACCTTTAACTGATCCAAATGAACCACAGTATATGCAGCTGCAGGATGGGTGTAAGTTTTTCACTAATCATATGTATTGTTTAACATGTATTGTGCAGAATAGTATATGAAGGGAAAGGAAACCAGGTGTGGTGGTGAATGCCTTTAATCCCAGCACTCGAGAGGCAGATACGGTTGAATTTCTATGCCTTCGAGGCCAGCCTGGTCTACACAGCCAGTTCCAGTAGAGCTGTAGATACATAGTGAGACCCTATATCTTAGCTATAGTTTATACTGGTGTGATGAGACACCATGACAAAGCAAGTTAAGGCAGAAAGGGTTTATTTGGCTAACACTTCCATGAACTGTTCATCAAAGGAAGTCAGGACAGGAACTCAAGCAGGGCAGGAACCTGCAGATGCCATGGAGGGGTGCTGCTTACTGGCTTACTTCTCATGGCTTGTTCAGTCTGCTTTCATATAGAATACATAACCACCAACCAAGGGGTGGCTTTTCATTGTAAACTTTTTTTGTTCCTTTTTAATTTTTGTGCCACCTGTGTTTATTACTGTCATTGTCCATTTGCGGTATTTTTACAACAAAACCCAAGAGACTGGGTAATTCATAAAGAAAAGGAATTTTTTCTTAGAGTTCTGGAGACTGAGAAGTCTAAGATCAAGTTACAGGCATCCGCGCTTATCTGATAAGGCTGCTGTCTGCTTTGGAGACAGGCCCTTATTGCTGTGTCCTCAACTGGAAACCTTCTATCACAGTTCCAGTCTCACCCAGAAGGTCAGGCCCTTGTTGACTTAACCACACCCCAGGGGCTATACCTCGTAATACTGTTGCTTTGGGGATTAAGTTTTGAAATTAATTTTGTAAATATGGTTTTGTTCAAACCATAGCACTCATCCAGTCAAGCCATAACTAAAAATAAGAATGTGAAAATCAAGAGGCTGGAGAGATGGCTTGTGAGTCTCCTTCCTGGGAGATCATTGGCCACCAAGGAGTGGGAAGGGAGCAGAAACAAGGAACAGGGTTCAGAAGGCTGTGAGCACGAAGATTTCTGGTTAAATAAAGCTGAGTGTTACAGCTCAGCTTTATCCAGAGTGAGAGGAAATATATAAGATGGAAACAGCAACTGGAGCATCACTAATTTGCATTTGGCAGTATGGTCTTATCATACAGGTGGGACACAATACCTAGTTACCATACATGGTAACACATGGAAGCAGAAAACCTAATTATCTCATCTGCCGCAAGGGGAGAGCATCTGCAGGGATCTGTGTCAAATGTCACGGGAGATAGTTCAGGCATCCTCCTATGTAAAGCAAGGACATGTTGATGTGCTACAGACTTCATGGGATTGTTGTGAGAATTAAAAGAAACAATGTGGTACAGCAGAGTATTTAGTAAGTACTCCAAATCACTAGTAAGGTGCCCATGAGCTGGCTCAGCAAGTAGAGGTGCCTGCTACCAAGACTGACGAGTTTGACTCCCAGGACCCATCTGGTAGAAGGAGAGAACCAATTCTTGCAAGTTGTCCTCGGACCTCCACGTGTGGGTGGTGGCCCAGGCATACACATGTACACATACACAGTAAATAAGTAAATGAATATATTTAATTTAAAATTACTACTGAGGTAATGACCCAAGATTAAAATGTTTTGTGACATTAAATTTAATTAAGAGTTGTTTTTTATTAGCTGGGCAGTGGTGGCACATACTTTTAATCCCAGCATTTGGGAGACAGAGGCAGGCAGATCTCTGTTAGTTCAAGACCAGCCTAGTCTACAGAGTGAGTCCCTGGATAGCCAAGGCTATACAGACAAACCCTGTCTCGAAAAACAAAACAAAACAAAGCAAAAACAAAAACAAAACAAAACAAAACAAAAAACTGCTTTATTTTATTAAGAGAAAATAATGGATGGAATTTTTTGAGATGCTTTACTGATGACTCAGTCTACTGGCATTTGTTTTCATCTAGGGTCATTGACATATATTAATGAGAATTATTTAGCAATTTCATCACCAGTTTTTAAGAACAATAAATATGGCCTGGCATGATAGTATATGGCTTTAACCCCAACATTCCAAGGCAGAGGCAGAAGGATCTCTGTGAGTTCAAGGCCAGCCTGGTCTACATAATGAGGTTCAGGACAGCCGGGGCTACATACAGAGACCCTGTCTCAAAGAAAACAAAAGAACATCTCCTGCCATTGCGTGGATCAATTTGCCAGGTCTTTCCACCTGAAAGTATCAAGTGAATGCTGGCATTTTTGTGGTGTTGGGATGAAACCCAGGACCTCATATGTATTAGGCAAGGGATGTGCAACTGAGCTACAGCCCTTTTTGACCTTTACTTCTGACCAGAATATAACTGTGGCAGAATGTGGTAACAAGTGAAGGAATCAAAGCCACCTAATAATCTTCATTAGTTGGCCCCAGTTTTTGAATGGAGATCAAGAATTGCTAGGTTTTCTATAAATCATCAGGCACACATAGCTCTTCCATGTGTCCCTAGAAGAATGTCTTTTGCCACAAACTGTTGTATAGACGCTTCCTAGCAAAATAAATTCTGAAATACTAACTATAATCAGTCTTCTCCCAGATTTCTCTTATCCATTGTCCCTAACCATAGGAAAGTTACTCACTGTCTTTACTAAGGTTAAACTCCTAGAACATTATCTGAGTTATACCACCACTTTTCACATTCATCTCTCTCAAGTTTTACATTTGTGATAGTTGGTCTTCATTACCAAATTGACTGTATTTTGAATCAACTAGGAGACACATCTCTTTGTGTTTCTTTAAGGATGCTTCCCTAGAGATTTAGCCGAGAAGAAAGATCCATGTTGAATGTGGGTGGAACGACCCAATGGGCTAAGATGGTAGGCTAAATTAAAAGGGAAAAAAGGAGACATCAAGCTTAGTACCAGCATCTCTCTCTCTCTCTCTCTCTCTCTCTCTCTCTCTCTCTCTCTCTCTCTCTCTCTCTCTCTCTGATTAGCTGCCTCATGTGCCTACTGTCTCACCATACCATGATGGATTGTATCCCTTCTTAAATTGTGAGCCAAAAATAAATTCTTCTATTAAGTTATTCTGTCATGTACTTTATCATAGAAATGAGAAAATAAACCAATATAACCACCTTCAAAAAATAGTATTTCTAATGCCACTGACATCATATGGATGTATGTCAAGGACATGAGATGGAAAAAATAAATTTAAAGTGGACCAGAAAGACAAAAGATAACCCCAAGGGAAAGATAAAAGAAACATGTAATAATATATGAAGATGAGTTATCAATACCAGATTTTATTCCTTTACTGCCCAATACCCAGGCATGTTGCTTGGTTTTGTTCTGATTTTTAGTTTTGCCAATTTAAAAGTTCATTTAATCCATTTTGATAGTTTGCTGATTCTGTGAAAAATACATGAAATAAATGGATTGAAGAGGGAGTGGTTGTTCAGTCCATGGTCCCTTTGGCCTGTTGCCTTAGGCCTATGGTAGCACAGCAAATCATGATGGCAGTGCATGGAAGATGAGGACTGGAAAAGAAGGGACTACTGTCTTTTTCATAGGCACATTCACAATGACCCAACTACCTCTGAGAAGGCCACATTCCTTAAAGGTTCTACTGTTCCCCCAAGAGCATCACAGACTGTTGGTCATCTCTTTAATAAATGGTTTATAGGGGGCACTCCAAATTCAAAGTATAGTATTTATAAGCTCTCTAGTCTACATTTTAAAATAAGATTTCACTATGTAGTCCTGGCTGGTCTGGAATTTGCTATGTAGATCAAGCTGGCCTTGAACTCAGCCCATGGTGTTATCCATAGGTGTGTGATCCTGGGTTGTATAAGAAGGCAGGCTAAGCAAACCATGGGAAGCATGTTAGTGAGCAGCACTCCTCCATGGGCTCTGCTTCAGTTCCTTCTTCCAGGTGCCTGCCTTGATTGAGATTCTGCCTTGGTCTCCCCTGAGGATGGACTGTGTTGGAACCTGTAAGCCAAATAAACTCTTTTCTCTCAAAGTTATTTTCTCTCATGTTAATTGGTCATGATCTTAATCACAGCAAAAGAATGAAAGCCAGGAAGATTATTCAATTCATCTTGGCTATAACATAAGTAATATCAGAAAGCTAATGAGAAGTAGTACATATATAGAGACTGTTATCATTTTGCAAATTAGTGTCCAAGTACAGAGAGTGGATTTTTTCTTTATCTTCCAGCAAGTGTGATTGAGAATCTCTGTGACTCACACAAGGATTTTCTAAAAGATATTTATTTTAAAAACAGGGAGCTGGGCAGTGGTGGCACATACCTTTAATCCCAGCACTCAGGAGGCAGAGGCAGGAGGATCTCTGTGTGTTTGAGACAAGCCTGCTCTACTAAATGAGTTCCAGGACAGCCTCCAAAGCCACAGAGAAATCCTGTCTCAAAAAGCAAAAACAAACAAAAGACAGGGGAATTAAAATATTGTAAGAAAAAATTTAATTATGAGGTTGAATGTCATGTCCCATAATGGATGATATGCCACTAGTGGCATTAGAATGGGAAGGATTTCCTTTGAATATGAAACAGTCCCGTTGGAGCCTGCAGCCAGCAGGTGGCAGCAGGGAGCCATACCAAGGGAATTCAGGCTTAAAAAGGCTGCACTTTTAGACTGTGGGTTAGGAACCCGTATCTTGAAGGTTAATAGAGAATACGGTTCAGTTCCCATCATAAGTAAAAATGATAACAGGCTCCTCCAGAAACCTAGAATGAGAGCCCAATGCCTAAAACAAAGGACTCGGGAGTTGCAGTGATTGACAGAGAACAGGGATGTGTGGAAGGCTAAGATAGGAAGGATGGTAGCAGAGTGAAGCTATGCCCAAGGCAAGGAGGAGAGCACAGGTCAAATAGAAGAGGCAAAGGTTAACTTGTGACACCCAGATAACAGTACAGAGTAGGAAGCAGATAGTAAATGGTGGAGGCCATTGCTTTTTGGATGGATCACTGGTAGCACTGATTTGTAAAAGTCTAAGGGTAAATGAAAATGATAGAAATGTCTATGAACATTTGTTCATATGTATAAAATGTAGTATATCCATATAATGGTACTTAGTTGGCTTAAAGGGGAAGGAAATTCTTACATTTGCTATAACATGGATGAATGCTGAGGACATTATCTTAAATGAAATAGGCTGATCATGAAAAGATACTCTATTATCTTACCCATAAGAGGTGCCTAGAGTAGCTGAATTCATAGAGAAAAATATAGAATTGTGGTAGATAGAGATTATAGGGAAGGAGAATGGGAAGTTAGATTTAATGGGTGCAGAATTTCTGGGTTCTTTTTTTATGATCAAAAAGTTCTAGAGATGGATGATAGTGATGGTTGTGTAGTGATGTGAATATCTTCAAAAAAAACTGCAATTTAGTGGTTATAATAACAAATGTTATGCCAGACACATTTTTCATCAATTTAAGGATTTTTTCCCTAGGTATATTACATGTGTTTTGTTTCTTAAGGCAGTATAGGCCATTCTAGGCAGGGTGATGGAACAGGACACAAGTCTGAGTTAGCATAAAAGTAATAATTATACCTCATACCTAGATGGCACATTGTGATTTACATGCTCCCTTTGTGGAAATACGTTACCTTTAGAAATTCTCTTAACTAGCATATGGAAAGGAGTGAGTGTCTGGGGTAAAAAGGGATGAGCAACGTAAAGGAAGAGTAGAAAGATTGAGGATGACTGGGTTAACAAGGACAAGTGCCAGGTGGATGGAAGAGAAACGGAGGAGCCAGTGGCTCATGGTCTATTTAAGTCATCTGCTTTTCCTTGGGCACAGTAGGTTGTAACCAAAGTCTCATGCATTCAATTTTCTTTTACTGTTTTGGGCCCCATGTTTATTAACTTTCATTCAGATAAGCAGTGCTGACTTATAATGGGAGGTTCCTGCCTTCAAAATTTGGCCCTGTCCCTTCCTGATTACAAGATCATAGGTGGTTACTTCTTTCTCTCCTGTTTAATTTTCTATCTGATAACAGTTCCGTATTCCTTAGCTGAACATTCCCTTCACTGATTGAAGTGACAGGGACTGCCACTGAACTTTTTCTCCTTTCATCTTGTCTTTCCATATTATTTTAAACTATTTTCAATTACTATACACAATATTAGATTTCATATATTGCCATTCCATTCTTGAGAATGTCACCAAGTAGGAAGAGATATTGTTTACAATACAGGGGTTTCATGTTTAGTAAAGCAGGATCAGGTTAGGAGAATGTATTGCCCGAAGTGTGGAGCCAGCTGTTCCACAAAGCCCTTCACAGGCTAAGTGGAAACCTTGAGGGCTATTTTTGGAAGCATCTCTAATGCTTTCTCTAAATATCTGATTACAGTAGCTGGGATGACATTATGGGTAATAAGGTGCACATTTCCATTATCTCAGCCTGTAGAATTTAGGCTCATTGTACACTAAGAAAAAAGTGTTTTAAAGATGTGTTTATTTATATACAGTGTTCTGCCTGCATGTATGCCTGATCTCAGTACAGATGGTTGTGAGCCACCATGTGCTTGCTAGGAATTGAACTCACCATGTGGTTGCTAGGAAATGAACTGAGGACCTTTGGAAAAGCAACCAGTGTGCTTAACCTCTGAGCCATCTCTCTAGACTCTAAATACTAAGAGAATGTGGCTTAAAGTTTAAACTTTCCAGAGGCCTTGTTTATTATTGGGCAGTCTGACCTTTAAAGAGGTAAGTTTTTTTCCGCTCTCTTTCCTGTTGTTGAGTTTTTCTAATTAAAGCCTAAAATGGAGGTCTTTACTTCTTCTGCTTCTTAGCAATATAGATTATATTAGCTGTCACAAAAATAAACAAACTTCTTTAATTTGTGTTTATGTATGCACTGCTCTTTTAAGAGTGTCTAAAAACATTATCTAAAGGAGATTATCTTATTTAGAAAAAAGTTCTTAGCTAAGATATTTACCTATGATGATTTGCTATGTTTCATGACTCACATAAGTGGGTGTACTTGTCTCTTGTGTTTGGTAAATGCAAAACTAAACAAAACCTGATGCCAACTAGACGAAATTGAAAAACATTTACACTGTATTTATTCTCAAAAAGTGTGTTGAGTGACTAACTTCCCACTTTCTTAGACCTGTCTTCACTCTTGGACTCCATTCGTCACAAACTTGCATCTTGAAGCAAACCACACAGTTGATTCTAAAAATGATATTTGAAATCTGGAAAATTCTCCTAGTCAAATCTCCATATGGTAGAATTTCTTTGAGCCATTTCCAGGTTCCTGCAGAGCCAGAGAATGCCTGAGAATGTATTCTGTAAGTGTGCACAGATGGTCTTGAGCATTTAGCACAGTCAGCTTTGTAGCCTGTGCATTCTGCTTACTATTGCTGAGAAACAAATTAGCCCTATGTTTAGTGGCTTCCCAAAACCATTTACTGTTCCCATGAATTTTGTGGATCAGGAATTTAGATAGAGCACAGTGGGAGTCATTAGCTTCTGTTCCACAATGTCAGCTAGGAAAATTTGGTGGCTCTGGTGACTCAATAACTGGGGAATGGAATCTTAAGAAGTCATTATGGCTCTTAGCTGAGTATACTGTCAGTTGGACATTTTGATCAGTTGTCCTCTATATGACCTGACCTGTCTCACAGGATGGTGGTTTCAAGATACTCAGACTTCATATATGCCGAGTCAAGATCTCAAAATGTAGTATCTGTAGCTTGTTTGTTTTCCGCCAGCCCGCCTGCTGCCGGCCCCAAATAACATGCAGAGACTCTGTATTTGATACAATCCTGTTGGCCAGTTACCATTATTGTTTATGGGCTAGCTCTATCTTAATTATTAACCCATTTCTACTTATCTAAGTATTTCCACGTGGTCATCTTATTGGGGAGCCGCCGCCTGCATCTTCTTTCTCCATGTTCTACGTCTTGACCCTCCTAACTACTTCCTCTTTCTTCCTTGTCTCCTAGCCCCGCCTATCTTGCTTTCTCATTGGCCACAGTGCTTTATTAATTAACCACTATGAGAAACATATTTACAGAATAACATCTCCCATCATCTCCTCTTTTCTGTCTAAAATAAAAAGAAGGGTTTTAACCTTAACATAGCAAAATATATCATACAACAGTTATCAAATAAGAATCACAGTTAACAATATTTAGTCCATTAACATTTTGTAAGACTTAAAAAAATATCATCTATCCTATTTTTGTGAGTCTAAAGTCCTATATGTAACTTATCTTTAATCCTAACTAAGGAAAATTATAACCATAACTATCTGTCTTCAAGTCCTTCAAAGACCACAGAAAGATAATATACAAACTCTAGAAATGACAGAGACAACTCATTGCCTGGTCAGTCACCCAAAGTTCTTTTGTAATGTTCCATCTTCAGTCCATAGGCCATAGTGTGTCTCCAGACTCTGCAACAAAGCAGGAAACTTTAAACTGTCCACCTGTATTGGCAGTTTGTCAGTCATTTTTTGTGTGTGTGTCCTGTAGACTGTCTGGCAGGTAACCTCTTCCATGAAGCAGGAATCCTGTAGCAATGTCCATCTTGTATCAGCAGTCACTTTCCTGCTGGTCCTGAATGTCCAGTTTCTACAGCATAAAGTCAAACATTCCAGAAGAGCAGTACCTTGTCCAAATGGCTAGTCTTGTCATATTAGAAGCAAACTCCATAACAGGTTTCTTCAAGGTCCATCTGTCTTTCTGACGCAGGTGGTGTTACCAGGAGCAGTTGTGCCTCACTGTCAAGAAAAACCCTAAACCATTTTAAATGCCATATTATGTAGGTCTTTGAAAGGTTTGAAGAATGCCTATACATCTCAAATACATCTCTATATATCTAGAAAACCTAACTCACCTAAGTTTTGACTGTTATGTAACTATCTGTATTAGATTATACATTACATTTTCCAAGGAGCTATGTAAACACAATACCTAAACAAGAGGAGAAATATACATATCACAAAATTGACCTTAAATTGTATCAATAAAAGAAAATCAATTCCAAAGCAAAGTATTCATATCTATACCATAATTCCCTTTTTACTTTAAAAAGATCGGTTGTAGTCATTAACCATTTACAACCAAGCCCACTTAAATGTAAACAATACACCAGGGTGAACAAAAATGATGGGAAATTATATAGCTAGAATTTCAGAAATGAATGGTTCCTCGGGATCATAGAAGAATAATTCTCAGAGACTGGGGTTGTACTCAGGACTAAGGTAAGCTTACTGGAATAGGCATAGAAGCTTTTTAAACAGAGGTTTTCAACTTGTGAGCTGTGACCCCTTTGTGATGGGAGATGTCATTCTGTAAATATGTTTCTCTAATTGGCTGATGAATAAAACCCTATTGGCCAATAGTAGAGCAAGATAGGCAGGACCAGAGACAAGGAAGATTTGAGGATAGGTAATAGGAAAGTCAACATGTAAGACCAAGAAGGCAGGGGGTTAGGCCCTCTCTCTGGTAAGGTAAGACCACACAGAAATACTTAGATTGATAGAAATGGATTAATATTTAAGACAGAGCTAGCCAATAAGAAACATGAGTAACAGAGCAACAGCTTTATGTCTAATATAACGTTGCTGTGTGTTATTTAGGGCTAGCGCAGTAGTGGGTCCAGGTCGATGGGAAAACCAACTCACAACACCTTTGGGGTTTTCTTAGGGTTTCTATTACTGTTAAGAGATACCACGTCTATGACTAACTCTTATAAGGAAAACATTTGTGAATAGCTTACAGTTCAAAGGTTTAATCCATTATGGTCGTGGTGGGATATGGTGGTATACAGGCAGACATGGTGCTGGAGCTGAGAGTTTTTCCATCTTGAACTCACAGGTAACAGGAAGTGGACTGTTTCTCTGGGTGTGACTTGAACATACATGAGGCCTAAAAGCCTGATTCCACAATGACACACTTCCACTAACAAGGCCATACCTACCTACTGCAACAAAGCCACACTGCCTAATAGTGCTACTCCCTATGGGGGCTATTTTCTTTCAAACCAACACATTTCATTCCCTGAACCCTATAGGCTGTGGCTATATCATAATGCAAAGGTGCATTCAATCCAACTTCAGAAGTTCCCATAGCTTATAACAGCCTCAAATTTATTTAAAAGTGTAATGTGCATGCTTTTAGTCCCAGCACTTTGGAGGGAGAGGCAGGTGGGTCTTTGTGAGTTTGAGGCCAGCCTGGTCTACAAAGTGAGTACCAGGACAGCCAAGGCTACGCAGAGAAACCCTGTCTCAAAAAACCAAACCAAAAGTGTAAAGTTCAAAGTCTCTTCTGAGATTCATTTAGTCTTTTAACTGTAATCTCATGTAAAATCAAAATAAAAAATCAGATCACACACTTTCAACATATAATGGCACAGGATATACATTACCACTCCAAAATATAGAGAATGGAAGATAATGAGGAAATACTGAACCAGAGAAAGATCAAAAGCAGCTGGACAAACTCCAAACTCTGCATCTCCATGTCTGATGTCAAAACACCGTTCAGATCTCCAACTCCTTTCAGCTTTGTTGACTGAAACACACTTCTTTCTCTTAGATTGGTTATACTTCCTTTTTAACAGCAATTCTCAGCAGGTATCACATGGCTTTTGCATCTCCAAAATCTTGGGGTTTTTAAAGCAATCCAGGTTTCACCTTTACAGCTTCACACACCTGATACATGCCTGGCCTCAGCAGCATTCCTTAGTTGTATATGAAGATTCCATAACCCCTTTCTTCTATCTTTCACTCTAAAGCCATGTGACCAAACTTGCAAAGTTCTGCTGCTTGCTGAGGCTGGAACATGGCCTCCTTCTTCAATTATATCTTCACCAGCTTTCTGTTTTCCATGTTTTCCTTCACTGTTTAATCTTGGCTATTCTGAAACTTGCTCTGTAGACCAGGCTTGCTTTGAACTCAGAGATGTTTCAACTACATCTTCACCAGCTTTCGATTTTCAATGGTTTCCTTCACTACCTAAGCTTGGTTACACTGAAACTTGCTCTGTAGATCAGTCTGGTCTCAAATGCAGAGGTCTGCCAGCCTCTACCTTCTCAGTGCTGGGATTAAACACATGCACCACCATACCTGGCTCTAAAATTTACTTTAATTCATTTTCACAAGTTGGAAACTTAGCTAGGTAGGGCCTTGACCTCAGGTTGAAAGACCCCCACTATGTACATTGCCTGCTTGAGCTGCTTTTGCAAAGGATCAAGGTGGGGACAAGTACAAGAGGGAACCAGATGTACCCATCTGGCCCAGCAACCAGATATTTGTAGTCAGCAGAATGATGTCTGGGAACAGAGGGTCCTTGAAGTGTCTTTGAGTCAGCAGAACGATATCTGGAAACAGAGGGTCCTTGAAGCATCTTATCAAAACCACCAGAGTACTGAAATAGTCATAACTGAATTCCTTGCACCCGATCCGAACAAACAACTCTGCCCCAGGCTGACCCCAACCGCTTTATTTGAGTGGACCAATAAAATCCCTGTAACCATCCATCTGCTTCTGTAAACCCGCTTTTTGCTGCCCAAACCCTATATAATCCTCTAAAGTTTTGGCCTTGATGTGCTCAGTCTCCCGAAAGACTGAAGCGTCCACAAGTACCTGTGTGAGCAATAAATAGCCTCTTGCACTTGCATCCGGTGGTCTCTGTTTCGTCTCTCAGAGAAAGGGGTCCAAGGTTATCGGGGTCTTTCAAAGTCACCACTTCCTTTATTCCATTTCTTAATCTGATTATCTCTTTGAAGACAGGACATAGTTTCATTCCACTTCCTGTTATCCCTTTTGCTTCAAATTGTACACTTTATGTTTTTCCTTTATCAGCTTTAACATAGGCTCTTGTAATTCAAATTTAAATAAAATAACAACAGGGGATAGCAGATGTGATGTGAAAGAAGAGGGGGTGAACATTGAGAGCTAAATGTTTAAGTGGGGACGGGAACAGGGGTTGAATGAAGGGATTCCTTCTGTAGGTCCATTAGTTTGCAAGGTAATTAAAAATTTATTTTAAAAAAATGTTTGAACAGAAGTATACATTAGTGAACAATTCTGCTTCCAGAGACTAGCTATTAAATGAAAATATCGGTGCTGGGCATAGATTACCTCCCTACAAGTTATTGGATTAAGAGGTCCCAGAGGTATCCTAAACATGCTGTTGTTAATGCTCTCAGCTGTCCGCCATAATTAGGTAGTAAGACCCATTGCATTGCTGAAGATGCCACACATTTTGGCTGCAGAACAAAGATAAATCAGTGTTGAACTGTCCAGGAAATTCTACATGCTGTCTAGCTTTCATGGTGTTTGAAGGTGCTAGGTAGATTATGATGGGAAGAAAAATCATCAGTGGTCTTATATAGTGCTGGACCTTGCATACAATACTGGTCTTCCAGGCAAGATGCACCCACTGGTATAATCAAGGCAATATTGTTTATTGGGATAACCAATCACCTTCTTGATTATATTTGAGGCCTGTTGTACAGGAGGGATTTCATGCCTGGCACTGTAAACATAGTAAAAACCCATGGCTAGAGAAGTATTGGGCCCTAGGGGAGATCCTATTGATGTTGTTTTCAAAATGACCAGAATTATTTGCCTTCTAAATTTTACATGTACAGCCATAGACTTGTGCTGCTCACAACCTTGGTCAGAGAAGGTTCTTATTGCCACAAGTAGTGTTTAATGAGGAGACACATTCCTGTTCAAAATGCTGATAGTAAGTGACTATGAGTTTTTAATTATAGATGAGATATCTACATCAAGCCACTTTCCCAAGACTCAGAAAACATTGTGGAAGAGAGGGCAGAAAGACCAGGAAAAGTTCTGTGAAATGTTGTTCCTTGGATATGACATGGAAACAGTCTCCACCATAAATATCCCATTGCAGAGTGAAATATTGTTACCTTCAATGAACCTATGTCATCACTCCAAGTCCATAGTTCATATTAGAATTCTATTGTATATATTCTAAGGCTTTAGAAAAATGCTTAATGACATATATCCAACATTACTATTCAGAAAGAATGTTTTTAATAAATTAAAAACACCCTTATTTTATATACAATTGCAGTTCCCTCTCCCTCCTGTCCTCTCATTCCCCCACCAACCCCCATCCCATCTCCCCTTCACTCCCCAGGGAGGGTGAAGCCTCCCATGAGGGACGATCAAAGTCTGACATATCATTTGGGGCAGTACCTAGACCCTCCCCCATGTATCTAGGCTGAAAGAGTATCTACCCGTAGGGAATGGGCTCCCAAAGCCCATTCGTGTACTAGGGATAAATACTGGTTCCACTGCCAGAGGCTCCCAGACTGCCCAGGCCTCCCAACTGACACCCACGTTCTGGGGGCCTGGCTTGGTCTTCTTATTCCCCAGCTGCCAGACTGGGTTCTGTGAGCTGCCCCTTGTTCAGGTCAGCTGTTTCTGTGGGTTTCCCCAGCCTGGTCTTGACCCCCTTGCTCATTTCTCCTTCCTCTCTACAAGTGGATTTCAGGAGTTGGGTTCAGTGCTTAGCTGTGAATCTCTGCTTCTGCTTCCATCAGCTACTGGATGAAGGCTCTAGGATGGCATTTAAGATAGTCATCAATTTCATTATAGGGGCAGGGCATTTAAGGTAGTTTCTTCACTAATGCTTAGATCCTTAGCTGAAGTCATCTTTATGGATCCCTGGAAATTTCCATAGTGCCAGATTTCTCTTTAAACCTAAAATGGCTTCCTCTATCAAGGTATCTCTTTCCTTAGTCTCCTTCTCTGTTCTTCCCTCCACACAATCTTCCTGATTTCTCATGCAGAAAGAGTATTTTTACTGTCCTAAAATCTTCTGCCTACTCTCTATTCATCTTTTCTTCCTCAAGCAAACAGGGAGTTTTGGTTGTCATTATAGTTTCCCATTTTTAGAGTGTTATATTGCTAGAACCAAATCTATGTAATCTTTTTAGATTTCATGAGGCACTATGCATTTCTGGTTCCTGTGGGTTTTTTGGTGGTTTCATAGCTCATTTCTCTTTAGCTTTGAATGATATTCTGTTGTTTGCACACACCATGGTTTATTTATCCACTCACCTTCTAAAGGGTATTTTGATCACTTCTAAGTTTTAGCAATGATAAATAAATCTACTATAAATGTCTATGTGCAGGTATTTCTGTGTATAGAGATGTTTTCTTTCTTTCTTCCTTTTCTTTTCTTTTTGGTTTTTTGAGACAGAGTTTCTTTTTATATCCCTGGCTGTCTTAGAACTTGCTCTGTAGACCAGGCTGGCCTTGAACCCACTGAGATCTGCCTGCCTGTACTTCCCAAGTGCTGGAATTAAAGGTATGTGCCACCACTTCCTGGCTAAAATGTTCACTTCCTAACCATTTGATAAGCTATACCTGTAACATATTTTTGTGTATGTAGTAATTACACGTTTCCATACTATTACACATTTTACTTAATATTATTGTTGTTTTGCTTTATTTTTATTTTTATTGTTTTGGTTTTTCAAGACAGGGTTTCTCTGTAGCTTTGGAGGCTATGGTGGAACTCACTCTATAGACCAGGCTGGCCTTGAACTCAGAGAGATCTGCCTGCCCCACCCCCATCCCCCCATCCCCCACCCCAACCCCCCCCCCCGAGTGCAGGAATTAAAGGTGTGTACCACCACCACCATGCTATTGTTGATTTATTGTATGTATTACACATGTATTGATAAGCAGTCACATTGATGTAGCTCAGGCTACCCTAGAACTAACTCTCTATGTAACATAGAACCCAGGCTGGGCTTGAGCTCACAATCTTTCTGAACTACTTCTTGAGTTATAGGACTGCAGAGATTTGCCACCATGTCTAGCTTTATTGTGGTGTGTGTGTGTGTGTGTGTGTGTGTGTGTGTGTGTGTGTGTAGTTATTGACAGAGATTCTAGTATTAGAGTTTGAATATGAAATATCACCCACAAATTCATATATTTGAATACATGGCCCCCTTCTGGCAGCATTGTTTTGGGGACATTGTTCTGGTAGCATATGAATGCTGCGACCTAGATGGAAGATATAGAGACATAGGGGTCAGCATTGAGAATTCTATTTCAAACTTTGATTCTGGCCCAGACTCCGTGCTTCCTGACCCACTTAGACAAAACAAATCATCCTGTAAGATCCTGCTGCTGTGGACAGTGCCACACTCTACTGGTACTTGACATGATTATCTTCTTTAAACTAAAAGGGTTTAAAGAGAACTCTCCTTTAAGTTATTTTTTTGTTGTTATTTTGTCAGAACAGTGTAAAGAGTAGCTAATATGAACAGTATATTTTTATCATGTACAAAATAGAATTTTAAAGTATATATACAATTGTGCACATCTAAATATGCCTAATAAAAATATGGACTATCTTATGTAGAATTTTTTTCTTTTAAATGTGTTTTTAATTCAGTATTTAAATATTTTTAATTTACCATTTTATTTTATATCCCAACTGCAGTTTCTAGTCCCTCTTTTCCTATTCCATTCTACCACCTCCTCTCTGCTGTTTCCCAATTTACTCCTCTTGTGATTCTGTTCAGAAAGGGGCAGGCCTCCCATGGATGTTAACAAAGCATGGCACATCAAGTTGAGGAAGGACTAAACTCCTCCCCTTGTATTTAGGCTGGGCAAGGCAATCCAGCATGAGGAATAGGTTCCCAAGAGCCAGCCAAAGCATTAGGGAGCCCCACAAATAGACAATATATGAAGAGGTCAATCCCATGCAAGCTCCTGGCTGTTGGTTCAGACTCTGTGGGTGCCTATGAGCCAGGTTAATTTTTTCTGTGGGTTTTCTTGTAACATACTTGATGCCTTTGGCTGAAAAAATCCATCCTCCCTCTCTTTAGCAGGATTCCCTGCGCTTGGCCTGATGTTTGGCTGTGTGTCTCTGCATCTGTTTCCATCAGTTGCTGGATGAAGCCTCTCTGATGACAATTGGAATAGTCACTAATCTGAATGCAGGAGATGGCTAATTCTGTCTATGTATCCACTATTGCTAGGAGTCTTAGCTGGGGTCATCTTTGTAGATTAGTGGGAGTTTGTCTTGCATCAGGTTTCTACCTGACCCCCAAAAACCTCCCCCTTCCACTCATCTCTGACAGTACTTCTCCTCCCAATCCCCCAACCTGATCCTTCACATTCCCATGACATCCAACCCCCAGTCCACCCAGGAAATCTCTGTTTTCCCTTCCCAGGGAAATTCCTGTGTCCCACCTTGGGGTGTCCTTGTCACCTAGCCTTTTTGGGTCTGTGGAGTATATAGCATGGTTATCCTTTACTTTACAGCTAATATCCACTTATGAGTAAGTACATACCATGTTTGTCTTTCTAGGTCTGAGTTACTTCACTCAAAATGATTTTTTTCTAGTTCTATTTATTTGCCTTCAAAAGTCCTGAAGTCATTGTTTTTCACAGCTGGTTGAGGGGTATCTAGGTTGTTTCCAGGTTCTGGCTATTACAAACAATGCTGCTATGAACACAGTTGGACAAGTGTCCTTGTGGTATGATTGAGAATCCTTTGGTATATGCCTAAGAGTGATATAGCTGTGTCTTGAGGTAGATTTTCTGAGAAATTTCCATATTGATTTCTAAAGTGGCTGTACTACCACCAGCAATGGAGGAGTGTTCCCCTTACTCCACATCCTCTCCAACATAACCTGTCACTTGTGTTTTTGATATTAGCCATTCTGACAGGCATAAGATAGAATCTCAAAGTAGTTTTGATTTGCATTTCCCAAATGAATAAGGGTGTTAAACATTTCCTTAAGTGTTTCTCTGACATTTGAGATTCTTCTGTTGAGAATTCTCTGTTTAGGTTTGCACCCCATTTTTAATTGGATTATTTGGTTTGTTGATATGTCTAGTTTCTTAAATTCTTTATATATTTTGGAAATTAGCCCTCTGTTGGATGTAGAATTATTGAAGATCTTTTTCCATTCTGTAGGCTGCCATTTTGTCCAATTGATGGTGTCCTTTGTCTTACAGAAGCTTTTCGTTTCATGAGGTCCCATTTATTAATTATTGATCTTAATGTCTGTGCTACTGATGTTCTGTTCCAGAAGTTGTTTCCTGTGCAAATGCATTCAAGGCTATCCCACACTTTTTCTTCTATCAGTTTCAGTAAGTCTGGTTTTATGTTGAGGTCTTTGATCCACATGGAGTTGAGTTTTGTTGGGTGATAAATAAGGATATGTTTGTATTCTTCATGCAGCTATCCAGTTAGACCACTATCATTTGTTGAGAAACTTTCTTTATCCAATTGTATAATTTTGGCTTCTTTGTCAAAAGTCAAGTGTCTATAGGTATGTGGATTTATGTCTGGATTTTTTATTTGATTCCATCGATGAATGTGTCTGTTTTTGTTTTTTCTTTTGGGGGCTGGTTCAAGACAGAGATTTTTTGAGCTCCTCTAGACGAGACTGGTCTCAAACTCAGAGAGATCAGTCTGCCTCTGCCTCCCAAGTGCTGGGATTAAAGGCATGTGCCACCACTACCTGGCTGAACTTTTCTGTTTTTATGTCAATTTCATGCTGTTTTACAGCTTGAGATCAGGGATGGTGATATCTTCAGCAGCTCTTTTATTGTACAGGATTATTTTAGCTATCCTGGGTTTTTCTTTTTCATATGAAGTTGAGTATTGTTCACGGTCTGTGAAGAATTGTGTTGGAATTTTGATGGTGATTGCTTTGAATCTGTAGATTGCTTTTGGTAAGATGGCCATTTTTACTATGTTGATCCTACCTATCTAAGAGATCTTTCCATTTTCTGATATCATCTCAAGTTTCTTTCTTCAAAGGCTCAAAATTCTTGTCATAATGGATTTTACTTGTTTGGCTGAAGTTACTCCAAGATATTTTGTATTATTTGTGGCTACTGTAAAGGATGTTGTTTCCCTGATTTCATTTTAGGCCCTTCTATTGTTTGTATGTAAGAGGGCTACTGATTTTTTTGAGGTAACCTTGTATTCAGCTACTTTGTTAAAGGTGTTTATCAGCTATAGAAGTTTCCTGGTATAATTTTTGGGGTCACTTATGTTAACTATCATGTCATATCCAAATAGCAATAATTTGACTTCTTTTCCAATTTGTATCCCCTTGATCTCCTTTTGTTGTCTTATTGTTCTAGCTAAAACTTTGAGTACTATATTGAATAGATATGTAGAGAATGGATAGCCTTGTATTGTTCTTGATTTTACTGGAATTGTTTTGAGTTTCTCTCCATTTAATTTGATGTTGGCTGTCAGCTTACTGTATATTGGTTTTTATTATATTTAGGTATGTTCCTTGTATCCATGAACTCTCCAAGAGTTTTATCATAAAGGGGCATTGGATTTTGTCAGTTTTTTCAGCACCTATTGAGATGATTATGTGATTTTTTTTTCTTTCAGTTTGTTTATATAGTGGATTACATTGCCTGATTTTCATATGTTGAAACATCCCTGCATCTCTGGGATGAAGACTACTTGATAATGGTGAGTGATCTTTATGATGTATTTTTGGATTTGGTTTGCCAATGTTTTACATCAAAGTTCATGAGGGATATTGGTCTGCAGTTCTCCTTCTTTGTTGAGTCTTTGTGTGGTTTGTGTATCATGGTAACTGTAGCCTCATAAAAAGAATTTGACAATGCTCCTTCTTCTATTTTGTGAAATAATTTGAGGAGTATTGTTATTAGATTTTTTTGACAGTCTGGTAGAATTCTGTGCTGAAACCATCTGTCCCTGGACTTTTGTTGTTGGAAGACTTTTAATGACTGCTTCTATTTCCTTAGGGGCTATATGCTTGTTTAAATTGCATATCTGATCTTGGTTTAACTTTGTATGTGGTATCTATTAATAAACCTTTCCATTTGTTTTAGATTTTCCAATCTTGTAGAGTACAGGTTTTTGTAGTATGGTATAATCATTGTCTAGATTTCCTCAATGTCTGTTGCTATTCTGCCTTTTTAGTTTCTGAGTTTGTTAATTTGAATATTCTCTCTCTGCCTTTTAGTTTGGATAAGGGTTTATCTATTTTGTTTATCTTCTCAAAGAACCAAGTCTTTGTTTCATTGATCATTTGTATTGGTCTCTTTGTTTTATTGATTTCAGCCCACCAGTTTGATTACTTCCTGCCATCCACTCTTCTTGGGTGTACTTGCTTGTTTTTGTTTTAGAGCTTCAGGTGTGCTGTTAAGTTGCTAGAATAGGATCTCTCTAATTTCTTTATGAATACACTGCTTTTATTGTGTGCCACAAGTTTGGGTATATTGTACATTCATTTTCATTGAATTTTGAGACATCTTCAATTTTTTTTATTTCTTCTTTGATTCAGTGATAATTCCGTTGAGAGTTGTTCAGTTTCCATGAGTTTTTGTAGTTTGCGTTGTTGTTGAACTCCAACTTTAATATGGTGATTTGATAAGATACAGGGGGTTATTCCACTTTTTTGTATCTGTTAAGACTTGCTATGTGACCGAGTAGGTGGTCCATTTTGGAGAAGGTTCCATGAGGTGCTGAGACGGAGGTATAATCTTTAGTGTTGGGTGGAATATTCTATTCTGTAGATATGTTAGGTCCATTTGAGTCATAACATGTTAGTTATGTTATTTCTCTGTTTAGTTTCTGTCTGGCAGACCTGTCCCTTGGTGAGAGTAGGGGTGTTGAAATCTCCCACTAGTAATGTGTGGTGTTTGATATGTGATTTAAGCTTTAGTAATGTTTCTTTTACAAATGTGGGTGCCCTTGTATTTGGGGCATAGATGTTCAGAATTGAGATACCATCCTAATGGATATTTCCTTTGCCAAATATGAAATGTCCTTTTCT
Organism: Cricetiscus sungorus; assembly: GCA_030556225.1. Classification (NCBI taxonomy): domain Eukaryota; kingdom Metazoa; phylum Chordata; class Mammalia; order Rodentia; family Cricetidae; genus Cricetiscus; species Cricetiscus sungorus. The sequence continues at coordinate 20,587,822 of JANBXA010000609.1, read as the reverse complement.
AACTCTTTCGATTAATTTTGGTTTGAAGTCTATTTTGTTAGTTATTAGGACAGCTAAACCAGCTTGTTTTTTAGGTCGCTTTAATTGGAATATATTTTCCCAACCTTTTACTCTGAGGTAATGTCTGTCTTTGAAGTTTAGATATGTTTCTTGTTTGCTAAAGAAGGATGGATCCTGTTCTCATATCCATTCTGTTAGCCTGTGCCTTTTCAGAGGCTAATTGTGTTCATTGATATTGAGAGGTATTAATGACCAGTTATTGTTAATTCCTATTTTTTGGTGTTGGTGTTGGTGGTATGTGTATGCTTCTGTCCTTTGGGAGGTTATCTGTTGCCTACATTTTTTTGTGGGTGCAGTTAACCTCCTTGGGTTGGAGTTTGGCTTCTAGCACCTTTTGTAAGGCTGGGTTTGTGGATAGATTTTGATTAATTTGACTTTGTCATGAAACACCTTGTTTTCTCCATATATGACAATTGTAATTTTTGCTGGGTATAGTAGTCTGGGCTGACATCTATGGTCTCTTAGGGTCCGCAAGACATCAGTTCAAGCCCTTCTGGATTTTAGGGTCTCCATTGAGAAGTCAGGTGTAATTCTGATAGGTCTGTCTTTATATGTTACTTGATGTTTTTCCTTTGCAGCTTTGAATATTTTTCTTTGTTCTGTATGGTTAGTGTTTTGATTATTATATGGCAAGGGAACTTGTTTTGTGATCCAGTGTATTTGGTGTTCTGTAAGCCTGTTGTAATTTTATAGGTATGTTCTTTAGTTTGGCAAACTTTTCTTCTTTTATTACTATTATCCTTAAGTTTGATCTTTTCATAGTGTCCCAGAATTCCTGGATGTTTCATGTTAGGAGTTTTTTTAATATTTAAATTATTATTTGACCAATGAATCTATTTCCTCTATTATATCTTCAGTGCCTGAGATTCTTTCTTCCATCTCTGTAGTAGAGCTGCTGGGTCTGTTCTTCCGACATGTCTGTACTCTATGTGGGTCTATGGTGTCTGTTCTGGGTTCATGGAGTGTATTGGAGTTCTGGGGAAGGACAGCTTGTTGGGAGGGATGGAACTTGTGGCTTGAATGGTTTGTGCCTCAGTGGCAGAAGTCCACTGAGGCTGAGGGCAGGGCCTAGCAGCAACAGGACCTGGAACTAGCTGGGATGGTATTGGCCTGGGGAAGGGTCATGGGGGCAGAATCCAGAGAGGGGTTCAGTTGTCTGTCAGGCTGGCCCTATATAACATTTTTTAAGAATAAAATTTGTGTGGAGCTGGAGAGACGGTTCATGTTATAATCTCTTGCAGACAGATTATAAACTCAGAGGACCTGAGTTTGGTTTCCAACGCATAAGTCAGGTAACTCACAATTGCCTGTAATTTCAGTTACAGGGGATCTGAAACATCTGGCCTCCATGGGCCCTTGAGTTTCTGCACATACCCATACATACTCATATACACATAATTTAAAGTAGCAAAAATGTAAAAAGAATAGATATAGGGTTATTATTATTACTTTGTTGTAAAATAGATCTTAACTTTATTCTTGTTGTTTTACTGAATTGAAACATTTTAGAGGGAACTAATACATGTAAAGCATAGTACTCGACACATAATCTATGGTTAATAATGCTAGCTGTTATGACTAAATGATTTACATCCACATCCTTAACAAAATCATGTACTATTTAAATAGGATATCTAGGTTTTCCTAGAAAAAATTTTTGTTAACAGTATGTTCTGCTTTTTATCAAGGTAGACAGACAATGGGAGACCTTATTTTTCCTTCATCAGGTATTCCCATAAATGTATGTTCGTTTTTCATATGCTTTACATCTATCTATTGTCCTGAAAGTGTAAACTGTGCAAACATTTTAATTTAAACACCAAGCTTTATGAACATTATAACAGCATTACTTTATTTATTTTACTTTTTAAAACATTTATTTATTTTTATTTTAAGTGTGTAGGTTTTGTTTTTTTTTTTTTTTTGTTTTGTTTTTTTTACCTGCATGTGTTTATGTACCCATAGAGGTCAGAGGAAGACATCAGATATCCTGGAATTGAAGTTATAGACAGTTATGTGTGTTCTGAGAACAAAACTCAGGTCCATAGGAGAACAACAATTTTTTTTTTAATTTCATCATTCATTTTATTTTCATATGCTAAACCTTTGGCTATAAATGTGTGTTTGTACATATGTATATAAAATTTTTTCTATTTTCTGCTTAGTGAATTAGCAAAAAGTAAGCACAAATGAAAGAATATTTATTCTGGTTATAATTTTCTTATAATAATAAGCTAACACTCTTTAAAGAAGTGACTGACTTCTGCTCTAGGACAGAAATAGTCATAGTGTGTTTGCAAATGCTATTGAACCAAAAAGAAAGATGTCTTTATGAAAATGATCATACTATAAAACATAAGAAGGAGAGTAAAGGAACATTCACTTGCCACATTTATGAAAGTTTGGATAATATTAATATTTGATTAAACTGATAAATACAAAAAATTAATTTCATTTTCCATTGTTGTTAGTATTATCTTTCTTTTTTCTCCTTTTTATTATTGAGATTATAACTTAACCTCTTCCTTCCCTTTCCTTCTAAACTCTCCCATATACCCCTTCCTGCTCTCTTTAAAATTTATAGCCTCTTTATTTTTTTCTGTTACTGCATGCATGCATATATGTGTATATATATATATATATATGTATATTCCTAAACATAGCCTGTTCTGTCTGTATAATTCTATTTGTATGTATGTGTAGTAGTTTAAATGTAATTGCTCCCATAAGCTTATAGACAGTGACACTATTAGGAGGTGTGGCCTTGTTTGTCACTGTGGGGGCAGGCTTTGAGGTCTCATATATGCTCAATCTACGCCCAATGTGGCAGTATTCCTTCGTGCCTCCTTCTGATGAAGATGTAGAACTCTCAGTTCCTTCTCCAGTACCATGTCTGCCTGCACACCACCGTGTCCCACCATGATGATAATGGACTGAACCTCTGAAAGTGTAAGCAAGCCCTAATTAAATGTTTTCCTTTATAAGAGTTGCTGTGATCATGGTGTCTCTTCACAGCAATAGAAACCCTAAGGCTAATCCATTGGCACTGGACAACCAATTAGTGTGCTCTTTCCTGGGGTAAGCCACCCCTCCTGCTCCCAGCTTTCCTCAGTTGCTTATAGTTCTTTATATAGAACTGAGGCCTCATGGGCTTTTCTCCATCTAGTCTGGCAAGTTCATTAGTGTTATATACAACAAGTGTTCTTAAATGCTTAGCCATCTCTCCAGTCCTCAGCTATTATTTTTAGATCATTGATAAGAATATTAAAACAAAGTTGACTCTTAGAGGTCAGGCCAGAACACACCTTTCTCTTCCAGATTTGTGCCCTTCATAAGTTTAAGCACATGACAGTGTATGTGTCAGGGTGCAAGAAGACAGTCTAGATTGAAGTCCTGATTGTCTTAGTTTTGGCTGCAGCTGTTGATAGCGGCTATCTTCAACCTTAAGTGCCATGACTCTGGTCTTAGTCAATGTTCTATTGCTGTGAAAAGATGCCATGACCATGGCAGCCCTTATAAAGAAAAAAAATAAATAAAATGGGGCTGGCTTATAATTCAGATGTTTAGTCCATTATTTTCATGCTTGCATACAAGCAGACATAGTGCTGAAGAGGTAGCTGATAGTTCTACATCTGGATTGGCAAATAGCAGGAATTGTGGAGGGTTGCCAAGGGAAAAAGCAGGGACCTGACCAATGCCTCTTTAGTGAGGTGGGGTCAGGTCCCTGCTTTTCCCTAGCTACTTCTTGAAGGAAAATAGATAGAAGGAACAATCCTCCAGAGATCAACTGCATTCTCTGCAGTGCTTTGACTCTCTTACTGGCATGCATTGTCCACTTGTCCCTTGGCAACCCTCCACAGTGAGGACCTTGGAACTCCCAGTTTCTTGAACCACTGTGCCCACTGGGTGTAGAAAAAATCACAGCCAGGATAACCTACTAAAGACTAGACCAGTCCTATCTAGCCATATTTGAAGACTTGGGAGAAGTATCACCCCAATCGGTAGTACTAGGAAGGTACAGTACTTTGTAAAATGCCTGGAAACCACCAGAGAAAGTCTTTCACAGCAACTGATGAACCCACATGACAAAGGAATGTTCCAGTGCAGATGAGGGGTGCTGCAGTTTGAGCGTCCCTGAAAGCTGGTGTTGAAGGCTTGACAGATACTATTGGGAGGAAGTAGAATCTGTGGAGAGGGGCCTGGTGGAACTTAATGCTTGGAAGGGGATGTTGGGAATCTGGCTCCTCCTCTTCCCTCTTTTTTGTCTCTAGGCTACCATGAGGTGAGAGGTTTCTTTTGCTGTTCCCAGTGTTAATTGCTTTCCCTGTTAGTGTGGTGAAACACCTTGACAGAAGCAACTGAAGGGAGAAAGGGTTTATTTTGGCTCACAGCTGCAAGGCACAGTCAGTCCATCATGGTGGGGAAGTCAAGGCCTGAAGCAGCTGCTCACATGGCATATCTGCAGTTGGGAAGTAGAGGGAGTAATGCTGGTGCTTGGTTCACATGGCATCTGCAGTTGGGAAGCAGAATGCCGGCACTCAGCTCACTTTCTTCTTTTTATATATTCTAGGATGCAGGCCTGCCAGGCAGGCTTCAGTGTTTCCACAGTCAATGAGGATGTAGTATAGAAGCAAGGATAGAGAGGCAAGCTGGAGCACTCCAGGTACTGGGCAGCTGGCTAACAGCCAGGGCCAGGCTTGTGGGCTACCCAAGAGCTCCTTAGAGAGGCAGAAGATAAAACAGGTAGTGTGATACCTCCTTACATAATGTTACCAGATTCCTCCAAGCCTCCTGCCTCCCTGCTCACAGAGTGCATTGTTTTATTATAGAAAATTTGAAAAAAATTAAAAGTGAGAAAAAAGTTTACTCATTTAGACATAGAAATGTTTTTGTTAACAACTTAAATTAAAAAAAATATATCTATGTGTGTCCTTGTGAAGAGGTGAGGGTACATGAGTGTAGGTGTCTATAGAAGCCAAAAGCCCTGTAGTTACAGGTGGTTATAAACTACTTGACATAGGTGCTGAGAACCAAATCAGGGTCCTCTGCAAAAGCAGTAAGTGCTCTTAATTGCTGAGTTACATCTTTGGTCCTAGGTCAATATACCCGATTATTTGGGAATGGAAACTTTGTCCTCCATTAAACTGAGAAATAGTTCCCAGAAATCTATTGTTGGGCTACATAGTATATTAAAGATGGCCACAAATTCTGCTGAAATCTGTCTTCCCTTCAGTTGAATCTGAAATGGACTTGTGACTTCCTTTGTCCAATGAAATGTGGTTAAAGTGATATCTCATTAGATATGAGATATCTAATTCCTGACCTTCCCTATTCTTCCTTTTGAAGTTCAGCTGCTATGCTAGGAAGATGACTAGCTTTAACTATTGAATGAATACAGATGTTTAATGGGAGATGTCATTCTGTAAATCTGTTTCTCTTATTAGCTGATGAATAAAGCACTGTTGGCCAATAGGGAAGCAAGATAGGTGAGACTAGGAGAGGTGGAGGATTCTGGTAAACATAGGAGGGAGTAGAGATGGTAATCTCAGGACAATGTGGCATGTGAGTCAGGCATTCTCAGTAAGATAAAACTATGTGGAAATACTTAGATTAACAGAAAAATGTGTTAATAGTTAAGTCCGATCTAGCCAATAAGAAACCATAGCCAGTGGCCAACAGTTTCATAATTTATACAGTGTCTCAGTGTGATATTTGGGGCTGGCATGGCAGTGGGAACAGGCTGGCGGGAAAGTGCTGGTAACAGATGCTATGCTATGGAGAGATGCTGTGGAGAATGAGAGGCAGTCTTAGAGGTACATTCCAATTTCCCCTTCAGGTTGAAGATCCTGAAATGAAGCTTTTGCTAATTACTTTTTTTCATTGTTGTAACTAAACACCTGACAGAAACAACTTAAGGAAGGAAATATTTATTTTGGCTCATAGTTTCAGAGGGGTCTGTTCATAGTCACTTGATCCCATGGTTTTTTGGGCTTGTTGTGGTGCAGACATCATGGAGGAGGAGAAGTATTTGTCTCACAAGAGATGAAGGACAGGAAAAAGAAGGGGGATGAGGGAGATAAAGTTAGAGAAGGATAGAAACACTTGGGGTTTGTTTTGTTTTTTCAAGACAGGATTCCAAGACTGTCCTGGAACTAGCTCTATAGCTCAGGCTGGTTTCCAACTCACAGAGATCTACCTGCCTCTGCCTTCTAAGTGCTGGGATTATAGGCATGCACCACCACTGTACAGCCAGACAGAACACTTGGGACTCTACATAAAGGCATACTCCCAAGAACCAATTTTCTCCAGCTAGATCCTATCTCCTAAATTTTCCAGAATCTCCTCAAGTAACACTATATGGGGATAAGCTCTAAGTCCCCAAATAAGAAGAAAATTACTCTGTTCTCTTTCTCTGCTACTTAAAAAAACAGTAAAAGTTTGTGCTTTTGAAAATTGGCACTATAACAGAAACCTGCTACCCAGAAGTGTCTCTTCCACTTAAGTAATTTTTTTTATTCATGAGAAGGTAATGTTCCATAATTATAGCAAATAGAAAGTCTGTATATCCAAGAGTGAGTGCTTACAACTGGAATAGATTAACCTGAACACATTTAATCATATGATGTGGTCAGACTGACAATCAGCACTGCTTCTAACACTTATTTTGTAAACTGAGACCATCAACCTTAGAACCAGAAGACCCAGTGAATTCTCCAAGTAATCAATGACTTCTCCAAGTCAGCTTTTCATCTATCTACATTATCATTAATTTGGCTCTGTTCTTATTATTTCCTTTTGAATCACAAAGCTTTGTAATGCAAACAATACTGTGTGAGTCCCAGTTGTGAGCCTCATGAGCCTTTATGGTCCTCCAACACTGTTCTGAGCATTCTTCCCTGCAGGAGGATGATATGTGGAATAAAGATGAGTCATCCCTTTTGAGCCATGCTAGACCAACCTATCCCTAGTTGACTTGGCCATTGACAACAAATGTATGAGCAATTCCAGTCAAGTTCAGCCAAGCTTGACATAGATCAGTAGAATTTCCCAGTTGAGCCCAATTCAGGTTGTCAACCCATACTAATCTGAGATATTTGAGTGTGACTGTTTTGTAAATCACTAAATTTAGAGAGTAGTTCCTGCCACAGCAGAAGCTAATTGATATAGTGGGTATTCTGGCTTCTGGTTTTGGCTCTATTTCGTTTTGTTGGTCTCACTGACTCCACAGTGGATTTTCTAAAGCACAACCTAATCACAATACCCAAGGCAGCTCCACCCTTATAGCTTTGTTAGTTATGGTCCACCTAACCACTCTCTATTAACTACAGTTTAGATCTTAAATAACACTGAAAGAATATGCATTAAAAGATTGGTTCTGCCGGGGCAGTGATGGTGCACACCTTTAATCTCAGCACTTGAGGAAGCAGAGGCAGATGGATCTCTGAGCTTGAGGTCATCCTAGTCAGTGAATTCCAGGACAGCCAGGGCTACACAGAAAATCTGCCCCGAACCGCGGGGCCTAGTTATTCGTGGGTCGAGGTGGGCTAGAACCTGAAAATAATGGGAGAGAAAGAAGAAAGGAGACCAAGCAGTGGATTTTTCAAGGTCTAACTTTATTAGGTAAAAAGAGGAGTTTTTAAAGCAAAGCAGGGAGGAAATGAGGAGGGGTAGCTTCTGTTAACTCCTGGGTCTTTGTAATTATCCCAGGCAATAAACATCAGACCAATACACATCTGCTTATTATAGTTCCGGGCACTCAGTTTATCTCAGTACCTGGGGTGAGTGGAAGAGACCACCTATCGAGCAGGTTCCTGTATACCAAGATAAGGCTCAATTAGAGTTCTAAGGTGTAAGCAACTCTGCAAGAGGATGTGACTCAATGCTGGCTCCCAACAGAAAATCCCTAAGTCAAACAACAGCAGCAACAACAAAAAGGTGAGGGGGATTGGTTCTGAGGCTCTTTTGCTAGTGTGAAGTGGGAGAACCCCCAAGAAATGAGGCTTAGTGGAAGGAAGTTGGACCATTGGTTCTCTTAGAGGGGATTAGGAGAATGGTCCTTCATCCTTTCTTTGTATCCTATATGGTTAACTGATGTGTTTTACATGATTCCCAACATGAGGTAGTTCCTTACCACAGTCCCCAAAGGAATAGACCAACCATCCATGGACTAAAACCTTCAAAATTGTGAGCCCTAATAAATCTTTTCTTAAGTTGTTCATCTCAGATAAAAGGAAACATCACCTCTCTGACACTGTTGGAAATGAAGCACAACAGGACCAAAACCAAAGGATTTCTCTAATCATGTCCTGAATTTATTTTAATGGAGAGAAATTAGAAATTAACATTTGAGCTGGGCATGGCGTGTACACCATGCATAGGTAGAGGTAAAGCAAGAACAGATCTCTGCAAGTTTGAGGCCAGCCTGGTTTACAGATTGAGTTATAGGACAGCAAGGGGTACACAGAGAAGTCTTGTCTCAAAAACAAAACAAAAACAAAAACAAGCCCCCCCAAAACCAAAAACAAAAAACAAAAAAGGTTAAATTTTAGGTCACAATAGCAAATTATTTACTGTATGTTGCTAATAAATTTGTAACAGTTAAATGTTAATGAACCACTTTACAGTGTGAATTTGGGTACTTCTTGACACTTGAATTTGTCACCTGACACTAGCAGCTTGATGGAGAAGATTTATCTTTATGTCACGGTTTCATGGGCTTTCAGTCCATCACCATGGGGAAACAATGGTGGCAGGAATAGCTTGGCCCATGGTGGTTGGCACATACAGTAGATGGTCATATAGTGCTGGAGAACCAGGAAATGGAGAACTAAATGGAAGTTGGAAGAGAATATAATAACCGACAACACTCCCAGTGAACTACTTCCACCATCTAATTCCCAGGTCCCAGAGGTTTCACAGCCTCCATCACTACCAACTGATCATTCAAGCCATGACAAAGGAATAGTTCTCACTAATCTCTTCAGTTAGTCCTGAACACTTGTAAAATAGTGTGGTCATTGCTACATTAAAGAATAAAAACAGGTACTTGATTTGTGAAGTGTTTCACATTAAACAAAACAATATAACAACAACAAAAAACAATTCTTTCTCCTGGAGTAGTTTAGACCAAGAGCAAGCCAAATTTGAAGTTTCTCACCTCTCTGTGTCTTCTGTCTGTCTTGTTGTCTGTGGTCTGTTAGTTTGTGTCTGATATCTGTCCCTAACAAAGAACGTTGTTTCATATTTACTGAACAGCACAGAAAACATAGTATTGGAAAGGAATGTGGAATTCTTTGTTAGAGAGATCTTGAACAATGGAAGAAGTTGCTTTATTGACCCCAACTGATCCCAGAGAGCACTCAGATCTTATCAACCTGTATCTGTATGTTATTTCTGTTTCCAACAATTATGATGGATACCTGTTTTCTTTAAGGCTGCTTTCAGAAAATGATTACTGTATAAAGTAGGGACGTGACAGTCCCAAGGTATGGTTGAGGGGAAGGTTGTTTTTCTTGTAGATGTGAGGGAGAGTGCCGCCAGAGGCAGCAGGAAGAGTCCAGGGCAGGGAAAGAACTGAACACAGCCAGCAGAGTGGACTTGGCCCTGGGGGGGGGGGGGGGGGATGGGCAGTGGGAGAGGAAGAGAAGAGATGACCAAGAGAGAGGAGCAGGAGAGAGGGAGCTCAGAGATGAAAATAAAAGGGAGGACTAAGCAATCACATGGCCAGGCTATGTATAGGAACTAGAAACTGGGAGAAGGGAAGCCATGAGCTGAAGAGGTTTAGGGTGGGGGCAGGGTGAGAAGAGCTGGAAGAACTACAGGTACTGAGTGAGCCTGGAGGCCAGCATGCCCTCCTTTGATATGCTAATAGTCATCACAGAGAGCTATTTGTCCCTTTTGACTTTGGTGGGGAAGCAGGCTTCAGGGTTTGAGGTAGTGGGGTTTCCTTTGGACCTGACAATTACAACAACACACATACATTATTCTGGGCCAGGGTCATTCATGGAAGAGTACATGGTTTAAGATTAGAGCTATGTATTTGGTTTAGGTTGCAAAAGCTGATTTATGGGAAGTTCAAGGAATAGTAAGATTGGTTACATTGTTTTCTTGAAAGCAAGTTAAACTTAAATAGCCAGAGCACATGGGAGGAAAACAGGTTGAGGACATAGTTTTAAATGGTCTCCAAGGATGTTTTTGACTTGGTTGCAAGGTCTGGCAAAAGTTGATGTATTTTCAGAAAAAGTTGTTCCCAGAGAAAATACAGAGTGGGAAGATCACGAGAAGCTAGAGAAGCATGCCCACTAATTGTGTGCAAGTGAGAAGAGTAATAACAGCAAGCATGCCAGCTAAACAGAACATTTTAGACAAATTGTGACTTCTTAGATATGTTGATAGAAATCTGATACATTCACCAGAAAGACCAAATAAATGTCTATAGCACGTATTATAGAATAACCTGTTGATAAGTCCATTTTACCTGGATGTGGAATTTATGCCTTATGCTCTGGCTTGTACTTGTTAGGATTAAAGTATAATGGGTTGGGATCTCGAGTGTCAGGTCCCCAGTCCCATGCTTGGACTGTGAGGATCATGGATGGCAGACAGATGGGGAAACAAAGACTGTTAGGATGGAAAAATATAGCCTAATTCTCCAGTGACCCCAGGAAGCTGGGAGTCTTAAGTTCCAAGCTAACGGTCACCTATTTTATACGGCAGCCTGTGAGTGAATGAACACCCAGAAGCCTGTGCGAAAACAGACTTCCTAGGCTAATCTCGGGCTGGGATAGTTTAAATTAATTGGTCCGCACTGGATGCTATGAGATGATTGGTTCACGATGCGCGGGGCTTTGTTGTAACCCTATAAAAGCTGTCTCAATTCTGTACTGGGGGGTCGCTCAGCCCTCTACCCTGCATGGCATATGGTTGATGGCCCCAGTATACTGGAATATAAAGGACCTCATGCATTTGCATCAAGACCGCTTCTCATGAGTGATTTGGAGGGGGCCGCTTTTCCTGAGTGGGAACGCAAGGGATCACGCTCTCGTGGGTCTTACAAGCCTGTAGACGTGACTCATATTGGAAGTTTTATTGAGGGGAGGTAAGAAAATAAGGTAAAGAGAGACAGAGAGAGAACAGAAGAGAAAAGAGAGACAGGAAAAGTCCTGTCTGCACCAGAGGAACAGCAGAAAAGAGCACTAAGTGGGCGGGGGTCTTTCTTTTTAAGGGGTCCTTTGCACCTGCATGCATACTAGTAGTCATGGAACCCTGGGCTGACCAGGGTACTGCCTGAGTGCATTCTGCCAGGTGACAGGGACAGGCCAACATAATGTCCAAATCTTTACAGTATTGTTTTAAATAAATAGATGAATGATGACTCATCTAAGGAGTTATGTTGCTTTATCAGTTATGAGTAAGCTTGGCTTTGAACAATGCATCCCCACAGCTTATAGCAAGAGAATTTTCTCTACCATTTCTCTCAGGTAAAGGAAATCTGAAGATGCACTACACGAACTCTATAGAGTCCTCTTCGTGGAGTTCACACTGGTGACCCAGTTCTTATCTTTCTACTTTATAATCTTTAGCTAATGACTCTTTTCTTCAGGATAACTTTATGATCAAAGCTGGTTGGCAGGGATTCAGATCTCACATCTCTTTTTCAGGCTGGAAGAAAAGAACAAAAGTGGAAGAAAATGAAGATGGTATTGTTAGCTAAGGTCTTACCTGGAAGATTCATCCAATACCCCCACTCACATTTCCCTGAATACAGTTTTAAATCATGGCAATTCCTTGTTGAAAGAGAGACTGTGAAATGTACAGGGTTGTTTGTTTTCACTGTTGTTTTTTAAGGGTTTTATATTTTTGTGTATATTTGTGTGTGTGTGTGTGTGTGTGTGTGTGTGTGCGCGCGCGAGCGCGCAACTAGCTAAAGTTACAAATGGCTGTGAACTGTCCATTGGGTGTTGGTTTTCTAGAAGGGCAACAAGAACACTTAATCACTGAGGCATCCCACCAGGCCTTTTTATTTTCCTTCCTTTCTTCCTTCCTTCCTTCCTTCCTTCCTTCCTTCCTTCCTTCCTTCCTTCCTTCCTTCTTTCCTTCCTTCCTTCCTTCCTCCCTCTCTCCCTCCCTCCCTCCCTCCCTCTCTTCCTTTCTTCCTTTTGCTGGGCACATTAACTAAGTTTCAGCTACTAAGGAAGAAAGGAAGAGATGTTAAGGAAGAAAGGAATAGATGTTGAGAAGTCACTAATTGTCTCTGCCTCAGTTGCAGATAAGAGGATCTTATTAAAATCACTACTGCCACAATGAGTTTGTCTGAGACCAAAACAGGAACAATACACCTTGCAAGTTAATGGGAGGCCCAAACAGGAACAATATACCTTACAAGTTAATGGGTTCTGTTTGCAGTTAAGACAGTTAATCATTTCCTGTTTGTTGTGTGTTAAGTCCTTTCAAGTTAAGGCTTCTAGTTGTAATTAAGAATATATTCCAGTTTCTTAGATGTGATGCAAACTGCAAAACATGTTTTTCAACCTACACTAAACTTGTGAACCCATGGTATTTTTTTCTTTCATTGTGTCTTTAACGGGCAACTCTCTTGCCCCTGTAAACATTTTATCTCTCCTAGAAAAGGGACTTTAAGAGGCCTGAAGTATCTGCTCTCTCAAATCCTGACTTAGGGTGAGACAGCTGGCTGGCCAGTCCCAGGTGCACCCCAAATACAGCTTGTTTTACTTGGACAATTTTGGATTTGGTCATTTCTCAAGATTCTCAGGTTTAATATTTGTAGAAAGTAAAGTATAAATACTGCACAAAAATTGTTTGCATAAAGCTGCTTTTAGTTTTTTCCCCAAGAGAAGTGCATGCTTTTTATTGAGATGAAATTCATGTAACATAAAATTCACCATTGAAAGTGTATGGTTTAGTGGTAACAATCATCTCTATCTAGATCCAAAACACTTTCATGATAGCATGAGAAAACCCCAAACCCATGAAGTAGCTACTCCCCCGCCCTCTGCCTCTGATAACTGCCAATCTGTATTATTTCTGTATGGCCAAATGACGACATGATTGCTTTAGGGCATGGTTGAGGAGAAGGTTTTTATTGTCAATATGAGACAAAGTACAACATCTGGAAGAATCCAGAGCACGGGGAGAAAGTGGTACACTAGACACAGTGGTGCAGATAGACTGAACTGGGCCATGAGAGGTGAAGGTGTGAGGGAGAGTGAGAGAGACAGAAGAAAGGACAAGCAGACCAAGAAAGGTACTGAGGACCAAGAGAAGAACCAAGAGGACAAAGAGAACCAAGAGAGTGCATGGCCTGTGGGCAGATTATATAGGAAAGAGGACCTGGAGGAAGGGACGCTAAACCCCTGGGCTAGAGAGGTTTAGGGTAGGGGCAGGGTGAGAAGAGCAGAGGAGAGCCACAGTTACCAAGTTAGCCTTTAGGCCAGCATATTCTTTGGTATGCTAATAGGCACCTTATTTAGCCATTTGTCCTGTGTTTTCTTGGGATTTGACAGTATCCTCATAGCAAGTTCAGTGCCATCTCACCATCTCCTATTCTAAACAGAGAGTGCCAGCACTAATTGGCTTCCTTATAATTCATTGTATTGCCCTGACCATTGAGGAGGCAGACCCTATCAGTTACTTTCACAGCTAATAATAGTTTCTTGCCATTCTTTGAAGCTGCAAGGGCCTCTACCCAGACAATAGCTCCTAAGTCTACTAAGCTCTTTGTGACAAACCTATTCCTTGCTGTGTAAGATTACCTTGCAACCAGAGGTACCCACTTAACTATCTCTGAACAGTAAGACTTATGCACATGTTGACTGGGTTCCTGGGAGACAGGCTGGAGGAAACTTTGCTTTCTTGATTAAAGGAGAGAGACTACAAGAGTCCTTTCTTTTCTTCCTGCTCTGCAATTAGACCTCATGCTTGGAGCATTAGTACTTGTCAGTCAATTATAACATATCAAAAAATGTGTTTCTTACATTCTTAAGTCACAGAGCGTTCACTGGCACCTTCCTCAAGAGAGAGAATGCCTGCTAAATGAGCAAGAAATATTCTATCTGTCTTAGCCATGCGATGCAGGTTCATGCTACTTAGAGTATAAGTACATCTAAGAAAGCTGTTAGGTTCCTTTTCAGTGATCACTTTGATACATACATGATAGATGAGGAACATTCAACTATCCTGGCAAGAAGGATACCTTCAGAAGAGACTCCTAAGGTAGTCTAGCCCTGAATAGGGTCTGAGGCTGTGTTTCTCTAGCATGGCTACTAAAATTTAAATATGCAAGGTGTATACTTTTTGTGTAAGCATATAGGCAATAGTGTTTGGGCTTTGCTGTTGTCACGAGCACTTACCAGGTTTTAACCTGGGAGGAATGGTAACAGACTCAGCAAGTTGGTTATGACTATATATTTTACTTCACACTTATTTCAGACCAATACACACAAGCAGAAGTGACGTCCTAAAGGCCATAGCCTTTAGGCTTACAACGGGGGTATGTGTTCAGCGCAGGGCCATGGCTTGCGACTTCACAAGATTCCTTTGGATTCAAGTGGAGAGTCCACAGAGGTCTTCCATCTTTGATGTCTGGTACTGGATCAGGCGGCATCAGGTGGCTCTCAGATTAATGGACTGGCTTTTTAGGTGGAGAGTTCACACAGTCATGGTGGCCTCTGCTTCTTAGTGCTGAACTGGTCCTTAAATGCCTTGTTTAATCACACTCTGCCACACATGTACACTCTCATTCATTCTTATCTCTAGTTGTTGGGTCTAGGTTTACTAATCTCCTCTCAGACAGGCTTCTGCCTGTCTGTTTACATGCTCCTTACATTCCATCCCCTGATACCTGAAATATGAAAGATATCATTATAGTGGTGCCGCATGGGGATTTACAATAAGTTGCAGTCTAAATAGGTTACTCTGACCATTTCTCCTAATTCACTATCTCTGAGTGGCAATCTCCTGTTATTTCTCCATTTTTTAAACATTTCAAACCATGTCATATATGCACTAGATTAATGTAAGCATTCTAATATAAAGGTTTTACATAATATTCTTGTACAATAGCTTTTACATTGGATCTCCATTTTCAAAGAATGATCTTGTGTGCCAGTCTACATTTAGCATTTCTGCGGCCGTGTGTGGGTCATTCTTTATTATAACTTTGCACATTCCATAATTTCTATGGGTTCCTTTAGTAACATAACAGGAAACCATTGCTGCTAATAAGTGTAAGCAATAATCCATATGGTTTTTATGTATTTTGTTATTTATGGAGTATTCATTTTGTAATAGCAAGTGAAACACTAGGTGGATGATTAGTTGTGGTAATGGGTCTATGTCAGCTGGTCCTGTTAGGTGGAATATTTCCATTCTGTGTGTACAGAACTTACAGTCCTCATATGGTTTTCTCTTCATGGACAATATTGCCATTCTCTTAAGCAGATCATGCAATTCTTCAAAATATATTCTATATGCATATTTAATCATTTTATGGACCCCAGCATGTTGTAGTAAGTCACATGTTCTTCCTAATGGCTTGTCTCTTCAATCTCTGCCCCTGGTTCTCTATGTGGTGCTTTTCCATCGTGTTCTGTTATTCATGATGTCTTTGCTTTTTATACTGTGGACACATAAGAGTAGTTTTGCAAAGCACGTTAGCATAAGTATAAATACGCATGTCCAAAACATTTCCTTTATCCAATGAAATCATGAATATGTTGGAAAACAAACAAAATCAAACCTTATAAATCTTGCTAAGAAATTACAAAATCCACATTTCTGCATTTGTCTTGCCCAATCCTTATGCATATATGTATTGTCTCTAATATTGCCTACTAAATTATGCAGTTCTGCTCTATTCCTGAGTATGGATTGGTCTTCTGTTTTCATTCTGCCAAGAGACTTGATTCTGATTGTCTTTGGCTATACTCTGCTATGTGTTGAATTTCTTGTATGGTCTGGATAAATCTATCCATATGTTCCTTTTCTGACTCTGTGTCAAACAGTTGTTCTTAGGAGAAGTAATGTTTGGTTTCATATGATAAGGTATTTATTTCTGCTCTGTTGATCTTATCTGTTTTTATTTATAATATGCTGCAATTATGTACCATAAAGCAACCTATTTTGATTATGTTCCATTCTGTTGTATCATCCTCATAATTTGTTTCATTTAGGTTGGTACATTTTGCCAATGTTCTGTTTTTGCTGAAGACCTGAAAGGTATAGTCTCCTACATTTAGTAATGTTTGTGCCACTGTTGCAAGTGCCATGTTAGTGTCTTCTAATTTATATTCTGGCATGTGTTGTTTCCTATATTTATGGTGTCTTCTAATGATATATACACTGGTGTGTTGTTCAAATTAGTTCACAGGTAATGGTCTATAGGCATTACCCATTTTATTTCATAATTTAGCATTGAAGTCCTTTGGTGGTATGGTTGGGGTACTGCTTTAATGTGGTAGGCTGGTCTTGCATTACCTGTGAATATTTGTACCAAGTGTAATTCTCACAAACCATCTGTACAGAAGCTTTGGTCTGGGTTTACTAATGTCTGGAATTCTGTTGTTCTACTACCTATACCTGTTGAGAACAGTATATCTAGCTCCAGTGTCATCTGTGCTAGTTGTACATTGTACATTTTGTATACATTATCTGATAATGGTTTTGATTTACCAAATTAATGACCTTATTATATTGTTGTTTATACATGTCCTGGAATACTTTCATCTCTGCTTGCATAGTTTGAGTTACTGTATACATGCCATCTATGCTGTTAGACATAGCATGTAGTGCTTGCGCTGTTATGGAATTCACTGTCTGTATGTGATATATTTTTGCTTTTAGGGGTTCTATCATAGCTGCTGCTACTCCTTCCCCCAAAGTCCTCCTAGTAATGCTCCTGCTGCAAATGCTCCTGCTGCTAGGAACTGGAGGGGTTTTCTGCCTATTTTGGTGGGTGAGGAGTATGATAGGTCAGTTAGGCCTATAGTTAGTTACATTGCAGTATTGTGGTGGTGCTTTTAGCTGTGCTAGATCCACTTTTAGAGATATTTTCCTTATTCTAGGAAATAGGATGTCTGATCCCATGGCACCATCTGCCACCACCATTGGTACTTTCACCACGGTTGGGTTGCCTGGTGGTGGGTTTAAATATCCTATTGGACAATGTGCGGTGAATAGTGCTGTTGAAGTTTCTCCTGTAATGTTTCCCCTAAAAATGACCATCAGTGTATTAGATTGCTCATGTAGGTAATTCATACTTTTGGATAGGGGTATGTATAGTATTTCATCCCAAAATTGTGTATTGGATTTTGCTGTACCTCTTGGCTTGTGTGCAGTAAATTCTGCCATAGTCCATTCCTTGTATTTTGGGGTTGGTAGTAACATGTAAAAGTAATATGGTAAATTGTGGTGTCTGTATCGAACCTCTCCCTTAAGTTTATATTGGAGGGGTTTGAATGCTTCTTCTGTCTGGTATTTGCATTTGTTGTGTTAGCAAAGGTTTTATCATTTCTATATATGGTGCCTTATATATTATTTTCGTTATTCCTATATAGTTCCATGCTTTCAAATTAGCTGTGAATTGTCCCATTGTGATATTTTTTTTTCTGGGTACTGTATAATGCTCTCGGTGATGTTACCATCCCAGGGAATTGGTATGTCCAGTAAATGCTCTTGGTCTGCAGAATAACAGATGTCTGGCTGTGTTCCTACTATGCTAATTTTTGCTATGTGTTTCCTTATTGGCTGTAAGTTTGTTGTTGCTGTGTGCTCCTTACATCTGTATCTTTCTGCCTATCTTCTTTTTTTATTACTTTTTAAAATTCTTTTTTTTTTTTTTGTTTTTTCAAGACAGGGTTTCTCTGTGGCTTTGGAGGCTGTCCTGGAACTAGCTCTTGTAGACCAGGCTAGTCTTGAACCCACAGAGATCCACTTGCCTCTGCCTCCCAAGTGCTGGGATTAAAGGCGTGTACCACCACCCGGCCCTACTTTTTAAAATTTTCTCTCATATATTACAACCTGAAGACAGTTTCCCCTCCCTCCACTCCTCTCCAGCACCTCCCTTTTCCTCATCTCCCATCGACTCCTCCTGTTTCCCTTCAGAAAAGAACAGGCCTCCTATGGTTATCAACTCAACACAGCATAACAAGTTACAATAAGACTAAGTACAAAACCATCTTATCAAAGGCTGGACCAGGTAAGCCAATAGGAGGAAAAGGGCCCCAAGAAAGGCAAAAGAGTCAGAGACAACCCCCATTCTCACTGTTAGGAGGCCCACAAGAACACCCAGCTATACAACCATAACATATATGCAGAGGACCTAGCTCAGACCCATATAGGCTCCATGACTCTTCAGTCTCTGTGAGCCCCAATGAGCCCTGCTTACTTGATTCTGTGGTCTGTGTTCTCCAGGTGTCCTCCACCTCCCTGGCTCCCTGGCTCCTACAATCCTTCTCTCTCTCTTCTACCAGAGTACTCAAGTTCTGCCTAATGTTTGGTTCTGGGTCTCTGCACACTGTTCCCATCAATTGTTGGATGTCACTTCTCTGATGCCATTTTGGCTAGGCACCCATCTATGAGTATAGTAGAATACCATTACTAATATTTTCATTGATCTTCCTCCAGTCATGTTTGGTTCTATCCCAGGTCTCTGGGCTGTCCAGCCTCTGGTTCCTGGCCTTCCATGCAGCGTCAGGCATGGGCTCCCTCTCTGTGATGTAGACCTCTAGTTGGTCCAGTCACTGGTTGGCCTCTCACACAAATTCTGCTCCACCATTACCCCAGCACATCTTGCAGGCAGTACAGATTGTAGGACAAAGGTTTTATGGCTGGAATAATGTCCTAGTCGCACTCAGGAAACCTTACCTGGCTACAAAGGATGTTCAGTTCAGGTTGGATATCCCCCATTACAAGGAGTCTCCACTAGGGTCACTCTTAATAAATTTCAGGGATATTCCACTGTACTAGGTTGCCATATTGATCCTCAAATGTCCCCTCCAATCCCAGTCATCATTCCCAGTACTCTCTCCCTCCACCCCCTACCTGATTCTTCCTGCTCCCATCCCTTCCTGCCCCTAGTCCAACCACAAAATCTATTCTATTTTCTCTTTCCAAGGAGATCCATGAATTACCCCCTTGGGCACGCCATGTTACCTACCCTATCTGGGTCTGTGGATTGTTGCATGGTTATCTTTTACTTTATAGTTAATATCCTCTTATAAATGAATACATACCATACCATGCTTGTCTTTCTGAGTCTTGGTTACATCACTCAGGATGATTTTTTTCTAGTTCCATCCATTTGCCTGTAAATTTCATGACGCCATTGTTTTTAACAACTGAGTTATACTCCATTTAGTAGATGTACCACATTTCTTTATCCAATCTTCAGTTGAGGGACATCTAGGCTGTTTCCAGCTTCTGGCTATTATGAATAAAGCCACAACACAGTTGAACAAGTGTCCTTGGGGTATAATTGAGCATCCTTTGGGTATATGCCCAAGTGTGGTATAGCTGGGTCTTGAGGTAGGTCGATTCCCAATTTTCTGAGGAACTGCCATGTTTATTTCCAAAGTGGCTGTCTAAGTTTGCAGTCCCACCAGCAATGAAGGAGTGTTCCCCTTGCTTTACAATCTTCCCAGCATGGGCTATCATTTTTGTTTCTGACAACTGTAAGATGAAATCTTAGAGTTGTTTTGATTTGCATTTCTGTAATGGCTCAGAATATAGAACATTTCTTTGGGTATTTCTCAGTCATTTGAGATTCCTTTGTTGAGAATTCTCTGTTTAGGTCTATACCCCATTTTTAATTGGATTATTTGGTTTTTTGATATCTAGTTACTTGATTTCTTTATATATTTTGGGTATTGACCCTCTGTTGGATGTGGAGTTGGTGAAAATATTTTCCCAATCTATAGGCTGCCATTTTGCCCTATTGATAGTGTCCTTTGCCTTACAGAATGTATTCAATTTCATGAGGTCCTATTTATTGATTTTTGATCTTAGTGCCTGTGGCATTGGTGTTCTTATATTCAGGAAGTTGTCTCCTGTGGATTCAAGGCTATTCCCTGCTTTCTCTTCTATCAGGTTCAGTGAATCTGGTTTTATGTTGAGTTATTTAATCCACTTGGACTTGAGTTTTGTGCAGGGTGATGAATATGGATCTATTTGCATTCTTCTACATGTCAACATCCAATTAGATCCCACCATTTGTTGAAGATGTTTATTTCTTTCTACTTTTTATAATTTTGGCTTCTCTGTTGAAAATCAGGTGTCCAAGGTGTGTGGATTTACATCTAGGTCTTCAATTCAACTCCATTGATCCACCTGTCTGTTTTTTATGCCAATACCATCTGCTTCTTATTACTATAGCTCTGCAGTACAGCTCAAAATCAAGGATAGAGATACCCTCAGAAGTTTTTTTACTGTGCAGGATTGTTTTGCCTATTCTGGATGTCTTAGTTAGGATTTCTATTGCTGTGAAGAGACACCATGACCAAAACTCTTATAAAGGAAAATATTTAATTGGGGTGGCTCACTTATAGTTCAGAGATGCAGTCTATTATCATCATGGTGGGAGCATAGCAGTGTGCAGGCAGATATGGTTCTGGCTATATCTTGATCAGAAGGCAACAGGAAATAGACAGTCTGTCACAATGAGTGAAGCTTGAGCAAATGAGACATCAAAGCCCACCTGCACAGTCACACACTTCTTCTAACAAGGTCACACCTATTTCAACAAGGTCACACCTCCTAATAGTACCATTCCCTTTGAGATTATCAGGGCCAATTACATTCAAACTACCATACTAGGTTTTTTGTTCTTTGATATTAAGTTGAGTATTGTTCTTTCAAGGACTGTAAAGAATTGTGTTGGGATTTTAATGGGGATTGCATTGAATTTGTAGATTCCTTTGGTAAAATGGTCATTTTTACTGTGTTAATTCTATTGATCCATGAGCATGCGAGATCTTTCAATCTTCTGATTTCTTCAAAGACTTGAAGTTTTTGTCATGTAAGTCTTTCACTTGCTTGGTTAGAGTTACCTCAAGGTATTAGTGGAGGCTGATTTCTTTCTAAGTCCATTTGTCATTTGTGTACAGGAGGGCTACTGATTTTTTTGAGTAAATCTTGTAAATCCAGCCACTCCACTAAAGTATTTATCTGGTGTAGGAGTGCCCTTGCAGAATTTTTGGGGTTGCTTTTGTATACTATCATATCATCTGCAAATAATAATACCATGATTTCTTTTCCAATTTGTATCCCTTTGTTCTCCTTATTGTCTTATTGCATAACAAGAATTTCAAGTACTATATTGAATAGATATGAAGAGAGTGGACAGCCTTGTCTGGTTTCTGATTTTAGTGGAATTGCTTTTAGTTTCTCTCCATTTAATTTGCTATTGGCTATAGACTTTTTATAAACTGCCTTTATTATGTTTAGGTATGTCACATTTATCCTTAATCTCTGTAAGACTTTTATCATAAAGAGGTGTTAGATTTTTGTCAAAGGCCTTTTCTGCATTGAATGTGGTGCTCATGTGAGTTTTGTTTTTATGGGGGATTACACTGATAGATTTTCATGTTGAACTATCTCTGCATCTTTGGGATGAAGGGTACTTGAATACTTTTTATGTATTCTTGGATTCAATTTGTGAGTATTTTCTTGAGTATTTTTGCATCAGTGTTCATGAGGAAAATTGGTCTGTAATTTTCTTTCTTTGTTGAATCTTTGTGTGGTTTTGGCATCAGGGTAACTGTGGCCTCATTTTAAAAAATAGGAATTTTTCAGCCAGGCAGTGGTGGCTCACACCTTTAATCCCAGCACTTGGGAGGCAGAAGCAGGTGGATCTCTGTGAGTTCAAGGCCAGCCTGGTCTACTGAGCAAGTTCCAGGATCCAGGACAGGCTCCAAAGCAATACAGAGAAACCCAAACAAACAAACAAGCACACAAACAAACAAACAAACAAACCCCAAACAACAACAACAGCAACAAACAAAAAACTAAAAAATGTCTATTTTCTTCTCTTCTATTTTGTGAAATAATTTGAGGAGTATTGGTATTAGCTCTTCTGTAAAAACCTGATAGAGCTCTTTGCTCTCTTTGAGCTCTTTGCTCTCTTCAGTCTCTTACTTCTCTCTCTCTCTCTCTCTCTCTCTCTCTCTCTCTCTCTCTCTCTCTCTCTCTCTCTCTCCTCTGCTCCCAGTTTCCCAGTTGGCCAACATCCGACCCCCCCTTATTTCCTTCACAAATAAACTCCACATGGACATGATAGAATTCTGTGCTAAAACCATTTGGCCCTGGACTTTTTTAGTTGAGAGGCTTTTAATGACTACTTCTATTTCCTTATGGGTTATAGATCTACTTAAATTGTTTATCTGATTTTGATTTTACTTTTGGAAAGTGGTATTTATTGAGAAAAATTATTCATTTCTTTTAGAATTTCCAATATTGTGGAGTACAGATTTTAAAGTATTACCTAATCATTCTTTGGATAACTTGGTGTCTATTTTTATGCTTCCCTTTTCATTTCAGAGTTTGTAAATGTAGATATTCCTTCTCCATCTTTTGCTTAGTTTGGCTAGGGGTTTGTATATCTTATTGACTTTATCAAAGAATCAATTCTTTATGTCATTGATTCTTTGTATTGTTCTCTTTGTTTCTATTTTATTGATTTCAACCTTATTTCTTTCTGTCTACGCTTCTTGAGTGTGTTTGCTTCTTTTTGTTCTGGAACTTTCAGGTATGCTGTTAAGTCCCTAGTGTGAGATTTCTCAGTTTATCTATGTAGGCATTTAGTGCTATGAACTTTCCTCTTAGCACTGCTTTCATTGTGTTCTGTAAGTTTGGGTATGCTGTGCATTCATTTTCATTGAATTCTAGGAAGTCTTTCATTCCTTTATTTCTGCCTATACCTAGTAGTCTCTTCAATAAAGAGTTGTTTACACGAGTTTTCAGGCTTTCAGTTGTTTCTCTTGTTGAAATACAGCTTTAATCCATGGTGGTCTGATAGGATACAGGGAATTATTTCAATTTTGTTGTATCTGTTGAGACTTGCTTAGTGACTGAGATTGTGCTTAATTTTGGAGAATTTCTGTGAGGTACGGAGAAGAAGGTGTATTCTTTTGTGTTTAGGTGGAATGTTCTGTAGATATCTGCTAGGTTCATTTGGTTCTTAACACCTGTTCCATTATTTCTATGTTTTGTTTCTGTTTGAGTGACCTGTTAATTGGTGAGAGTGGGTGAGGTAAAGAAGACTCCCACTCAATGTGTGAGGATGAATGTGTGACTTATACTTTAGTAATTTTTCTTTTACAAATGTGGGTGCCCTTGCATTTGGGGCATAGATGTTATAAGTTGAAAGACCATCTTGGTGGATTTTTCTTTGATGAGTATTAAGTATCCATCCATACTTATTTTGATTAATTTTGTTTTGGTGTCTATTTTGTTAGCTATTATAATAGCTACACTAGCTTGTTTCTTAGGTTCATTTGCTTTGAAAAATTTTCCAACTGTTTACTCTGAGGCAATGTCATCTTTGTAGTTGAGGTGTGTTTCTTATATGCAGCAGAAGGATGGATCCTGTTTTACATCCGTTCTGTTAATCTGTATCTTTTATTGGGGAATTGACTTGATTGATATTGAGAGATATCAATGACCAATGATTGCTGACTTCTGTTATTTTGTTGTTGTTGTTAGTGGTGGTGGTGGTAGTGGTGGTGGTAGTAGTGGTGTGTGTGTGTGTGTGTGTGTGCGCGCGCGCGTTTCCTTTCTTTTGGTTTTGCTGGTTTGAGATTATTTCCTGTGTTTCCATTGGTGTAGTGAATCTTCTTGGGTTGGAGTTTTCCTTTTAGTAGCTTCTCTAGGGTTTGATTTGTGAATAGATATTGATTAAATTTGACTTTGTGCAGTGCCTGCACAGCCAGAGTACCGAGCTTGGTGGAGGGTGTCAGGATTGAAACACTTAACAGACCACCACGAGAAGTTACGAGGAAGCTGCCACCACCCATGTTTATTAGAGAGAGTAATGGGCTTATATACCGAAGCCAGGGGATGGGCTAAACGTAGGAAGAAATCATGCACCACCCACACCTGGGGTCAAGCCATGGGCACTGCACACCGGAAAGTTATGAGAGCAACCTTGTTTGATCAACCTTGAGAGCACAGGAGTTCTACAACTGGGTGGAGAGGAAGACAGCTGTAAGGGACAAGTACTTAAATTTCCCAACAACTTTGTCATGAAATATCTTATTTTCTCCATCTATGATGATTGAAAGTTTTGCTGGGTATAGTGGTCTGAGGTCTGTCTGGGCTCTTCTGACTTTTAGAATCTCCATTGAGAAATTAGATGTAATTCTGTTAGGTCTGCCTTTTATGTGTTACTTTGTCTTTTTCCTTTGCAGCTTTTAATAGTCTTTATTTGTTCTGTATGTTTAGTGTTTTGACTATTATGTGCCAAGGGACTTTCTCTTCTTTTCCAATTTATTTGATGTTTTGTATGCTTCTTTTACCTTTATAGGCATGTCTTTCTTTAGGACAGGACATTTTCTTTTATGACTTTGCTGAAAATATTTTCTGAGCCTTTGAGCTGGGATTCTTCTACTCCTTCTATTTTTATCATTCTTAATGTCTTTTCATAGTGTCCCAGATTTCCTGGATGTTTTCTGTTAGAAATATTTTAGATTTAACATTTTCTTTGATCAATGTATCTTTCTTCTATCATATCATAAATGCTCGAGATCCTCTCTTCTATCTCTTTTTTAAACGATTCATTTATTTATTTTATGTATATGAGTGCTCTATCTGCCTGCACACCAGAAGAGGGAATCATATCTCACAACTACTAAAAATGGTTGTGAGTCACCATGTGGTTGCTAGGAATTGAACTTAGGTCCTCTGGAAGAACAGCCAGTGTTCTTCACCATTGAGCCATCTTTCCAGCCCTATCTCTTCTATTTCTTGTATTCTGTTGGTGGTTCTTGTGTCTGTAGTTCCTGTTCACTTACCTAAATTTTCCATTTCCAGAATTTCCTCAGTTTGTGTTTTCTTTTTGCTTCTATTTCCATTTTTCAAGTCTTAGACAGTTTTATTTGTTTTCTTCATTTGTTAGTTTTCCTTGGCTTTCTTCAAGGGATTTATTCATTTCCACTTTAAGGACCTCTATAATCTTCATATTGTGGGTTTTAATGTCTTTTTGTTGTGCTTCAGTTATGTTGGAACAGTCAGTTTGCCTGAGTTCCAGTGGTGCCATATTTTATTGGCTGTTATTGTGTTCTTGCACTGTTTTGTAGGATTTGGGGTGTGATTATAGGTCTCGGTGACAATTTCTGAGTTTGTCTTTGCTGGATGGGTGTTTTCCCCCCTGGTTTTATTTCTTTTTGGTCTTTTGGCTGGAGTAGCTTGTGCTTGAGTAAAGGGTCTCCATCCGAGTTGGGGAGTGGACTTATGATAGCCAATGTGGCCTGTGGTAGAATAGGAGCTTCTGGTCAGAGTTATGGGCTGGAGTTCAGTAGGGCAGTCTGACCTGTGTTTCAGCTGGAGGTCCTCTGATTGAGTTGGGGGTGGAGATATGATGAGGAGGAGAAGTGGAAAGATAGAGGGTAGGCTGGGTGGCTACTGAGTGAAGCTAGTTCAAGGATGAGTGGTCTACCTTGAGTTCTGGTGTTCGGTGTATCCTTTGGTTGTATGTGTGGGTGTTTTTACTAGAGCTGGAAAGGATACTGTGATGGGAGAGGGGTGGTTCAGGGTTGTGTGGGCTGAGAGAGCAGGGGCTGTTCAAAGGCAGGCGGCTTACCTGGGGTTCTGTGGGCTAGTTGGCTTCTTGTTGAAAAGCGTTGCCTTTGCTAGGATGTAGTGACAAGGAGGGGAGGGCCTGTTGGGGTTAGGCTGAGCGAGCACTGAGGGAGTGAGGTCAGTCTGCTGGAGAGGTGCTTACCTGAGATTCTGGCTGCTGTTGTGGCCTCTGGCAGAGCAGAGGCTTATAAAGGAGTTGTGGGTAGGTATATGGTCATGAGAGAGGATGGACAGTTGGGGGTGGGCTGAGCAGGCACTGGAGTTGGGGTAGGCGATGGGCTAGGGTGGGGGCTTACCAGGAGTACTGGAGGCCAGCATGGCCTCCGGTAGAGCAGATGTCTTCTGCCAGGTCATCTTGCTACTTAAGAAGAGGGTTCTGTATTTATACCTTAATTAACACATCCAAGAAGTTTCCCTGCGGGCTGTTTCACCTAGCCTGCCATCCACACAAAGTGGTGCACTGCAGTGGGACTTCTGGATGCAAGCCCAAAGCTGGAGGCAGCTGAAAGGAGTTTAAATATGCAATGCCTACATTTTGCTTAATGTAGTGAGACAAAAATGGGCAGACAGAAGGAACAACATGAACTATTTGTAAAATCTTTAATGAGTGTTTTGAACTCCTAATAGGCTCTTCTTGATTTTAAAGCATTTTGTTAATAAGGACATTATCTCAGGCGCTGGCTGAACTATTTTCCAATCACTTTAAGAAAATTAAATAAAAATCTAGAGGCTTTTTAAAAATAACCCACAGAGGAAATTCAGTGTGTACGATGAGACACACAAAACAAAACTACAAGTATCTGGAAGTGACTTTGCTTTTGGTCTAGAGTGCCTCAAATGTGACTGTACTTTATAGTTGAGTCAAAGAGGGATTTTGGTTTTGAAATATAATAAAGAACGAACAGCTCTGATTTGTGGATGATAAAGCAACTGAAAAGAAACCTTTACTTTTATGTTTTAAAGTATTTTTCATTTAATTTGGTACAGGTTATAGGACTTCTATAGTCCTAAACAGAAAAAAAGACATTTAAACTCCCTTTTCTCGTACTGCACTGAATTGTAACAATACATATTTACCTGCACTGACCAGGAAAGTGAATGTTACTAGCAATGGATGTAAGAAGCGATACAGGATATATGCCATAAAAAGCAAGTGATAATTAAAAAGTCATAAATTCTAAATAAAGTAGATGATCAGTACCCATAAAATTTATTTTAGAAAAATGTAAGATGGACCAAATCCCAATTAAATTGTGATATATATGCAGCCTCTAGTTTTTGTTTGTTTTGTTTTTTCCAGACAGGGTTTCTCAGTATTGCTTTGGATCCTGTCCTGGAACTAACTCTGTAGACCAGACTGGCCTCGAACTCACAGAGATCCATCTGCTTCTGCCTCCTGAGTGCTGGGATTAAAGGGGTGTGCCACCAAAGTCCGTTCACAGCCTCTATTTTATATATGTATGCTCATATATGTATGGATGCCATTCTGGACTGCCTGGCAATGCTACCTCCTTCTATACCTAGAAGACTGTTTTTGCATCAGAGCAGCAGGACTTAGAGAAAGGTAATTGCTGCCTCCAAGCAGGACCATTATCTCATTAGAAATTGTTAACCATAACAAAGCCCTAGCTGAAAAATGTAGATGTCAGGTTGGTAGTAAGGGTGGCTGTGAGCCACTTCTGACTTAGGGGAAGACCATCCTTTCCTCAAGGCTAGGCTGTTGCTAACCATAATAAACCCTAACTGCAAATTTTAAAGGACACCGTGACATTGAAGCACTGCCTGGCTGTTCATGTGGAATTCTATCCACACAAAATCCCCTTAGGATGCCTCAATAAAAAGAATTTCCCTTTAGTGTTTTGCCTGCTACAGTTATACTACAGTGTATCTAATGAACTCTACTTCCTTGGTGAATGATTTCACTACAGACATGTCAGTAGCCTGTCAATGCCTTCTCTGGCATGGCAACATGTTTAATCACTCTTTAAAAAATACTTCTTGAGCATCTTCTAAATACTAGTCATTGTGCTACTGCATTGTTTAGCTAGAACTACCTCAGATTCAGGAAGCTTCCTGGAGTAGTTAGCATCTTCACTTGGCTTTGAGCATCTAGCTGCAGGTAGCAGGTCAAAATGATTGGTAAGGTAAAAGGAGGAGTCAATGCTATTTTTCAGGTTTAAGACATCTTGATGCACTTAGGGAAGAGGGAGAGTGGAGATTGCTAGAGATGACTCTAGAAAGAGAGGTTGGCAGGATACAAATCATAGATGTTTTAGCCAGGGTAGGCTAGGCACTAGACTATACAACCAACCTTCCTCATCCACAGTTCCACTTCTATGGATTCAAACAATCACAAATTAGAACACTCTTAAATAAACAACTAAATGAATAAGTAACACTTCTCATTGTTTCTGACATTTAGTTATGCCCATGATTTCAGTGTCTATTATAAACATGTTTTGTTTATTTTCATCTCTTACTCTCTAAACAATGTAGTGTAACAACTAATTATAGCATTTATGTTGTATCAGGTATTATGCATAATCTTATATCAGCTTTCTATCACTGAGACAAATATTTAGGATAAACAAATTAAAGGAAGATGTGTCTATTGGGGCTCATGGTTTCACAGCAGGCAAAGGTTACTTGGCTCTGCTGCTTTGACCTTAGACATTAGAGTGGGAGAGAGTGGCACAGGACACAGGAAAAGGATGTTTACCTTGGGGTCACCAACAAGCAAAGGATAAAAAGAGGCTAGGATTCTAATACCTTCTTTGATGTCATGCTCCCAATAACCTAACTTCCTTCCAGTAGACTCCACACTGTAATGATTCTACCATCTCCCAACAGTGCATTGGTGCTTTAAGAGAAAGAAATTGTTTGGGGGGGGGGAGTACTTTGCAGATCTAGATTGTAACATTTCTAGAGATTGTAGAGATCATATAGGAATGGAGTTACATAGATTACACACATATACACACACACACACACACAGTGAGAGAGGGGGGCATTTTATATATGGATCTTAGACATTTGTTTATTTTGCTTTTTGGAACCCATTCCTGTGACTATTCAGGACAACCATACTGTGGTAACAACTCTAAATTTTCTCAAAGTAAGTCAAATTATCTCCCAGACCACTTGTCTACTTTAGAATGCTCCCACCTCTGCCTGAGGCTTCAGGACTTAACCACTGCAAGTGGAGAAAGCAGAGATAGTCATCTAGTTGCTCTCACAAATTTCTTCCCAGAGGTGACATTCCTCACATCTGCCTTCACACCATCCATAGCAAATTACAAAGGCACCACAAACTTCAAAGAAGTGAAAGATTTCATTCTCTTTGTGTTTGCACTACAAATATTAGGGGCTACCAAGCAATGTCCACTGTGCACCATGCTTAGGAATTGAAGATTTTGTCCTCAAATGCATAAACACGAACAGAGGCAAAAGAAACATGAGGTACCCTGGGTGAGTCTAACCATAGGTTGCTCTTGACTTCATACTTTAAGTCCACAGTCCAGAGAAGAAAATAAAACCATTAGAGGTTTAATATAGGAAATCTGTCATGTAGGTATTGGAGAACTGAGAGTACATGAAGGCAGCAGTGAGAAAACCCAGAGACTAATTAGGAGAAGCAGCTAGCTACCATAATTAATATTGGGAGAAACATAACAAAGAGACAGGCATTACATAAAACTGGGGGTTTGTTGCAGCACCTTGGTCCTGCAGAATTGATAGTTGAGCCCCTAAGGAGGGGCTGCTGCTGAGTCTGATCTGCAAGAGCTGGAAGAAGCATCAGGTCAGAGCAAATTAGTGTTGTAGCAATGTAGACAAGAACAGCAAGAATTAAGGAAGGAAGGCTTGACAAACTGCTTAGATGCCAGCTTCTCTCATATGATCCATTTCTCTGGTTTGGAAGAAAAAGGCAATCCCAACTATGAAACTCCCTCTCCCTTTATGGCTCTAGTGTGTGGAGCTATTCTTGTGCCATATTGTGACTTTGTTGACATCTTAGCTCTTCTATTATCGATAGAACCTATTATCTGCCTTCAGTTTCCTCTGGTGTGAATACCCAAAGCACTTACAGATTTTTCTTGTTAAATTCTGAGTCAATTAATCAATCTCCACCTTGTCACAGAGCTCTTTTTGCCCCTCAAGTTTCCTATCCAAGAGAAGCAGGCCCCTGACAAGGGCCCTAATATTTATGCCTATGCATTTCATAGCAATCTTCTGCATATGCATGACTTTTAGGCTTCAGTTTCCTCCTTGCCACTTCCTACCACACTTCATGGTAATTGAAGTCAGGGCACATCAGTAAAGGATTCCTTATGGCTATTGTTAGGATGGAAAATTTTAGCCTAATTCTCCAGTGACTCCAGGAAGCTGGGAGTCTTAAATCCCAAGCTAAGGGTCACCTACTTGAATGTTTACGACAGCCTGTGCTTGTCACCTTACCCAGAAGCCTGTGCAAAAGCAGACTTCCTGGGCTAAGCCCGGGCTTGGATAATTTAAATTAATTGGTCCTCACTGGATGCTACGAGGTGATTGGTTCACGATGCACGGGCTTTGTTGTAACCCTATAAAAGCTGTCTCAATTCTGTACGGGGGGGGGGTGTTCCTCAGCCCTCTACCCTGTGTGGCGTATGGCTGGTGGGCCCAGTGCACTGGAATATAAAGGACCTCATGCGTTTGCATCAAGACCACTTCTCATGAGTGATTTGGGGGGGCACCTTTCCTGAGTGGGAGCGCAAGGGACCACGCTCTCGAGGGTTTACACTATCACTATCTATTTAAAACAACCCCAAATTGGAGGCTACTTATGAGCAATCCAAAGGAGGACTTGTTTAAATTGATCTGTAGTGAAATTCACTTGTACTGTATAGTTAGGTCAATTTAATACATGTGCTCATTCATATTAGCACCATCACAATTGTGGTACAGAACAGTGCCATGCCCCACCCCCCACCTTCCTTGATTCCTATGTCCTAATTATGTCCTCCTTCACTAGAAACTACTAGTCTGTTCAACAAACAATAATTATGATTTTCAAGATTGTCTTCCTGTTAGGGATGTCAAAGAGAAAATAAGCAGTGAATATGACCAAAGTATGTTATATTCATATATGACAATGTCATAATGAAACATATTACTTTGCACAATTAACATACTTCAGTAGGATTCACTTAATATACAACCCCTTAAAAGAATCTTCTCGAATTGAAGACCCCGATATGAACCCACATACCTATGAACACCTAATTTTTGACGAAGAAACTAAAAATGTAAAATAGAAAAAGAAAATGTATTCAACAAATTGTGTTGACATAACTGGCTGTCAACATATAGAAGAATGCAAATAGTTGCATATTTATCGCCATGCATAAAACTCAAGTCCAAATGAATAAATCCATTCATACTGACTCTCATAGACAAGAAAGTGGGAAGTACACTTGAACTCAGAGGTACAGGAGACCAGTTCCTAAATAGAACACCAGTAGCACAGACTCTGAGAGCAACAATTAATAAATGGGACCTCCTGAAACTGAGAAGCTTCTTTAAAGCAAAGAACATGGTCAACAAAACAAAATGGCTCCCTACAGAATGGGAAAAGATCTTCACCAACCCCACATGTGACAGAGGGCTGATCTCCAAAAATACACAAAGAATTCAAGAAACTAGAAATCAAACAAAAAAATAATTCAATTAAAAAATGGGGTACAGATCTAAAAAGAGAATTTTCAGCAGAACAATATCAAATGGTCAAAAGTCATTTAAGGAAATGCTTAACATCCTTAGTCATCAGGGAAATATAAATCAAAATCACTCTTGAGATAACATCGTACTCCTATCAGAATGGCTAAGATCAAAACCACCAATGACAGCTTATGGTGGAGAGGATATGCTGGTAGTAGTGCAAACTTGTATAGCCACTATGGAAATCAGTATGGAGATTTCTCAGAAAATTAGGGATCCACCTACCTCAAGATCCTGCAATACCACTCACTGTTGGGCATATACCCAAAGGAGGCACATTCACATTCAACTATGTTCATAGCAACATTTTTTTGTAATAGCCACATCTTGGAAACAGCCTAGATGCCCCTCAATTGAAGAATGGTTAAAGAAAATGTATATTTACATAATGGAATACTACTCAGTAGTAAGAAACAATGGGATCCTAAAATTTGCAGGCAAATGGACAGAACTAGAAGAAAACATCCTAAGTGAAGTAGGTAACCCAAAACTAGAAAGACAAATATAGTATGTATTCACTCATAAGTGGATATCAGACATAAAGCAAAAGATACCCCAGCCTATACTCCACAACCCCAGAGAAGCTTGAACCCTCTTCCAGAAACAGATGGAAGCAGATGCAGAAATCCACAACTAACCAATGGGCCAAACTCCTGGAGTACAATCAAAGTGAAGGAGGAGCAAAAATAGGAACAAAGGAGTCAAGACCATGATGGGGAAACCCACAGAATCAGCTGACCCAAGCTAGTGAGAGATCACTGACTCAGGTCTGACAAATGGAGAACCTGCATAAGACCAAACTAGATTCCCTTAATATAGGTGACAATGGTGACTGGGACAATATAGGAAGCCACTGGCAGTGGGTCTAAGATCTAACAAATTGACTTAGAGGAGCCCATTCTATATGGAGAGATACTTTGCCCAGCCTAGACACAGGGGTGTGCAGGTGGAGAGGTGCCTTGGTCCTGCCTCAATGAGATGGTGGGACAGACTTAATAGACTTCCTAGGGAAGGCCTACCTTCTCTGTGGAGCAGATGGGAGGACAGGGGGAGTGGAGAAAGTGGGAGGAGAGGAGGGATTGGAATGTAAAAAATAAAAAAACAGAGTAAAGAAGAAAGAATCTTCTCAGCAGGGTGTGGTGGTGCACACCTTTAATCCCAGCTATCTGGAAGCAGAGGTAGGTGGATCTCTATGAATT